>JAECWN010000219.1:11355000-11699203 GCA_018150725.1 Drosophila quadrilineata | reverse complement strand
TTGATTCTAGCAACACCAATCAGTCAAGTTCTACAACAACCACAACAACAACAACCTCAGAGTCTTCTGAAGCCTCCGCAGATCCCGTTGTCGAGGAAGCTGCCACCACCGTTGTTGATTCTAGCAACACCAACCAGTCTGGCTCTACAACAACCACAACAACAACAACCTCAGAGTCTTCTGAAGCCTCCGCAGATCCCGTTGTCGAGGAAGCTGCCACCACCGTTGTTGATTCTGGCAACACCAATCAGTCAAGTTCTACAACAACAACAACGACAACCTCTGAAGGATCAGAATCCAATGTGGAACCTGTTGTTGAAGAAAACTCTAGCACCAACCAGTCTGGCTCTACAATAACCACAACAACAACAACCTCAGAGTCTTCTGAAGCCTCCGCAGATCCCGTTGTCGAGGAAGCTGCCACCACCGTTGTTGATTCTGGCAACACCAATCAGTCAAGTTCTACAACAACCACAACAACAACAACCTCAGAGTCTTCTGAAGCCTCCGCAGATCCCGTTGTCGAGGAAGCTGCCACCACCGTTGTTGATTCTAGCAACACCAACCAGTCTGGCTCTACAACAACCACAACAACAACAACCTCAGAGTCTTCTGAAGCCTCCGCAGATCCCGTTGTCGAGGAAGCTGCCACCACCGTTGTTGATTCTGGCAACACCAATCAGTCAAGTTCTACAACAACAACAACGACAACCTCTGAAGGATCAGAATCCAATGTGGAACCTGTTGTTGAAGAAAACTCTAGCACCAACCAGTCTGGCTCTACAATAACCACAACAACAACAACCTCTGAGTCTTCTGAAGCCTCTGTAGATCCCGTTGTCGAGGAAGCAGCCACCACCGTTGTTGATTCTGGCAACACCAACCAGTCTGGCTCTACAACAACCACAACAACAACAACCTCAGAGTCTTCTGAAGCTTCTGTAGATCCCGTTGTCGAGGAAGCAGCCACCACTGTTGTTGATTCTGGCAACTCCAACCAGTCTGGCTCTACAACAACCACAACAACAACAACCTCAGAGTCTTCTGAAGCTTCTGTAGATCCCGTTGTCGAGGAAGCAGCCACCACTGTTGTTGATTCTGGCAACTCCAACCAGTCTAGTTCCACAACAACCACAACAACAACCTCTGAAGGATCAGAATCCAATGTGGAACCTGTTGTTGAAGAAAACTCTAGCACCAACCAGTCTGGCTCTACAATTACCACAACAACAACAACCTCTGAGTCTTCTGAAGCCTCCGTAGATCCCATTGTCGAGGAAGCAGCCACCACCGTTGTTGATTCTGGCACCACCAACCAGTCCAGTTCTACAACAACAACAACCTCTGAGTCTTCTGAAGCCTCCGTAGATCCCGTTGTCGAGGAAGCAGCCACCACCGTTATTGATTCTGGCAACACCAACCAGTCTGGCTCTACAACAACCACAACAACAACAACCTCAGAGTCTTCTGAAGCTTCTGTAGATCCCGTTGTCGAGGAAGCAGCCACCACTGTTGTTGATTCTGGCAACTCCAACCAGTCTAGTTCGACAACAACCACAACAACAACCTCTGAAGGATCAGAATCCAATGTGGAACCTGTTGTTGAAGAAAACTCTAGCACCAACCAGTATGGCTCTACAATAACCACAACAACAACAACCTCTGAGTCTTCTGAAGCCTCCGTAGATCCCGTTGTCGAGGAAGCTGCCACCACCGTTGTTGATTCAAGCAACACCAACCAGACTGGCTCTACAACAACCACAACGACAACAACCTCAGAGTCTTCTGAGGCTTCTGTAGATCCCGTTGTCGAGGAAGCAGACACCACCGTTGTTGATTCTGGCAACACCAACCAGTCTAGTTCTACAACAACAACAACCTCTGAGTCTTCTGAAGCCTCCGTAGATCCCGTTGTCGAGGAAGCTGCCACCACCGTTGTTGATTCTAGCAACACCAACCAGACTGGCTCTACAACAACCACAACAACAACAACCTCTGAGTCTTCTGAAGCCTCCGTAGATCCCGTTGTCGAGGAAGCTGCCACCACCGTTGTTGATTCTAGCAACACCAACCAGACTGGCTCTACAACAACCACAACGACAACAACCTCTGAGTCTTCTGAAGCCTCCGTAGATCCCGTTGTCGTGGAAGCTGCCACCACCGTTGTTGATTCTAGCAACACCAACCAGACTGGCTCTACAACAACCACAACAACAACAACCTCTGAGTCTTCTGAAGCCTCCGTAGATCCCGTTGTCGAGGAAGCTGCCACCACCGTTGTTGATTCTAGCAACACCAACCAGACTGGCTCTACAACAACCACAACGACAACAACCTCAGAGTCTTCTGAAGCTTCTGTAGATCCCGTTGTCGAGGAAGCAGACACCACCGTTGTTGATTCTGGCAACTCCAACCAGTCTAGTTCCACAACAACCACAACAACAACTTCTGAAGGATCAGAATCCAATGTGGAACCTGTTGTTGAAGAAAACTCTAGCACCAACCAGTCTAGTTCTACAACAACCACAACAACAACCTCTAAAGGATCAGAATCCAATGTGGAACCTGTTGTTGAAGAAAACTCTGGCACCAACCAGTCTAGTTCCACAACAACCACAACAACAACCTCTGAAGGATCAGAATCCAATGTGGAACCTGTTGTTGAAGAAAGCTCTAGCACCAACCAGTCTAGTTCTACAACAACAACAACCTCTGAAGGATCAGAATCCAATGTGGAACCTGTTGTTGAAGAAAACTCTAGCACCAACCAGTCTGGCTCCACAATAACCACAACAACAACAACCTCTGAGTCTTCTGAAGCCTCCGTAGATCCCGTTGTCGAGGAAGCTGCCACCACCGTTGTCGATTCTAGCAACACCAACCAGTCTGGCTCTACAACAACAACAACAACCTCAGAGTCTTCTGAAGCTTCTATAGATCCCGTTGTCGAGGATGCAGACACCACCGTTGTTGATTCTGGCAATACCAACCAGTCTAGTTCTACAACAACCACAACAACAACCTCTGAAGGATCAGAATCCAATGTGGAACCTGTTGTTGAAGAAGACTCTAGCACCAACCAGTCTGGCTCTACAATTACCACAGCAACAACAACCTCTGAGTCATCTGATGCCTCTGTAGATCCTATTGTTGAGGAAGCTGCCACCACCGGTGTTGATTCTGGCAACACAAACCAGTCTGGTTCTATAAAAACCACAACCGTCGTCAGAACTAGTAATCAAACCTCCGTACCATCAGGTGGTAAATGGAAGAGATATAGAGGTGGAAAACGTGGCTCAAAGAAATGGAAGACTTCCACTACATCGACGAAAATCGAAACAGATTCTGATTCAAATCCTAATTCTGCTTCAGTAGTGGCTGAATCTAAGAAGTGGTACAAACATGGAAGGCATGGAAACAGGAAATGGAAGACTTCCACTACAACAACAAAATCTTCTGAAACAGATTCTAATGAAAGCCCCATTTCCTCTGAAGTAGTGGGTGAATATAAAAAGTGGACAAAACGTGGAAGGCATGGAAACAGGAAATGGAAGACTTCCACTACAACAAAACAATCTTCGTCTGACATTGATTCTGAAGAAAAACTTATCCCATCTGCAGTAGTAGATGGAGCAAGTGGTGACAAAGAATCTTATTCAACTTGGACGGTAACACACACGGCCAAAAATAGACAACCTTCATCAGAAGCTTTCAAAAATTACAGAAATTCTCGACGCAATGGATTCAAAAAATGGAAAAAGTGGGTCTCAACCAAAAAATCATCTGATACTGGTAAAACGTTGACGTCTACAACTACCTCTGAGGAATCACAGTCCAACGTGGAACCTTTTGTTAAAGATGACGTAACCACAATTGTTGACAGTGGAAATACCCACCAGTCTGGCTCTACAACAACAACCACAACCACTTCTGAGTCCTCCGAATCCTCAGTAGTTCCTACTGTAGAGGAAGCCGCAACCACCGTTGTTGACTCTGGCAACACCCACCAGTCTGGCTCAACAACAACTACGACAACTACAACCTCTGAGTCATCTCAAGCCTCTGTTGATCCCATTGTGGAAGAGGTCGCAACCACCGTTGCTGACAGTGGAAAATCCCACCAGTCTGGCTCAACAACAACTACGACAACAACTTCTGAGTCCTCCGAATCCTCTGTAGTTCCTACTGTAGAGGAAGCCGCAACCACCGTTGTTGACTCTGGCAACACCCACCAGTCTGGCTCAACAACAACTACGACAACTACAACCTCTGAGTCATCTCAAGCCTCTTTTGATCCTATTGTGGAAGAGGTCGCAACCAACGTTGCTGACAGTGGAAAATCCCACCAGTCTGGCTCAACAACAACTACGACAACAACTTCTGAGTCCTCCGAATCCTCTGTAGTTCCTACTGTAGAGGAAGCCGCAACCACCGTTGTTGACTCTGGCAACACCCACCAGTCTGGCTCAACAACAACTACGACAACAACTTCTGAGACCTCCGAATCCTCTGTAGTTCCTACTGTAGAGGAAGCCGCAACCACCGTTGTTGACTCTGGCAACACTCACCAGTCTGGCTCAACAACAACTACGACAACTACAACCTCTGAGTCATCTCAAGCCTCTGTTGATCCTATTGTTGAAGAGGTCGTAGCCACCGTTGTTGACAGTGGAAAATCGCACCAGTCTGGCTCAACAACAACTACGACAACAACTTCTGAGTCCTCCGAATCCTCTGTAGTTCCTACTGTAGAGGAAGCCGCAACCACCGTTGTTGACTCTGGCAACACCCACCAGTCTGGCTCAACAACAACTACGACAACAACTTCTGAGACCTCCGAATCCTCTGTAGTTCCTACTGTAGAGGAAGCCGCAACCACCGTTGTTGACTCTGGCAACACTCACCAGTCTGGCTCAACAACAACTACGACAACTACAACCTCTGAGTCATCTCAAGCCTCTTTTGATCCTATTGTGGAAGAGGTCGCAACCAACGTTGCTGACAGTGGAAAATCGCACCAGTCTGGCTCAACAACAACTACGACAACAACTTCTGAGTCCTCCGAATCCTCTGTAGTTCCTACTGTAAAGGAAGCCGCAACCACCGTTGTTAACTCTGGCAACACTCACCAGTCTGGCTCAACAACAACTACGACAACTACAACCTCTGAGTCATCTCAAGCCTCTGTTGATCCTATTGTGGAAGAGGTCGCAACCACCGTTGCTGACAGTGGAAATACCCATCAGTCTGGCTCTACAATATCCACAACAAAAACAACAACAACAACCAGCTCTGTGGGATCTCAATCCCATGCCGAACCTGTCACTTCCGAAGGCGCAACCACCGTTACTGACTCTGGCAAAAGTCAGCAGTCCGGTTCTAAAACGTCAACAACGACAACAAAAACAACATCTGAATCTCAAACAAGTCCTTCTGTTAAGGTCAATTTAGACACGGTTGTAGTGTCAGGAAGAAGCCAACAGTCTGGATCGTCATCATCCACAAATAAGAATAAGAGCACCAAGTCAACAACCACAACAACAACCACTACGACGACATCTAGCGGGGGAAAGCAGCAGTCAAGTAAGTCTGGCTCTGGCCAAGGTGGATCCAGCTCGAAGACGGTGACTTCAAAGAGCTGGAGTAGCTCTACATCGCAGGCCTCAAATCCAACTGTTCAAGTGGTTGTAACCAAGGACGGACAAAACGGTGGCAATGCGGGCAAGCAAGCTACTCATACTTGGACTAAGGAGACGACGACAACTAATGGAAACTCCTATCAGCCAGGCATACCCGGTGTAATTGGAAAGGTTATTAAACGTGGTCAGGAAATCATTCAACGGGGAGCTAGCGGAATTCAAGGATCACAGACAACCACTCGGCAGTCTGGTCAGGATCAGATCGCCAACGGTCAGGGAATGAATAGACAATATGGAGCCAGTGGTAAGGGTGTGAGATACACTAGTGGAATGCAGGGTGGAAATGGAGTTGGTTATGCCGCCGGAGGATATCCGTATTGGTGGGGCGCTCAAGGAGCGTGGCTCGCGCCGAATCCAGGTTGGGGATATCCTTATGGAACCGGATGGGGTACCACCGCATGGAATGGACGCTATGTAACGAAGTAATCAACTTTACAAGCAATTCTCATATTAAACGAAAATTATAAAACTTGTTAACGAAATGTATGACAGAATTGCAATTTAACGATTAAAAAATATATATGTATCTGCAAATCAAATTCTGTTAAGTGGAGTTTTAGTTGGAAGACTTTGTTTTTGAGTATTGCCAAAAATATGTTGATTAGCAAATTCAAACAAAAAATATCTCAATATTAGCTCAACTGTTACCAAGATGATTTATTATGCAAAATTAAAGTTGATAGCAAATAAATTCGAAACTCACTTGAATAAACATTCTAATGACACAATATTTAATTAGAATACGTGTTTGCACTTTAGGTTTAAGGTAGTACAACTCTATCAAATTATTTAAATCACTTTTTCACACCGCTTTCAATTTGTATATTTATTTACAATCAAAGAGTTATCGAGCCACAGGACTGTTATCGAAATGCAGTAACACTTGTCGCCGATTGCAATTGATAATATAGGGTAACACTGCCGCTCAAACAAATGATTATCAGATGTTCGCCGTATGTTTTGACAAGAAGTGCTTAAAAAATACCAAAAGAAGAGGAAGAATAACGTGCGCATCTAAGAAATATTTGTGACTGGTGTAAATAAAAAATCGAAAGAGACTTGATCGTGTTACCAACTAATCTGTAACACAGCTACTAAGAAAATAAATAAAACTCAGAGTGATATACTAAATTAAAATTTCAAAATATTTACAACATCTTTAAATTGACTGTGTAGAAACAAAGAGACAATTGTGTGCGAGCATACACATATACACACACACACACCAACACATCGACACCCAAATGAAAATCTCAAAATTTTCACCATTTACTCTGGCTATGAATATGAGTTCATAGTTTTGTGTGTCTATAAATTATCTATAACAATTAAATTTTCGCGAAACTGTAGAATCGACAACAGAAAATTCCAGCAAGTTAAACGAAAAGCAAAGAGTGAAAACGGAACGGAATCTCATTGGTAAAGCAGCCCCCCCCCCCACACATCATCATAGAAGTAACAGTAATTGCCACACGGACAAAGAACGCACGCACACATATACGCTGTCAGTAATAGAGACAGAGAGAGCGAGCGAGAGAGAGATCATCATACGCATACATTGGAAGCAGCAGGAAATCTAATTTTGAGTGAAAGAACTTTCTTGCCCTCACTCCATTTACATGTGTCATCATTGAACATTGTCCAACACTTGGCGCAGCATTAACTGAACTCCCAGTTCGATAGTTTCGTGAGTTGCTGCCACAACAATGACCATCAAGCCAGTCAGTGCGCCCAGTGGCAAGCGTGTCGTTGATGCGGATGCCACAGAGGCACATGGCGCTGGCCAGGTGGTTGTTGAACAATCGGTTGTTAATCAGGCCCATCGCAATGTAGTCATCGATGGTCACGGACAGGTGAGACACGGACACAGATTGCTATTTCTTTAACTGATTCGCTCTTTTCTTATTGTCCTGCAGAGCCCACAGCGACGTGGTGAGGTCTATGATGAACTGTCACGCACACATCGCTGTAGTCCACACAAAACGTGAGTTGAGTATCCCAGGAGCTCCTAATGACCGTGCCATGATTACCCTAGATTAATTCGTATTATAAAAATAATATTAATTATATAAACTATAATCTTTAGATATTATATTTATTATTTTTCCTTATATTTTCTGCTCTGTACAGCTCCCGTTCGAAGCGCCGTGAGCATCACGACAGCCACTCGCATCACCACAAACGGGACCGCTTGGAGCGCGAGAAATTGAATCTGAATCATTCAGCAGTTGGTGGCAATGGTGTGCCAGGTGCTAGCACTAAATGCAGCAGTCCACATGCTGTGGTTGCGGCCGCCGGAACCACCACAGCTGGCAACAGCAGTCCCACTGCACTGGGACGCAAATCACCAGAGCATTTGGTCAACGTACCCAAGGTGCAGACACAAATTAAGCCAGATGCAGGGGCCGGGGTCAACTCGAAGAAAGCTGCAGAGGACACATATTCCGGTTATAATAGCGGCGATGAGCATCATCAGCCAAAGGAGCGCAGCATCAGTGTTGAGGAATGGCAGCGTCGGGATGATGAGTTCGCCAAATGCATGGAGAAACGAGGATACGAACTGAAGCCCGTCGAGGAGGACGGTGCGTGTCTGTTTCGATCCATATCTCTGCAGATCTACGGAGACGAGGAAATGCACGATGTCATACGTCAGAACACAATGGACTATATTGTAATAACTCCACATATCTATCAGCTATAAGTCTATATATTCGTATCAATTTTATAGCACGAGAATCGGGAATACTTTGGCCAGTTTGTCACCGAGGACATCGATGGTTATATTCAGCGTAAGCGTGCCCGGGATGCACACGGCAATCACATCGAGATACAGGCCATGTCAGAGATCTACAGTCGCACCGTGGAGGTTTATTGCTATAAGTCAAGTAAGCACATCTTCCCAGTAATCGCAGCCTTTCTATGAAATAAGGATTTCACTTGGTTTTTCTAGCGCCCATAAACATCTTCAATTCGGAGCAGTCACAGGCTGGTTATCCGCCCTTGCGGTTGTCCTACCAGCGTGGATCCCACTATAATGCCATACTGGATCCCTATAATGCCACTGTGGGCGTCGGCTTGGGCCTGGCCGGCTACAAGCCAGAGATCCAAACAAAGGAGGCAGTGCGTCTCAGCGAGCAGCTAGAGATCGAACAGGTAGAGATCGACTAGACTTGTACTGAGTACTGTAATTCACGCACATTCTTATTCGTGTAGACCATGTTTGAGGATAAGCTGAAGACGACAGACTGGGAAGCCACCAATGAGGCCATCGAGGAGCAAATCGCTCGTGAATCCTACTTGCAATGGTGCCGTGATAACATGCAGCGTACACGCAGCAGTAATACAGCCGCCGGTTCGGCCACTTCGTCCACGGTTACCTCAGCGGAGGCGCTGACCGATTCATCAGATGCATCGCCATCAAAGTACTCCAGCGATGGCTGTGGTGGTGGTGGTGGTGGCAGCAGCAGCAATACCAACAGCAACACGGCCGCCACCATGAGCAACTCGAATGGTAGCGATGGCGCCACCGCTGGCTATGCGCTCTCCCAGAAATCTCTCAACCACGAGTTGGCTGGCTACGACAGTGATGCCACGGACATGAGCAGCACCAGCTCCGTGGGTCACTGCGGTGGCAATGTCTCGCCTAATTCACAGTTTGCCACCAGTAAATTGTCCAAGTCACAACGTCGCTGCAAAACGTTGCGCAGCAAAAAGCGTCGCCACGAGACGCGCGATGGCAACATTAGTGGCTTGGAAACACTGGAGACACCTTTGCGCAAGAGTCCCAAGCGTGATGCGCCAACCTCGGCTATGACCAGGGCACACACACCGGAGGCCGATCAACGTCCATGCACATCCAAGCAGTCATCGCAGTCGCCGCCAAAACGTGCCGAGGCACAGTCACCGCCCAAGCAAAGCTATTCCAGTTTCTACCAGGAGCTGCTTGCTGCCTCCTATGCTAATGACGGTAAGTGAGAGATTGGGGAAAGGGCTACTGTAGTATAGTTGATGTCAATCAAAAACTTTATTCAATGCAATTATTCAATCGTTATTCCATGTACCTAAGTTACAAAGGAATATCAGAACTGTGACAATAATTAATTCTTGGGCCTGATAAGCATTTTAACTGTAAAAATAGAATTAAAGTCATCCCAATATATGGCAGTGCGATCATTAACATCATTATCAAAATATTTCCCATTTAAATTACTGCAAAGAATATCAGAATAGATCAGAATTAATCAGTTATCGTATATAGTGCTTGGTTAACTTACCAAGAGGCACACATGTGATACCACCAGCCACCGTGACTTCGTTCAGCGCAGCTGCCGCTCTTCCATAGATCATTGTCCCGATCGTAGGTACTGAATTTCATGCCCACATGCCATTGGAAGTCGTCTCTCATGAGAGAGGAACCAGTAAAGTTTCCCAAGGAAGTCAGCTTATACTGTTCATCCTCGCCGGCAACAACAAAATTATCGTACAGAATTTTATTCTCCTCGTAGGAGCTTGATGCGGTCTCGAGGAATATGCGGAGTTCGTGACGTTGTTGACTTGTCATTTGATGGATCTTTTCTAGACCCAAAAAGAAATCTCCATCTCCGTCAAACGCACCAAAGCCTTGACGATAGTCTGCCCAGTTTCTGTAGAAATCAACCCTATCCACATAATCCTGCTTCTTCTTAGACCAATGCTTACCACCAAACAAACGTTGCTGTATAACCGTCCAGCCCTTAAACTGATCATCACAAAGTACCTCAAATGAGTCCTTGCCCGGTACGTGGATCATATGCAGTCCAGGCTCATTCTCAAAGGGTATGCAACTGGTTATGGTTTTGTTTTGCAAAAAATTTGATGTTTTCTTCAAAAAAATGCAAAAAAAAAATATATAAGATATTTCCCAGCCAAAGACCCTAGAAACCAATGCTGATCTTTCGCAAGGTTATAAATTTAGTATTGAACCTATCTGCATTAAATAAAGTATGAAATATAATAATATTTACCACAGGATTTGATAGGGATACTGTCGCCGATAAGCCAGCTAATGCAAGTAGTAGGAATGTATATATAGCCCACATCTCTGACCTCGCTTCTCTTCAGTTGAAGCTCAACTGATTTATTGTAATCAAAGTTAGGTTCTTACAACAGCTCGGTACACGCACTGTCAATATTATATAGAGTTGATGGGAATTTACAACGTACAGTAGAAAATATAGATTATACTGCGGAATAACCGTAGTTTGATACTTACTTATTGTACAATATTGTAAGGCAGCTTCTACTATCAGCTAGGAAATTCCTACTATATTAATATAATTATTTCTTAATCTTTGATTACTTTAACAACTTCAAGGCGTCAACGAGAACGAAATGTTGCAACAGGCTATACAGATGTCGACCCGTGACTATATGGATGATCAGAAGCGCAAGTATTTATGTGGACCGTAGAATGTGGAGGGTGTGAATGGACTGGAGGCTCCCTGAATTATAACTTTTTTTTTTGTTAATTTATGTACAGTGAATGTAATTTTCATATAAACTTACCAAAAACACACAGACATACATACTATATATACTATATATACGCACACTTGAACACCAACTTGATTGATTGTTGATTAAGGAAGTGTCTGCGGCCCACACACTTTCATATATATATCCATATATATACGTGTAGCATTAACTCTTAGTTTATAAAGGTTCGATTTGAGGTATTCCTAACAGTTGTCTCAAATCTCCGCACATCTCTTCCTGCGATTTAGTAGTTACACACATACACCTACTTCTCTAATATTCTTGGAGCCCGAATACTGCTCCCTATAATATCCAATACAATATATACCCATATAGACGTAAAAAAATTATGCTTATTTTGTTATATATGAAAATTAAAATTCATTAATTTAAGCTATTCGCATGCAAAGAATGGATAATCTTTAATATGCGCAATAAATATGGACGAGAGCAAATTGAGGGAATTACGATACGATACGATATAAAATATATATGCATGCACACATAAATACATCTAATTACATATAATATATACGTAAATAATAACGATATTGATTATTTCTCTGAATAAAATTAATGGTGCATAAATATTAATTATAAAAGCAATGAGTTTTATATATCTACAGCTATTTCGTATACCGTAAATATTCCAATTATAAATATTTTCAAACGAAAGAAGTTCAAAAAGTTGTATTTATCATTTGTATTTACAAAATAATTTAATCGGTGTTATCAAAAGTTTTGAATACATACATTCATAGTATCTAAATTCGTACTTATACATCTAAATTGCGCTTGGATTTATGTTTTTGGTTTCAGCTTGTTTCGTTTTGAAATTTACGATTACATAAATTAAATCCTTAAATATACGACGTATATATCATCACTATATATACAATATATAGTTGACTGTATTTTTACATTGTTATTTTTCACACATTATGCTATAGAATTCACTTTATAGAAAAATACATTTCACTAAAATTCACAATTCGCATAGAAAATTATAATCTCGCCATCTGTTTGATCCTACTATCTAAATTTGTGAATTTCAATGGGACAATCGCAGGATCTGGAACTTATTAAATGAATATGTTTCAGATCCGAGCTGAAGTTGAATTTGACTTAATGCTGATTGATGGTCCCAGACTTTAAACAACTTCTTAAGTCTAGTCTAAGTTTGCCTAGGAAAAATTGTTGTACAATGTTTTACGGTGTTTTGCTATTGCAACTGCTCAATATCGTACACGATACAGCCACTTGCCTGATTGTGGCCGTAATTCGAATACGATATTCGTTAGTTATCTATTGCTTGAATATCACATACGACATTCGTTGTTTGCTTACGGTCTAAGCCTCTGCTATTTCATCGCTGGTTATATCGTAAACGCGTGATACGATTACGATATTTGTATATCCGATTTGTTGGAGTCAATTAAATAGTTTGCAGTTCGAAAAATGTTGATGCCGAAAAATCATAATTTCTAATCAACAACAGCAACAACAATCGGGACTGTTGTTGCCGCCGCATCGCTCTCAAAATGGTGGGTGTGTGGGGGGGGCGTGGCATTTGTTAATTTTTTGTTGAATTTTGCTTTAACTGACTTTACAAAAATCATTTGGCTAATTTATCATTTGCTGTTGTTGCTGACCTCCAGTTGCCTGTTGCTGTTGGCTGACAACAATATGATGTTGCTGTTGCTGCTGCTGCTGCTGTTGTTGTTGTTGCTGCTGCTGCTGCTGTTGTTGTTGCTGCTGTTGTATCTGCAATTGCTGTTGATTCGCATGCTCCACTGCAGCTGTAGTTGCCGGCGTAACCACCGGCTGGAGCATGCTGGTCCCATTCTCGCGCCGCACATGACTATTGAGCTCCGCCTTGACGCGCCTGGCTATGTGGGAGCGGGTATGCTTACGCAGATGATCCTTACGGTAGAAGCCCTTGCCGCACTCCTGGCACTGATGACGCTTCTCGCCCGAGTGGATGACAAAGTGCAGACTCAGCTGCTCCTTGCGCTTGAAGGCCTTCAGGCAGACGGTGCAGATGTAGGGACGTTCCGGATTATGCGATTGTTTGTGGCGCGTCAGATGATCCTTGCGTTTCAACGACGCCTGACAGATGTCGCACACATACCGCCGCTCCAGATTGTGACCCACCAGATGCACCTCGAGCAGTTCGGGCTCCGGGTATGCCACATGGCATTCGGGGCACATGTAGAGCGGGCTGCCATCGAGGGCGGTACTCATGCGTATTTCGCCGGGACGCAGTTTCGGTTTGCGATCCTTGGAGCGCTTTTTGCGTTTCTTCTTCTTTGTGCCGCTGGCAGTGGCTGTTGAGCTGCTTGCCACAACCTGTGGCTGCAGCTGCAGGGTTGCCTGAGGTTGCTGTTGCTGCTGCGGCTGTTGCTGTTGCTGTTGTGGCTGCTGCTGTTGTTGCAGTGGCAATTGCTCCTGCTGAGGTATGCTTATGGTTGTCGTTGTGCCAATGGTATTGATGCCAATGGCGGCACCTGGTCCCGTCTGCACCTGCAGCACCACATTCTGTTGGTTCTCCTTCTTGATGTTCTCCGCGGAGTACTTGAGGAAGTGATGCAGCGACAGCGGCAACGTGTTGGCTGGAAGATGCGAGAGGTAGTCGGCGACTGTTGTGCCCGGCGTGATCGTTTGCCAGGAGGTATTCTGTAGCACTGCAAATGAAGCACACAAGGGTTAACAGTTTTGTTCTAAGGATCACTTGCGAAAGGGAACTCACCTTGCTGTTGCAGTATGGCATTGCAGAGATCCTGCGTCAGTTCCTGCGGCGCCACAACTTGTTGCTGCTGCAACTGTTGCTGCTGTTGTTGCTGCTGCTGCTGTTGTCCGGAACTGCTCGCCTGCTGCAATGCATCCGCTGAGGTTGCTGTGGCGCTGGGGGCATAGACGGTGGCATATTGAGGCTGTTGCTGCTGTTGTTGTTGCTGTTGCTGCTGCTGTTGTTGTTGCTGGGTGGAGGCTGCCACAAGATGTCCATTGTATTTATCGCCTTGCAGCACCTCCTCCTGCCCGGTGCGAAACTTGCTGGTACTGCTGGCCTGACCACTGGACATGCTTGGCTGATTGAAGTGCGCCATGGTCACCCCAGTTGCAACCTGCTGCTGCTGCTGCTGATGTTGCTGGTAGCGATTGTTGCTGCTGCCGGGCTCTTGTTGCTGCTGCTGTTGTTGCTGATTGTTGGCAGCCGCAGTCACATCGGCACCGGTCACAGTCACAGCGGCAGTCACGGTGGACACAAGCGGCGCCGTCGTCGTCGTGAACTGCGGCAAACCCGGAAAACTGTTGCCAAATGGTGTGAAATTCATTGTGCGTTTGTAGCGATAAAACTAGATTTGACTAATAACCGGAGGACGTCAGTTTCAATTGTGCGTTGTATGCCAAGCAACTGCATTAAATAAGAAAATTAAATTAAAAACTATAAATTTGATACCCTCACTTATACAACTATCGTAATAGAACATCTTGCATCGATCTCATCTTTATCCATTTCGCCTACTCAATGAAAAGTGAAAACGCAGCCGCCGACGCTGTTATTATTTTGAC
Organism: Drosophila quadrilineata; assembly: GCA_018150725.1. Lineage (NCBI taxonomy): Eukaryota > Metazoa > Arthropoda > Insecta > Diptera > Drosophilidae > Drosophila > Drosophila quadrilineata. The sequence continues at coordinate 11,684,417 of JAECWN010000219.1, read as the reverse complement.
TGCCCAAAACGCGGCACTCGCCCACACACACATTGACAAGCTACGCAGTCGGCATGCAGGTAACACACACACGCACACACACACATAAACAAAAATACACAACTACGTGCGAGGACCGCGTGAGCAGCAGAAAGAAAAAGAGCGGCAAACCTGCGCTCAATACGAACAAGACACGAACACAAACTACCGTTTAGAGCGCGAGTAAGCACAGTGGCGCAATGCCCCATCAACATGTCCTGAAATATTTAATATTCATAGATTTAACCTACATATCATTTATTTTTCATTTATTTTATATTTAAATAAAATATACAACTACTTTTTATATTATCAATTATCAATTGTTCTAATCTGAATACAATTAACTTAACACTTAAATATGCAAATTCGCAAATATCATCAAAAGTGTTACCACTGTGCTGTGCAGCTTGGTAGTTTGTCGGCAAAATGGAGAATAGGTTAGGGTTGTGTTGTTACCGTGCATATGGTTGTGTGTGAGCGCACTTTTATAACAATCGTGTCAATTTCTTAACAAATTCACCAAAATATGGATTATAAATACGCATCAAAGTGAGACAATCAAATAAAGTGTAGAGAAAACAGTGCGAAAGTGTCGTGTGAATGTCAAATTCTCGCCCATATCGATTTTCACTAAGTACGCAAATTAGTGTCGCTTTTAATTGAGAGCAGAAGAGAGAGAGAGAGAGGACAAATACATAGGTATGTATGTATGTATGTATGTGTGTAACTCACATTTGGGCAGCTGTCTCACAATTTTATAAGAAAACATCGTTTTTAAAGAGGGAAAAATGGACTTTCACTTGAATGGAAGCTGCATTCTTTTGTTTTCGACATTTATTTTTTATTCACGAACGCGTGACACAATAAAGTCCGTTAAGTCCGCAACGGCGCGCGGACTCAAAATACACAAAGAAATGCTGACGTTGACGTTGCCGTTGGCGTCGCTGCCAATCGGCTGTGCAGCAACAAAGTGCAGTTATATATTTTATTTTCTTCTTCGCTGTGCGCCAAATGGAGATAAGACAAACAAAAAATCAAGTATTTATACTCGCATTGTTGCTATTGCCTAGGCTGGGCTTGATTTAGTGTGAGTGAGTAACAGTTGTAGTCTGTTTGTACCTTTGCAATAATTTTGCCTGGCGTCGCTGCGACTGCGACTGCTGCGCCTCCTCCATATGCAGTCCACAGCAGACATAAACTCACACACACGCACATACACTGCACACACTGTATATGTATGTTTATGTGCCGGCTGACGCGTACTCTCAGCAGAGCCACCTAACGGCATGTGGCGTTAGTTTGCTACTAACGTTCCCGACCGACCGCCATCACGTTTATTCACTCCCAACAACATTTCTCCTGCAGGCGGTGTTCGTGAAAGTAAGCGTGCATGTATGTATGTATAAGTGTATGTGCGAAACGAGACAAAAGCTTCGTGCCGGCATTATTATTATTGTGTATGTGTGTATGTATGTATGTCTGGCATGTCTGTCAGCCAGGGACGAGAGAGTGAGAGAGCGCAAAACATAAACAGAGCGAGAGCGCACTTTGAGCAGTGAGTGAGCACTTGCTCTCTCGCTTTCTCTGCAAGTACTTTGCTGGTAACGCGTTTGACGTTAAGTTGTTGCTATTTTTTTTTTGTTGTTTTTGTCAAGTGAAAAGAATGAAAAACAAGTAATAAATTTTCAAGGGAAAACATAAATTAAACAAATAAGTATAAGAAGAAGATGTCGATGCTATGTTAATTGTTAAATAAATTTCTCAAATTTTAATATAATATTTGCTGTGACAAATTGTTAATTTAACGCTTTAATTGCAATTTTAGGCTAGTAGAAAATATTATATTTTTCATTATATTTTTTACTATAAGTTCAGTATGCACGTCTCTTACTATATAATTTTCCTATTTCTAAAGTTAATCTCGGGTGATCTTAAAAGTGGTAAATAAAATTACAAATAAATGGAAACTTTGAAAATTTTGAAAATTGTGTCCTTTTACAGATAACTATGAGGTATTGGGCATATCCTGTGAGCTGAATGAGGAGGTCAGCTGTCTACTTATCAAATGTCCTGCTGGCAGATATTGTCCTGCCTCCGATTTCTGCTATAATCCGAAGTGCGTTTGCCGTCGTGGATATCGTCGCTCCAACGGCAGCTGCGTGAAGAAGCAGAGATCGGCAAGTTCCACTTCACAGTCGATCAGCAAGTAAAGAGATTCGATGCAATATTCACTGTCTTTCATTAACTGGGTCAACGAACCGCCACAAATGTTGCATACCACAACAAAGAAAAAAACAGAATTCATCCCAAAACCAATGCCGAAATCCCGCTAAATTTGCATACGTACCATGTGTAAGGAGCTCCGAGTATGATAGGGTTTGGGGGCGGGAAGATGCTGAGTGCCGCCTGCTGACACTGAAATCATCATCATCATCCTCATCGTCATCATCCGCACATGCAACAAGGCCAATCGACGAAATCAGGCCACGCACACGACGCCGTCGCGCTTAAACTCTGTTTTCCCTCCATGAAAGCAATGCCCCCATTTGTGCCCCAGTACCTGCCCCATTCCCCTCTTAGAGCAATGTTGCACCCTTTTTGCCTGTCAGAGGTAAATGCACTCAGCAGGCAGACAGGCAGGCAGGCGTATGGGGCATGCCACTGCAGTCGGTTGGTCGACTAAGAACCGAGAGCACGACTTTTGCCTAGGAGTTCGGGAGTCGTCAGCAGGCGCAGCCCGTGCAACATTCTGTGGTTGAGGCCGTGTGGCAGTTGCAACTCTCCCGCATGCTCAATCTGCATGTGCTTGGGGTGGCATGCATTGCGTCATCGCCGTCGTCATCGTCATCGTCATCGTCATCGTCGTCGTCGTCGTGCGAGGCAAAGTCGCGCCGGTGTCGGTGTTGCCTGTGCCGCGGGCAGGACTGGAACTGGGATTGGGCCTGGTCAACATGCTGCCACCCAACATCGCAGTGTGCAGCCGTGCACAATGTGAATGTGTTACAAGTGGATGCGGCTGCTGTTGCAGTAGCTGGTATCAAGTGGGTGCCACTTCGTGTTGCATGCTGTGCTGTCAGCCGCCATTTGGCCAAAAGACGAGAATGAGGCTGAGCAGTGGCAAGACTCGCGTTTGTTTATCCCGGCCTCGGTCTACTCCGTATGCTTTCTCTCTGTCTCTGTATGTGTGTGAGTTGTGTGTTTGCACTGCTGTATGTGTGTGTGGCATGAAAGTGAAACTCTGCCACACGGCATAGGCAACAGAAAACCGAAAAGCCATTGGTCGTCGTCGACGTCGTTGACGTTTGCCGTGGCCGTGGCCGTGGCCATGACCCGTCTGTAGAATGCACTCAGCCACAAATACTCCCACGCACACACGCATCCACAAACTCGTATGAGTTTCTATCTGTATGAGTGGCCTGCATAGCTTTCCAGTTGCCGGAAACGCGGTCACACATACGCGCATTGATAATAAGCCGTGCCATGGGGCGTATGCGTAATATTCATCATACGCACTATTACATATATTGCCGAAAATGCCGGCATATTTTTAAAATATTACCTTCATGTAGTTGAAGTATGAAACAGAACACATTCACTAATCTAATACAAAAATAGAACTTTCGCGGGTTTCTAAACTTCCATTTGCCATAACTTTCTTAATTCTCAACCGATTTTCAAGTTTGATACCTTTTTTTCCAAGTTTCGACCAATAAAACAAAACTGCATTCAAAGATTGTTGAAATTAAGACCTTCATTTTTGGACCCACCCACAAGCCCTGGATTAGAGGAAGATGTGGTACTTCGGGTGGTCCGTGACTTTGATCTGCCATAACTTTTCCAATTCTTAACCGATTTTCAAGGTTGATACCTTTTATTACAAGTTTCGACCAATAAAACAAAACTGCATTCAAAGATTGTTGAAATTAAGACCTTCATTATTGGACCCACGCACAAGCCCTGGATTGGAGGAAGATATGGTTCTTCGGGTGGTCTGTGACTTAAATCTGCCATAACTTTTCCAATTCTTAACCGATTTTCAAGGTTGATACCTTTTATTACAAGTTTCGACCAATAAAACAAAACTGCATTCAAAGATTGTTGAAATTAAGACCTTCATTATTGGACCCACGCACAAGCCCTGGATTAGAGGAAGATGTGGTACTTCGGGTGGTCCGTGACTTTGATATGCCATATCTTTTCCAATTCTTAACCGATTTTCAAGTTTGATACCTTTTTTTCCAAGTTTCGACCAATAAAACAAAACTGCATTCAAAGATTGTTGAAATTAAGACCTTCATTTTTGGACCCACCCACAAGCCCTGGATTAGAGGAAGATGTGGTACTTCGGGTGGTCCGTGACTTTGATCTGCCATAACTTCGCCTATTCTTAACCGATTTTCAAGTTTGATACCTTTTTTTCCAAGTTTCGACCAATAAAACAAAACTGCATTCAAAGATTGTTGAAATTAAGACCTTCATTTTTGGACCCACCCACAAGCCCTGGATTAGAGGAAGATGTGGTACTTCGGGTGGTCCGTGACTTTGATCTGCCATAACTTCGCCTATTCTTAACCGATTTTCAAGTTTGATACCTTTTTTTCCAAGTTTCGACCAATAAAACAAAACTGCATTCAAAGATTGTTGAAATTAAGACCTTCATTTTTGGACCCACCCACAAGCCCTGGATTAGAGGAAGATGTGGTACTTCGGGTGGTCCGTGACTTTGATCTGCCATATCTTTTCCAATTCTTAACCGATTTTCAAGTTTGATACCTTTTTTTCCAAGTTTCGACCAATAAAACAAAACTGCATTCAAAGATTGTTGAAATTAAGACCTTCATTTTTGGACCCACCCACAAGCCCTGGATTAGAGGAAGATGTGGTACTTCGGGTGGTCTGTGACTTAAATCTGCCATAACTTTTCCAATTCTTAACCGATTTTCAAGATTGATACATTTTTTTCCAAGTTTCGACCAATAAAACAAAACTGCATTCAAAGATTGTTGAAATTAAGACATTCATTTTTGGACCCTCCCACAAGCCCTGGATTAGAGGAAGATGTGGTACTTCGGGTGGTCCGTGACTTTGATCTGCCATAACTTCGCCTATTCTTAACCGATTTTCAAGTTTGATACCTTTTTTCCAAGTTTCGACCAATAAAACAAAACTGCATTCAAAGATTGTTGAAATTAAGACATTCATTTTTGGACCCACCCACAAGCCCTGGATTAGAGGAAGATGTGGTACTTCGGGTGGTCCGTGACTTTGATCTGCCATATCTTTTCCAATTCTTAACCGATTTTCAAGTTTGATACCTTTTTTTCCAAGTTTCGACCAATAAAACAAAACTGCATTCAAAGATTGTTGAAATTAAGACCTTCATTTTTGGACCCACCCACAAGCCCTGGATTAGAGGAAGATGTGGTACTTCGGGTGGTCTGTGACTTAAATCTGCCATAACTTTTCCAATTCTTAACCGATTTTCAAGATTGATACATTTTTTTCCAAGTTTCGACCAATAAAACAAAACTGCATTCAAAGATTGTTGAAATGTAGACCTTCATTTTTGGACCCACCCACAAGCCCTGGATTAGAGGAAGATGTGGTACTTCGGGTGGTCTGTGACTTAAATCTGCCATAACTTTTCCAATTCTTAACCGATTTTCAAGTTTGATACCTTTTTTACCAAGTTTCGACCAATAAAACAAAACTGCATTCAAAGATTGTTGAAATTAAGACCTTAATTTTTGGACCCACCCACAAGCCCAGGAATATAGGATGATGTGGTACTTCGGGTGGTCCGTGACTTTGATTTGCCATAACTTCGCCAATTCTTAACCGATTTTCAAGTTTGATACATTTTTTTCCAAGTTTCGACCAATAAAACAAAACTGCATTTAAAGATTGTTGAAACTAAGACTTTCATTTTTGGACTTACCCACAAGCCCTGGAATATAGGAAGATGTGGTACTTCGGGTGGTCCGTGACTTTGATCTGCCATAACTTCGCCTATTCTTAACCGATTTTCAAGTTTGATACCTTTTTTTCCAAGTTTCGACCAATAAAACAAAACTGCATTCAAAGATTGTTGAAATTAAGACCTTCATTTTTGAACACACCCACAAGCCCTGGATTAGAGGAAGAAATGGTTCTTCGGATGGTCCGTGAATTTGATTTGCCATAACTTCGCCAATTCTTAACCGATTTTCAAGTTTGATACCTTTTTTTCCAAGTTTCGACCAATAAAACAAAACTGCATTCAAAGATTGTTGAAATTAAGACCTTCATTTTTGGACCCTCCCACAAGCCCTGGATTAGAAGAAGATGTGGTACTTCGGGTGGTCCGTGACTTTGATCTGCCATAACTTCGCCAATTCTTAACCGATTTTCAAGTTTGATACCTTTTTTTCCAAGTTTCGACCAATAAAACAAAACTGCATTCAAAGATTGTTGAAATTAAGACCTTCATTTTTGAACACACCCACAAGCCCTGGATTAGAGGAAGAAATGGTTCTTCGGGTGGTCCGTGAATTTGATCTGCCATAACTTCGCCTATTCTTAACCGATTTTCAAGTTTGATACCTTTTTTTCCAAGTTTCGACCAATAAAACAAAACTGCATTCAAAGATTGTTGAAATTAAGACCTTCATTTTTGGACCCACCCACAAGCCCTGGATTAGAAGAAGATGTGGTACTTCGGGTGGTCCGTGACTTTGATCTGCCATATCTTTTCCAATTCTTAACCGATTTTCAAGTTTGATACCTTTTTTTCCAAGATTCGACCAATAAAACAAAACTGCATTCAAAGATTGTTGAAATTAAGACCTTCATTTTTGGACCCACCCACAAGCCCTGGATTGGAGGAAGATATGGTTCTTCGGGTGGTCCGTGACTTTGATTTGCCATAACTTCGCCAATTCTTAACCGATTTTCAAGTTTGATACCTTTTTTTCCAAGTTTCGACCAATAAAACAAAACTGCATTCAAAGATTGTTGAAATTAAGACCTTCATTTTTGGACCCACCCACAAGCCCTGGATTAGAGGAAGATGTGGTACTTCGGGTGGTCTGTGACTTAAATCTGCCATAACTTTTCCAATTCTTAACCGATTTTCAAGTTTGATACATTTTTTTTCCAAGTTTCGACCAATAAAACAAAACTGCATTCAAAGATTGTTGAAATTAAGACCTTCATTTTTGGACCCACCCACAAGCCCTGGATTAGAGGAAGATGTGGTACTTCGGGTGGTCTGTGACTTAAATCTGCCATAACTTTTCCAATTCTTAACCGATTTTCAAGTTTGATACCTTTTTTTCCAAGTTTCGACCAATAAAACAAAACTGCATTCAAAGATTGTTGAAATTAAGACCTTCATTTTTGGACCCACCCACAAGCCCTGGAATATAGGAAGATGTGGTACTTCGGGTGGTCCGTGACTTTGATATGCCATAACTTCGCCAATTCTTAACCGATTTTCAAGTTTGATACATTTTTTTCCAAGTTTTGACCAATAAAACAAAACTGCATTCAAAGATTGTTGAAATTAAGACCTTCATTTTTGGACCCACCCACAAGCCCTGGATTAGAAGAAGATGTGGTACTTCGGGTGGTCCGTGACTTTGATCTGCCATATCTTTTCCAATTCTTAACCGATTTTCAAGTTTGATACCTTTTTTTCCAAGTTTCGACCAATAAAACAAAACTGCATTCAAAGATTGTTGAAATATAGACCTTCATTTTCGGACCCACCCACAAGCCCTGGATTGGAGGAAGATATGGTTCTTCGGGTGGTCCGTGACTTTGATATGCCATAACTTCGCCAATTCTTAACCGATTTTCAAGTTTGATACCTTTTTTTCCAAGTTTCGACCAATAAAACAAAACTGCATTCAAAGATTGTTGAAATTAAGACCTTCATTTTTGGACCCACCCACAAGCCCTGGATTAGAGGAAGATGTGGTACTTCGGGTGGTCCGTGACTTTGATCTGCCATAACTTTTCCAATTCTTAACCGATTTTCAACTTTGATACATTTTTTTCCAAGTTTCGACCAATAAAACTAAACTGCATTCAAAGATTGTTGAAATTAAGACCTTCATTTTTGGACCCACCCACAAGCCCAGGAATAAAGGAAGATGTGGTACTTCGGGTGGTCCGTGACTTTGATATGCCATAACTTCGCCAATTCTTAACCGATTTTCAAGTTTGATACATTTTTTTCCAAGTTTCGACCAATAAAACAAAACTGCATTCAAAGATTGTTGAAATTAAGACCTTCATTTTTGGACCCACCCACAAGCCCTGGATTAGAGGAAGATGTGGTACTTCGGGTGGTCCGTGACTTTGATCTGCCATATCTTTTCCAATTCTTAACCGATTTTCAAGTTTGATACCTTTTTTTCCAAGTTTCGACCAATAAAACAAAACTGCATTCAAAGATTGTTGAAATTAAGACCTTCATTTTTGGACCCACCCACAAGCCCTGGATTAGAGGAAGATGTGGTACTTCGGGTGGTCCGTGACTTTGATCTGCCATATCTTTTCCAATTCTTAACCGATTTTCAAGTTTGATACCTTTTTTTCCAAGTTTCGACCAATAAAACAAAACTGCATTCAAAGATTGTTGAAATTAAGACCTTCATTTTTGGACCCACCCACAAGCCCTGGATTAGAGGAAGATGTGGTACTTCGGGTGGTCCGTGACTTTGATCTGCCATATCTTTTCCAATTCTTAACCGATTTTCAAGTTTGATACCTTTTTTTCCAAGTTTCGACCAATAAAACAAAACTGCATTCAACGATTGTTGAAATTAAGACCTTCATTTTTGGACCCACCCACAAGCCCTGGATTGGAGGAAGATATGGTTCTTCGGGTGGTCCGTGACTTTGATTTGCCATAACTTCGCCAATTCTTAACCGATTTTCAAGTTTGATACCTTTTTTCCAAGTTTCGACCAATAATACAAATCTGCATTCAAAGATTGTTCAAATTAAGACCTTCATTTTTGGACCCACCCACATGCCTTGGTTTTGACCAATAAAACCAAATTATGTATATGAATTGTGCAATTCAGGATTATAATTTTAAAAACTCACCTGGTATCAAACTAGAGAATTCATTTCAATTGAACATTTGTTGTGCTTAAAATTACAACTCTTCCGATATATATTACTTTATTTACTTTACTAAATCATTAAATTCAACTGCTGGAATCGCACTTTGCACTGTTGAGTCTCGCGCCGAAAACACTTTTTGTGTTTCTACGTGTGAAAGTAAAAATCCCGCCGTATTTTATGTGTAGAGATGTGTGAGAACGGGATAAAACACAGAGAATAGTCACTGGTCAGAGACGGTAGGCACCTAGACTGATAGACAGAGAGGGAGAGAGATAGGGAGACGACAAGCGACAATATTATAAATGCGTAATGCGGCAACGTAACGTAGTGTCGCTGTTGACGTTTTAACGTAAACTGATTGAAAGTGTGTCCGGCACATTGAGCCGGCAGACAGGCCGGCATTAATGCCGATGACCGGCCGCCTAAAATTTGTGTAGAGTTTGATGACGATTGCGATGATGCTCGATGATGTTGTGGGTGTCGTTGTCGTTGTCGGGCAGGTGCCGAAGAGGGAACAGACACACACGCACACACACTTATGTAAATGGTGGGTGGCTGCTTGCACTACACATAAATTTTTGCCAGAGGCCAACTGAACTCTTTAAACTGCCACTACACGATATACGCATACGATGGATATTGAGAGAGGCAGACAATGAGAGCGAGAGCATAAGAGTTGACAGTCCGACAGTCACGCACTGCTCGCTTTCGCTTTTGTGTCTGTTCGCAGCATCGGCAATATTCGGTGCGCTTCGGCATTCACTTCGGCTTTGCATCGGCTTAGCACAAGTGCTGCTCTCATACGCTATTCTTTGCGCGCTCTCTCTCTCTCTCTCTGTCTCTATTTATGTGTTTGTGTGTTTTTGTGTGTTTGCGTTTTGTGCTTTGGCTTTGACTTTGCCAATTTACAGAGCGCGCGCCGGCAATGCAACAGTTTTTTTCACTATGAATTTTTATTAGCCACTCGCCATTGTTGTTGCATACTTTTTATATGCGTGTAAGTGTGCGTATGTGTGTGTGAGTATGTGTATGTATGCATACAAATCTAGCAAAACTCATTAAAAAGCACACACACTCACGCACAGCTTTAAAAGGATGTATGTATGTATGTGGAAGGGGGCAGTGTGGTTAGCCATTTCTCTTGCTTTGATGGCGCTTATATACTGTCTGTTATGTATTCGATTTGTTATGTATTTGTGTATGCACATGCCTCTGTCTCACACTCAACACTTTTCTCTGTATGTAATTAAATTCAAAAATTGATTTATTTTTAGTGCAAGCCACAAAATGCATCTTTTCAAGCGTCTAAGAAAACTCTTTGCTTAAACCACTTCACAAATGCAAATAGATATTTTATATACATATGTATGTATGTATGTATGTATGTACATACAAATGCAAGGAAATATACAGTTATTTTGCCAGCTGCAGTCAAATTTAATTTAAATTTATTTCATCAAGTGCTTTCATTTCTTTGTAATGTTTTATGCAACTGCAGCTTAGCAGGAGACTTCGAACAATGCAAGAATCTGTGCAGCCCCAAGAAATATGCAATAAAATGTGGTAACAAATACAATATGGAAATTTTTAGTATACATTGAGTTTTGATAATATTTTATAACTTTCCCAAATTTTCATATTTTTCTTGCAAATCAATGTAATTGTAAGTTCAAGAAATAAATTTCCTAAAAAAAAATCGGTATAAAAAGATTCAGATCCCGAATATTGTTCTTCACATTGAAAAGATGAGCCAACTCTTCAAAAATTTCTGAAACTTTGAGTTCTAAATTATTTTAAAATTTGTCTGCATTTTGTTACTTTCAAAATCCATAAAAATGAGCCACAGTTATAAAAATACTTATTTTAGAAAAAAACTTATTTAAAAAAACACGCATTCAACAAAATATTATACTTACTTTTTAAAATTCTCGCTTTAAACTGTTATCTCTTGTTAACTATGGAATAAGCATTCTTAAATATTTAAAACTATTCCCGTTCACTACCTGTCATAGCTTCCAAAGTTTCAACACAACTTAAAGTGCAACGAGGCGTTGCCAAAAGTTTTACATTCTTTATTTTTCTCTTTTGTTAGTTTGCTTCAAATATTTGTGCCAAGTGCAACAAGGGTCACATGGCCAAAAATGGACCAAAAGCAACGGAGGACACGAAAAGCGGGCCAAAAATACAAAAACTGCAATTGATGTTGCCACAAAATTCTAAACAAGCTGAAGCACAAAACTCCATTTTAGACTCTGTCAAATGGGGGGTGTGTGTGTGTCTGTGAGTGTGTGTGCCACAATGTTTTTTGTTGTGGGTGTGTGTGTGTGTGTGTTTGTGTGAGTGGGAACGACGCTTGTTGCACTTGCAACTCATGGCACTCCTCTTAGTCGCCGTCGCAAACGTATTCACAGTTTTGCAGTTTCGGAGTTGGAGTTTGGAGCTGCAGCTTTTGGTACCCAACGGCAATGGCCAAGGTCGAAGCGAGTCCAGCACAAAAATACAGAAAAAACTATATTCGGACACGCCCACATTAAAAGCGTTGCATGAGGCATGCCCCATGTCTACCCATAATCCCACAGTATGGTCATCGAAAACTAGCCGAAAAACTAAAAGTGTGCTGGCAGACATAGGGGCATAGCAGGTGGCACTAGGGGTGCGTGGCATGCGGCATGTGGCATGTGGCATGTGGCATGTGGCACGTTTGTGTTGGTCGGCGCCGAAAAGTTTTCATTCATAAAACTCTAAAACGCGCTAAAATCTAAAATTCTAAACAAAAACCCGGTCGCCATGTTTTCTGTGGGTGTGTGTTTGTGTTTATACAGCTATCTCTTTCATATGTGTGCAGCTAACTCTTTCTAAATATTTTACACACTACTTCTGTGTTTATACCTCTCTTCTTTTCCATCTCTCTCTCTCTCTCTCACATTCTGCCTCTCTCCCTCTTTTACTCTTTCGCTGTTAAAGTTCGCTTAAAAAACTATCGACAAAAAATATTGTTGCTTTGACTTCATATTTTTAGAGTGAGTTTTTGTTTACGTTCTCTTTCTTTTTGCTGTGAAATTTGACAACACTGCACAAACAGTGAATGGTCAGTGCATGTTTTGTGCGCAACTGTACCGCATTTTATGATTATATTTTTAGCCGGCATGCAAATCAAACTAAAAAGCGATTTCTGCAAATAAAACAAAAATATTTCAAACTATATATAGACATATATAGATTACATAGATGCTGTACTTGATGTGTATGTATGTAAGGGAATTATTTATATATGTATATAAAAAATTATTTTCTATATTCTATATATAGTATATAAATGACACCCTAAGGCCTATAAAATGTCGCTCTCTCTTTCTCACTTACTCTCGTTGACTTTGTGTATCTGCATGTGTGTATGTATGTATCTGTGTGTGAGTGAGAGAGTGCGCAAAAGTGCAGCTATGCGTTTTTCTGCATACGTGTTTGTGTGTGTGGGTGTGTGTGTGTGCAACACCTAACTGCAACAGCAGGCATGCAACAAACTCTACACACAAAAACTTGGCAACTGGCAAAATTTTTGCCAGACACAGCAAATGCAACTAAAAACAAAACGTTGTGTATGCTTGTGTGTGTGTGTGTGTGTGATTGTGTGTTGCATGCAACATGCAGGCAGTGGAGTGGGATTGGGGCATGTCTGCCAGTCTGTCTGGCAAAAAGCCTGCAAACATTTTAGTTGCATTTTCTATATAACAACATTTTGCAGCATACACAAGTCTGTCCATATGTATGTATGTATGTATGTCCATCCATATGTATGGACATGTGTGTATGTTATGTTTGTATGTATGTATGAATAATCCATGTGGTATATAGAAATTGCATCCCTTTTTGCCTGTGTCGCCTGTCTGCAGTTTGAATAAAATGTGCATAAAATAAATTTCATTTCAATTAAAATAAATAAAATCTATCGACCCCCCCCTCTCAATGCCCGACCATGCAACCCTTACCCCCTGCGTCGTCTACGCCACTGTGCAAAAACAAAGACTTAGACAAAATTGCAGACAGTGGCAAAAATATTGAAGATGCTGCTCCAGGGCATAAACAGACGAACAAATAGCTGAGGATGAGTAGAGAGGGGAGAGTGGGGAGAGAGAGGAGTGAGGAGAGAGAGTGGCAATTGCAACTGGAGCTGGCAAAATTTCCATTAGAATGCAGTTCATTCGTATGCATCTTAATTGATTGCAAAAGCTGCAGTTGCTGCCTCTTCTTCTTCTTCTGCTTCTTCTGCTTCTTCTTCGTCTTCTTCTTCTGCATCAATCGTTCTCAGCTTGTGCTTCTTCTTTGTAGTGCCTGACAACTAGCAGGTAATTTATTTATTCGTCCAAAAATTTCATCAATTTCCTTTTGCATTTTGCTTCAATGGCAGCAAAATGAAAGGCTTAACTTAAATTGAGGTTAGGTTTTCGTTTTGTGGCATGCGGCAAGTGGCAGTTGTAAAGTCAAGCAGATTAGACAAGCAATTTAATATGTTATACCACCAATACGATATATCTACATTGATTTGATTTCTATATATTATTCTGCAGCAATTTCTAAATAGTTTACTTTCATATAATATAGATGTTTAAAAGTCTCGATTAATTTCTATATATCTATCTTCTATCTATTTCCATATAAGTATTCCTCTTCTCTCGTTGTTTTGGCATCGCTGCCCTGCTAAGTATGCAACGCAATTGACCAATTCACAGGCTGCATTCCTTGCGCTCATAAGTAGGCTACACTTTTTGCCCATATAATCATGTTCATTCATTGAACATCTGCTTGAGCAGCATCTTAATTGCACTAAACAGTTTAAATTTGCATACAATTAATTCAGTTAACACACAATGCCACACAGCACAGACAGCCAAGTTGCATGCCACACAATATACAGCAATACACACAAATACACATACACACAGAGTAAATACGATAATCAAGACAGTTAAACAGGCAATTTGGTTGGCTGGTGGGTGGGCATCCTGATGAGGTTGTAGACGTGGTCGGAGGACCAAACATTAACCAAAAATGGTGGCTAAAAGTGGAGAAACGTCCTCGACCTAGTTCAATGTCAATGTCATTGTGCCACATTATCATCGTCGTTTGGCTACGGCTACGGCGACGGCAACGTCGTCCTTTTGGCAGGCTTGTCCTTGGCTGGGGAGTAAAACGAGCGCACGAGTCGAGGCCACGGCCACGGCCACGAACATTCGCCCAAAGTGGCACACGGCACAGAATCCAGCACCAGAAACCAGTCGCCAGTCAACACTCAGCATCGCACTCAAACCTTGCCACATGCCCCCAACAAATGATACCCCAGCCAGAGAGACAGAGACAGAGACAGAGAGAGAGGTAGATGCTGGGTTGCAATGTTGTTGGCGCTGGCGTTGCATGTTAGGCGGCCGGTGGCGACAATATCCTTGCACTTGTGTCGGCAACTGCGAAACAGACGGACCGATGGCTGGGGCACATGCCACACACCACACGCCACATGCAACAAAAGCTGTGCAACCAATCCGCCAACAGCAGCAGCAGCAGCAACAGCAATAACCTCAACTCGTTGCCTCCTTTTGGCTCATGTTGTTGTTTTGGTGTTGCAAGTACCCTGAACCCATACCTGAGGGCGCCTATTTGGCAACCGCGTTGCACTCCAAGCTGCAGCTGTGCCACACACACACACACACACACGAATATACAGACAGCCACAGACAGGGAGAAACACAGGCAGCATCGTCATCGTCAGACCTGAAAATGGGCACCGCAGCTGGATGCCTAACGCAGTCTCCCCACTCGCTCAACCTATCTGAAAAGTGAACCCAACTCATGCCATAAATTTGACTTTCAACTCAAACCAAGTTTTACTCGCACATTCTCTCTCTCACTGTCTCCCCTTCTCTACTTTTCCATGCGGCCACCCAACAAGAGCACCAGACAAAGTCTACATGGCAACCCACGCTGAGGTCTGCGTCTGGGTTTGGGTTTGGGTTTGGGTTACGATTCAAGCCTTTGTTTCCTTTCGTTTCGTTTTGTTTCGTTGCATTTCGTTTCGTTTCTCACCATTCCAAGAGCTCTCCAATAACGCAACGAACTCTCTGTCACTCTCTGTTACTCTCTTTTTGTGTACAACTTTGTGTTTTGCTCTGTTTTGTCTATGTAGCTTCACATGGCACTTCGATAGAAGGGAGAGCATACACTATTTTTAGTAGGGACACTCAGTAACTTATTTATATATTTAATGAATACTAATTTTTGAAGAATAGTTCAAATAATTCAAAAATCATTTAAAAGGCAAGAAAATTTTGTTCTTTTTTGACACTTTTTTGGCCATACCTCGAGAAATTCCCATCGGAAGCACCGCAAGTAAAAAGCAAAATGCTAGTTTTGAGTCCCAGAATCGAATATAGTCAAAAAATTGGGGTCAAAAAATTTTGGGTTATGATGATTTTTGCAAGGGGTTAGTATGCAAAATGGGTAAAAAAAATGAAATGTTTGAAAATCAGAATAATCAAAACTATTTAAATGCAGAATTATTTTGGGTTCAAAACCATTAACAGAAAGACAAATTTCATGAAAATCGGTTAGTTTTTGGCCAAGTTATGGCAATGTTTAGTTAATGGTAAAAGCTTTTTTCTGCCAACAGCGAATTCACAAGTGCCGAGAGCTTCGTTTACTTTGTTGCTGATTCTCCTCCATTATATAAAGAAGTTAAACTTGATTTTTGCACTGCGTGCTGAATTTGCTACTCACTACTGTTCGATATTTATATAGTTATATTAAGTTCAAAGTTATAAACTTATTATACATAATCTGAGTGACATTCCCTATATGCACATGCCAGATATACTGTATTGTTTATTTAGTCACTGTTGACCAGGAAAGAGAAAAGTTTAACATTCGACTGGCATGACAACATAACCTGTTCAATAAAGTTCCGTTTAAGATTAAACAACTTTTGAGTTATGTACAGACAAATATGTATATAAGTATATTTACTTTCTTGTATTTATTTACACATCGTTAAGAATGGTTAATGTATTTAATTGTTCACAGCCAATATTGTCTTTCAACATGTTGCACGTTTGTCACGTGCTACCTGCCAAGAAGTTGGCAACAGGTGCCAACAAAAACAACAACAATAACAACAGCTCTACTTGTTTACAATTGTAATTTTATAACCTTTTACAGTTCAGCTGCAACGAAAAGAAAGATAGGGAGAGAGAGAGAGCGTGGAAACCAGAAATGGGTTAAGAATCAAAGTCAAAGTAGGTAACGCTGCCAACAAACGCGCAGCCGCAGAGTCGCAGTCAAAACCAGCCGCATTCCAACTCAGACTGCGCAGTAGCAGCAGCAACAGCACCAGCAGCAGCACCAGCAGCAGCTGCGCAGACGCGCCCTCTCCATGGTGGCCGCAGTCAGTGCGCGTCGAGATCTTAAGCGAGCCAGTTGGTGAATTGGCGTGAGTCGGCAAACGTGAAAACGAAAACAACGGCGAAGAAACGCAAAGACAAAAGTGGCATAATAAAAACGTAAAATATGCGCGTGCCTTAACACACATGCAGACAGACAGACATCTATAAATATATACGTGTATGCATACATACACACATACTGCTTGTGCTCTCCCGTAAAGAGTGTGTATGTTTGTTTGTGTTGAACTTTCTTTAGCTGCTGGGCATACGAAACACACACATGCACACATACAGGCGAACACATGTTAATGCGACGAAAGTAGAAAGAAAAGTGCAAAAGCTGCGATCAGCAGCAGGTTTCTTGGCAAACGTGGCAAAGTGATATGTGAGAAGTGGAATAATAAATATTATACATTTCTCAATAAATATATGCGCAGCTAGATTATAAAACACTAATGTCAATCAAAAGACAAACATAGTGTATACATACATACGTATGTAAAAGTGAAAAGTGAAAGTGGAGCGCGCTAATATGTTTAGCATTTGAATTAAAAATAACAATAGCACCAGCAACAACAACAACAACAATTAACAAATTAAATCATAGAAAAAATCGTATAAAATTCTCACGCTGCTGCAATTGTTGCTGTTTGCATCATGTCCAGCCATAACAACAACAGTAACAGCAACAGCAACAGCAACGGCGGCAGCAATAGTTTAGTTCAGCGACGGAAAACAACACGTTCAAAGACAAAACAACAACAGCAACAACAAAATATTGCAGATAACTTCAGCGAACATGAAAATGAAGCAAACGAAAGACTTCACTTTCGCAGCCGTTCGGCAACTGCAGTCGGCACTGCAGCGGTGTTAGTTAACTACAATTCACCTTCACCATTGTGCTGTAATGGCATCATATCCACCAGAGACGGCAGCATGTACGACTGCTGCCGCGACGTCAACTGCCATTTGAATGCGCCGATTGTTTTGCCATTGCGTGGTAGCAGCATTGCCGATCGCAGTCGACGTTCTGAGAGCCGGCAATCGTTTCTATCCGAAGCATCAACGAAGTCTACCACAACACCTACGCCGACGCCAACGCCAACGCCAACGCCAACAACAGAAGTAGCAGCAGCAGCAGCAGCAGCATCTTCAGTTTCACCTAGTTCTGCGTCAAAGAAATCGTCACGTTCACATTCGGCATCGAGTTCCTCGTCTCTTTCTCGTTCCCGTTCACAGTCACCTTCCTGTTCGTGTGACGTTGTTGGCGCAACGAAGAAGCACAGCTCTGACTGCTATGCAGATAGTGCAAACAGCGCAGCAGCAGCGCAGTTTACCATCAACTTGCGCATCGATCTCTTCAGCTGGGGTCTCTTTCTGCTTGCCTTCTGCACACGTTTCTACAAGCTGGCAACGCCGCCCAACATTGTGTGAGTAAACATCATTTGCTCTCCCGCTCTCTCTCTCTCTCTCTCTCTCTGTCTCTCTTTTGTTTTGTTTCAATTACGTCAAATTGAGAGTAAAATATGTTAATGTGCACGCTTTCTCTTCCAGCTTCGATGAGTTGCATTATGGCAGATATATTTCGCTGTATATGCGCAATATCTTCTTCTTCGATCAGCATCCGCCGTTGGGCAAGCAGCTGATTGCGGGCCTGGTAAGTTTCGCCGGCTACGATGGCAACTATACGTTCTCGCAAATTGGCGCCACCTATGCGCCCAAAGTGCCCATCTTCTGGCTGCGCTTTGTGCCCGCTCTCTGTGGCAGCCTCTTGGCTCCGGCTGTCTACAAGCTGTTGCAAGAGGCTCAACTGCGTCGCTGGACGGCTGCACTTGGCGGTCTGCTCGTCATCCTCGACAACTCGCTTCTGACCCAATCACGTTTCATTCTGATGGAATCGATGCTTCTGCTGGCCAGCACACTGGGCATCACTTGCCTGCTACGTTTCCAGCGCTGTTCCCTCGGTAGCTTCAAGTGGCTGAGCAGCGGTTTGGCGGCAGCAACGTTTCTCACATGCGCTGGATGTGTGAAGTATGTGGGTTTTCTGGCCCTGCTTCTGGCAGGATATCTAATCTGCCGACATCTGTGGAATTTGCTGTACGACGCGACTTTGACAAGTGAGTAAAAGGGAGAAACACGCAAGGAATCTATAAGAGTGTGAGAAAGGACTAAGAAAAATATTTAGGAGGATCAACAAATAATATGTATTTGAGGTTAAGTTAAGAAGGGAATACAGAGGACCTTCGAGATAAATTGCCTAAGAATAGTTAAGGAGGATCGCAAAGAGATATAGAATAAGAAACTGAGGTTAAGAGGTTCTTTATATTGTATTAAGGGAAAGAAGGACAGTATTGTTAGGATCTAAGAACCTTGAGCAACTGCGACTCACAGACAAAATGTTATGCCTAGATTAAAGGATCTCAAAAACAGAGATGGTTAGTAGAAAAATACTTATGATGTTAAGGTAATTTACAGTTACAAACATTTTCAAAAAAGAAATGGAAAATCCAGAAAGGTCAATGGAATCTCAAAAATGAAATGATCTTCTGCTGAAAGCTAGTCTATCGGAGGAGGAAGTCTGAATCAGAAAGAGTAGGAGAAGTACAAAACCAACCTGTGTCAGACATAGAATCTAGCCCATTATCATATTAATTTGCCTATTATCACATCTCTTTCTATCTCTCTCTATCCATCTCTCTGCCTTCGCAGCTAGCCAACTGTGGTTTCATGCCGTGGGTAGAGTGCTCCTCTTTGTGGCCATACCGTTGGCCATCTACCTGGGCATATTCTATGTGCATCTGCGTACGCTGCACAAGGCGGGGCCACATGACAGCATCATGACGAGCGCGTTCCAGGCTTCGCTGGATGGCGGATTGGCATCGATAACACAGGGGCAACCGCTGGCCGTGGTGCATGGATCACAGATAACGCTGAGGAATACGCATGGTCGCGCCTGTTGGTTACATTCTCACGCCGCCGTGTATCCGGTACGATATAAGGATCAGCGTGGATCGTCGCATCAGCAGCAGGTTACATGCTACTCCTTCAAGGATGTGAACAACTGGTGGATTGTGA
This sequence comes from Drosophila quadrilineata, assembly GCA_018150725.1. Classification (NCBI taxonomy): domain Eukaryota; kingdom Metazoa; phylum Arthropoda; class Insecta; order Diptera; family Drosophilidae; genus Drosophila; species Drosophila quadrilineata. Next base: position 11,664,777 of record JAECWN010000219.1, on the reverse strand, counting down.
AGCGACCAGAGCGTGATGATCTGGTCGTGGGCGATCGCCCTGATGTGATCAGGCATGGTGATATCATACAATTGGTGCATGGCATCACCAGTCGAGCCTTGAACTCGCACGATGTGGCGGCACCGATGACCCCACAATGCCAGGAGGTGAGCTGCTACATTGACTACGAGATCAAGATGGAGGGTCAGATGTTGTGGCGCGTTGAGATCCTCAATAGGCAAAAGGAGGGCAATCGCTGGCATGCCATCAAGTCCGAGATACGGTTGATCCATCACACGACTGGAGCTGCATTGAGGTTCACTGGGAAGCAGCTGCCGGCCTGGGGTTTCAATCAGCACGAGGTGGTAGCGGATCGCGATCCCAATAATAAGTTTGCCGTTTGGAATGTGGAAGAGCATCGCTATACCAAGAGTAAGTCATACCAATTCAACGTGAGAAATCTCAAAATTAATGTGAATTTCATTTGCAGCTCAGGATCAGAGGGAGCGTGAAAGACAACTGATCTCCGCCGAGATGATACCCACCAAACAGACGAAACTTACCTTTTTCCAGAAGTTGTGGGAGCTGCAGGCGAAGATGTTCTGGTACGCCCGCCAGGTGCAGAGCCACATGTACAGCTCGGTGCCATTCGAGTGGCCACTGCTCAACAAGGGCATCGCCTACTGGATCGACACCAACTCCAGTGCCCAGATCTATCTGCTTGGCAACATCCTGCTCTGGTATACGGCCAGTGTCGGTATCCTTATCTACATGGCTCTGTTGGTCTTCTATGCTCTGCGTCGACGTCGTCTCTGCTACGATTTGTCCGCCCATGAGTGGCAACGCTTCCTCATTGCCGGCGATACCTTCTTTGTGGGTTACTTGTTGCACTATCTGCCTTACTTCTTTGTGGACCGTACGCTCTTCCTGCACAACTATTTGCCGGCATTCCTCTTCAAGCTACTGCTGCTCTGCTTTGTGTTGGAGCATGTGGATTATCTGCTGCGTCGCCATCTCCCTAAGCGTGGTCGTGTCATACGCATTTATCGCATTGTGGTCCTCCTCTGGCTGCTTGCCGTCGTTGCGGTCTTTGTCAAGTTCTTGCCCTTGAGCTACGGCTCACAGAAGATGACTCCGGCGCAGATCATCAATCTGCGCTGGAAAGATACGTGGGATTTCATACTGCAGAAGCATCATGTACTCCAATCAAACGGTAGTACCTAACGACGATGTACCCTGTACCCCGTACCTTGTGCCCTATACCATGTACAATAAACTGAGAACGTACTCGAGAAGGAGCTTGGCTGGCGCCAGTCTCTTTCTTAGCTTAAAACATTAATTATATTTATATGTTTATAAATAGTACTTGTTTTTTGTCAATAAATCAATTAATTTATTTAGTATAAACTCTGCTCAGCATTTTCTATCATCAACTAAACACAAACCCTCTATAACCTTAAAATATAAAAAACAAAAATTATATAACCTCAAATATGTCCAATTTAGGTCGCTATAAGGACCGCAATGCGGACATGCGTGCCGCTGGTGTTCCCACAGCCTGTGACCAAGACGACACGGCCAGGACCTGCCTGATCATCTCCCATCCGGAGGAAGTGGCCGAGCAGTTCCTACGTGCCGAATGCAAGCGGTTGCAGCTGCAGCAATCGGGAAACCTTTGGCCAGAGACACCATGTCTGCCGACCGTGACGGTCCCAGAACTGTTGGCCATTGAGAAGAGTAAGACTCGTTTCACGGAGTTCAGAGAGAAATTCTCGGAGGATATGTACGCCAAGCAGGCGAAACTGGGACAGGTTAAACCTACAGGTTCAACACCAAAAGACGTAACCAATTGGAGTCGCACCTTTGGTTGCAATACCCAATCCAAGGATCGCCTGTATGAGATCATACTGCCGCCCAAGAAACCCGAGCAGGTGAATCAGGAGTTTGTCAAGTTCCACGATAAGTACCTCATCAGCCACAATCATTACTTTCCATCGGAGCAAGTGAACCGCAAGTGAGTCCGTCCTGAGGCATGCTCAACAACCTTCAGGCTAATCGGAAAACCTTTGCAGGTATGCGGAACCCTTTGATCGGCGGTTAACCTTTGGGGATGCCACACGCGGCGACAAGTCGGGTCAGATGACGAAACGCTGCATGGAACAGTGTGCTGGCAATGTGGTCATCATCAGCAAGGAGCAAATGGACTTTATAGATCGCACCTATCCGAGGTTGGGTCGCAAACCTAAAAAGTACCTGTCGCCGGTACCGCAGTATATGACCTACGGAAGACCGACGTATGTGCCGGATTGTGACTGTAAGATGCTGGTCGAGGATATACAGCCATGCCAAAGGAATCAGCAGTTGGTGGACGCCCTGGCTCATCTCAACATGTGCCGTCACATGCTGAAGCAGCGACCTAATTTTCAAATGTTTGATCTGATCTCGGTGCTGGAGCAAAGCGACAAGGAGCAGAGGCGTGAGCTACCGTTGCAACAGATGTTTGAGATCATGCACAAACTGCGGATCCACATCGATGTCCAGAAGATGCGTACGATCCTCTCGCTCTTCCAGATGATCCGGGACGAGCATTGTGCGTCGGAACGTGTCAACTACGATGACTTCTGTAGGCTGCTCAACATACAGCATCGTTTGCCCACCACGGGCAATATATTGAGTATGCCAACAAATGTCTATAATAAGGATACCACGTATCGTCTGCTCTGTGCTGATCTCGCCAAGCAGCCCACCAACGAACCCATTATGCGTCCTAAGCGTGCTGCGAAAGCTCTGGAGGATTCAACGCGTGCCAAGCAATTGATCATGCCAGATATAATGATTACCTATGGACTGACCGATAACGACTTCCAGCAGCTGCGTCCAAGAGACCAATTGCAGACCATATTCAAGGATATCGTTAGCAGTGAGGAGTTTGAAACCATTTGGCAGCAACTCGGGAAGGAGTTTGAGTCACAGCAGCAACTCTACTCAGTACAGCAATTTCGCGATATTTTCGAAAACTTGTAGGAATAACTAGCCTTGATTTTAACGATTTATGTTTCAAAAATTTTAATCAAATAAATTTTCAGTTGAATATGTGAAAGCAGCTGGTCACACTGTGATGTGACACGCAACGAGCAAAATATCGATAGGCGCTGCGGCGTGTCTGATAGTTGTTATCGATCATTTTACTGCATACGATATCTTAATCGTTAGCAGTTAAATTCAAAAGTAAGTTTAATCGTTTATTAATTTTGAGCTTATATATTTTGAAGTAAGTATTTTAGTAAGCCACACCAGAGATCTGCTTGATCCAATCCAAGTGCGATGTGATCCGTGTGAATCCGGCTGGTGCCTTGGACAGGCAGCTCCTGGCATCACTGAAGGAGGTAACCCCAATCAACTTGGGGTTATCGCCCCGTGTGACCAGCGGACCACCCGAGTCACCATCGCAAATCGAACGGAACTCCGGCGTATTCACGCACAGCACACTCGATGGCAACTGGCCATAGCTGCGAGCGCATTGTGAGTTGGTGATGACATTTAAGTCGACGCACTGCAGCCATTCGGGCAACGGGCTGCCATCGGAGGTGCTACCCCAACCGCAAGTGGTGACAGGGGCACCATTAAAGTTATTACTGCGCTCTCTGAAGCTGGGCAACTCAACCTTGTTGACCAGCGACCAGAAGCCCACCGAAGGTGTCCTAATCAGCGCTATATCGTTGCCAATGCTATTCGGCCATCTGGGATGCTGGAAGACATTCTCCATGGTCACATTTACCACGAACAGGGGTTCCGAGCGCTTGGTGGCACCATAGACAACCGTCACCGAGTCCATGTGGTCGGTGCAATGCGCTGCCGTCAGCACCCAGTTGGTGTCTATGATGGAGCCACCGCACCAAGCCGCCGCTGCCCCCGACTTCAGATAGAGTCCCACTATGTAGGGTGCTTGGCCCACGGCTGCTGGATATCCATTGGTGATAATATGATCCATGAGCGCCTCCTCAAAGGTAAGTGCTTGTCCCAAGAACAGGGACATGCCCAAGGCGAATATGGACCACGATAACATCTTCTGGAGCGGTCGATTTCTAGATTAAGGCCAAATGCTGCACTTGCTCCACTTATATGGGTTTCCCAAGGCGTCATATTTATGGCTACATACGGTTATAAACTCATTTCGAAAAGTATTATGAGATTTTGTGAGTTTTATCAGCTGCTCAACTAATGATTTTTGCCATTAACTATGGAAATTTTCAGAGGGGTTTCCTATCCCCGTTGTTGAAAACTGTGGGTATATGAGTTTATCAAATATTCATTTGAAGAGAATTACAAAAATATTCGCACTTAAAGATTCGCTAACTTTGGCAAAGTTCTACCGATTTCAAGTTGGAATATACTATTTTTCAAGTCTGGAATTCCCCTTAAATACTACATACTAAAATTTCATAAACTAAAAAATACCCTTTACTGACGCAATAAATACCATTGATTTATTAAGTTTTAGAATTCTTACGCAGAAAATTTAAATGTTGGAAGGGAAATTCTAGAAACTATAGAAGTTCTTTTGATGAATATACCATTAAACTGTTCCATTCAAAATCTAAAACATAAAAATTTTCGAATAAGTATTTGGAAGTCATTTATAAAAGAGCTGCTTACCATTCTTAAAGATATCCGATCTTGGTCTTAACTATCATATTCAAGCTCTTAAGTTCTACACAGGATTATTTACAACTCAGCCGGATTTAACTATTTAAAATCGAATCAGATTTACTTGGCATTATCCAGGAAATCCTTGGCCTCGTTTATTTTGGCCGCTAAATAGGGGGAACCACCACGATCCGGATGATTCAACAGCATAATCTTCTTATGCGCATCCTTAATCTAAATCAAAATATCAAAAGATATATATATGTATATTAGATCGTTATATATATTCCACCGACTTACCTTGATCTTGGGCGCGCTGGGACTCACGCCCAGTATGAGGGACGCCTCGCGTTTGTTCATTTTGGGATCGAAGCCACCTTTGTAATACTTGGCATTGGCCATGGACTCGGCATCGAACTTGGGCATGCTCTTCAGCACCTCGCTGAACTTTGTTGTCATCTGCGGCATGCGGCGCATCAAGTGTTTGCCAGCGAAGCCCACGGCGGCCACGCCGAGACCGGCCAATATGATGGAGCTCGTCTGTTGATAGATCCGCGCCCGATTCGATTGGGTGTCCATGGCGGTATAGGGAAAGAATGTATTTCAATTATTATTATTTATAAACAGTAAATGGATTTGTCATAATTTACCATTTTTATGTAATCGATGTGTGCGCTGGGACGTTGGAACAGCTGACAGGTAAATTCTAAACAATGTGATTGTCGTTAGCAATCGATAACTACAACAATTTCACTATCGATGTGCGTGCGATTAACACTATTGCTTAGCGCAAGCTAGCAGGTTGCAACTCTGTTATTGGCGGTATTTGAGCTTTACAAGCGTCATTTATTTTCGACGAAATTAGTTTTAACTTAATTTTCATATCACAATATGAGGAGGGCAATAATCAAAGAAATCCAATTACTATGCCATTGCATAACTAATACATAAATAAAGAATTTAATTCTTGTATTCAAAAAAAGGTAAAACATCCCTTGGCGTCATTGCATTTAAAATTTGAAATAGCAATTATATGAAACGGCAACAATAAACAGCTGATCTGTCGATTGTAATATTCGCTCAACTGTGGCTCATAAGAAACAGCTGATTTGCTGAAAACAATGGCAGTTACTAAACAGTTGGACAACGGCTGCGAACTTTAGCGCTATTTTAAACTAAAATATATAATATAAGAATAAATGATACAACAATATTACTAACTATATATCTACTTAGCTTATGTTCACATTAATTGTTATATATTTATTATTTGAACATTTTGCAGTGATTTATTTCACTCTATATATCGAATGAAAATTAATATTATCGATTATTCGTGCTTATCGTTACCAAAACGTATCGGGGCTCCCACAAAACAAGTGAAGAAGAAGCGTGAAAATTTGATGTGCAAAGTTTAAAAAAACGGAATTAATAAATTTATTGATTAACGGAAAAGTAAAAGTGTCAATTGCATTAACTTGTTCATAAAAACAGTGCTGTGTTGACGATCGCGCTCGTGTTGTTGGTGTTGTGTTGCTCTCTTGTTTTGTGTGCATGTAGCTGCAATTGGGCGTGAGTTTGTGTGTGTGAGTGGAGTGTGCGTGCGTGTGTATGTGTGTGTGCGCGCTGGTGCGAGAGTGTAAGAGAATCTGAAACTATTTTTGGCGAAAGGCAACAACAGCAGCAGAAGCAGCCGTCAAACTGGAGCGTATACCGGAGTATTTGCGCGACACCGTCGATTGGTTGATGGGGTAAGCAATTATTATTTAATAAACTCATACCCACCACCCCTTACTAAAATATCACACCCAAGATGTAATATACAAGTTTATAAAAATTGTATAAATAGTGTCAATGGTTGGTTGAGACGCTGACGGAGAAGGAGACGCGAAAGCAACGCGACGTTATTCTCGACGTAACGTAACGTTGGCTTGGCTTGATTACGTCTTGCGTCTCGTCTCGTCTCTCGCCTCTGCTCTTTGGTTGGTGGTGTGTGTCTTTTATGTCCTCTGCTTTTATATACACTTCGTCGCCATTTGGCATTTTGCCAATTGGCCTCGTTTCTCATCACCATCACATCATCTCTTTGGCCCATAAAAAAAAAATAATAATAAATAGAAATTTTCATTTCTTTTGCTGCTGCTCTTATGACATCTTTAACAGTCTATTCCCTAAAACAAATAGAGAAAGAAGATAAAGCTTCATATAGTCAGAGCGCAGGATTTCCCATTCCCACAGTTTCACTATTAATATTGTTATTATTCATGCTGATGCTTCTTCTTGCTATCTTGCTTGCTGCAGAAATCAATACAACTTTTTATCGATTTCTCAAATGTAAACGCAAGTCGCAAGTGTTTTGATTCTACGAGTGTATGTGTGTGTGTGCAGGTACGCTCACGCATGTGTATGCGTGCTGCGTGTGAGAGAGCGTGTGCTTGTGTGCGTGCATTTATGCACTCTGCTTCCTCGTCCATTCATCAAGGCCACTGCATTACTTTTTTTTCTCTCTCGTTGCCTGCCTTTATCTTGTGTCTCAGTCTCAGTTGCCCGTAGCTGCCAATCTACTTGTCTTGTTCACACAGCTACATATTGCTTACTGCTGCTCATCGCTTGTTTATGTTTCTACGCAGCTTTGTTGCTGCTGCTGTTGTTACTGCTGCTCTTGCTGTGGAGGCGATAAGCATAGCCGGTTTAATGAACTTGCCTGCCAATTTCATTACAGAGATTTGTAATCAAAAGAGAATAAAGCAAATGCACAGCGATAATGCTGCTCATTATGGCTTATCGATAAATGAAAGTATCGATTAGACAGTGCTGAGCTGATGGCTTTCAGCTATTACTTGTCTCATGTGATCTGCCTTTCGTTGTGTAAAACAATTAGTAACTGCACTAAAAGAATTCCACGTAAATTGTAAAAAAAAATCTATATGTACGTACTCTATAAATGGGATTAGTCCCCTAGCTATGGGGGGAGGATGTGGGCGGCTGTTGTTTATTTGCACTCTCGACCTTGAATCGCACTTAGCAAAACTCTAATTGAATTAGACAATAAGCGGACACAAGTGCCAAGCAAAAATGGACAAAAGCAAATATGACTGACGAGGGAGAGGGATAGCAAGAGAAAGCGAGAGAGTGAGGGAGAAGGCTAGATAGCTATATGGGCACTTGGCAACTCTTCACGTCGTCTGGAATTGATTGACAGGGTTGACAAATCATTTGCTAAAATCAATTTTACTGCTCGTAACCGTCCAGCAAACAAAAACCAAGACAAAAAGAAGGAATACAAAAAAAAAAAGCAAAGCTGATGTAGGGAAGGGTTGTGTGCTAGGGGCCCAGTGAATTCTACTTATGCCTGCATTAGCCGTGCTCAGTTGCCAACAGGCCCTACACGCGTCTAGTTCTCCTTCCATACGCCACAGACTGCGGCATTATCGTCGTTACGGTCATGAATTGGGCCATCTCGAATCTAACGGGCGGCAATCGTGTCAGTCGGGCCATACTCGTGCGCTACTCCTCGGTGCCATTAGCGGATGATGGTACCTCGACGCCGGCACAGCAAACTCCAACGGCCAGCACACCTCGTTCCTCGGCATCATCGCATGCATCGCTATCCTCGACATTTGCAGCCACATTTGCCCGTCATGTGCCACGACAGCAAAGCAACAATAACGCCAATGGCGGTGGCGGTGGCGGTGGAGCCAGCTCCAACAACGGCCACAACAACCACAACAACAACAGCAATAATAATCATAGTAATCATAATGGGACTGGAAATGCAATTGGCGGTGGGGGAGGAGGAGCTGGCACACAACAGTTGTCGCTGCCCCTCGATGTGGAGGAGACGGTCACCTGTTTCTGTCGGTAAGCCGGAATGATGATGCAGCACTCTTCTGTATGGGGGGCGAAAAAACTTAACTCGATAACTCTGCCATAATTTCAAAGTTGTTCTTGAATCAAATATTTACAGCGCAAATTTGCCCGCAGGGTATAAAGTCGCAAAATGAAATCAGCATTGCCCGCAGCTTTATCACCACCAACTCATACACAGATATAACTATGTAATGTATAAAAGAGACAGTGTTGGTAAAAGCTGAGTAACATAATGAGCAGAACAAAAATTAATTCATGAGTAAAGTAAAAGATTTGCTGCGAATATTCACTTAAAAATATCCCTTGGTTTGACTAAATTTTTGAGAGCTGAATTTTAAATAATAATATTAATCATTTCGAATATAATTTAACTATAATTTCGACAAAAATACAAGGTTTTCAAAAACTGAGCAATAAAAAGCCCATAAAATAGCCAACATTTAAAAGTTTGGAGAATAAATCAGTAGAATAGATTTTAATTCTGTTAAGATATAACTGGCAATTTTCTTTGTTATTGGTAAACTTATAGTAGATTAATTATTTTACAGATAATTCAATAATTTTTAAAATATGTTAACTTTTATTCCCACAAAAACCCTAAAACTGCATAAATTTTGTGTTATAGAACTGCACTGCACAGTTCTAGCTGAAAAAGAGCTAAATTGACAACACTGAAGCGAACATAGCGCAGAACTGCAGTGCAGCTTTTTATTACTCACCACATACTCATACTCTCTCCACACACGCACACACATATACATACTTGGTTGTTTATGTAGTGTTTTTGCGTCGGCATCTTCTTAGCTAACTGAGTGAGCATCAAAGTCAATTGCTTGGCATAAACAATAACAAACTTAATACAATGTAGGCGTGTAGCGCTAGATGAAGAGTAATAAAGTAAAAGAGCATGAGAGCAGCAGAGTGGGAGAATGGGAGAATGGCAAAGATACGCAGTGTTTGCACTGACTGCCTTTGCTGAGTATGTGTATGTGTGGGTGCGTGTGTGTTTCTCGTTTGTTATTCCTTTTGCAGCTGTGCTGCTCATTCGCGTAGCCTGCAAAAACAGCTGATTCTCATTTTGAGCATTGTTGTTATTGTTTGATATTAAAGTTTTCTCTGTATTGTTGTGTATGTGTGTGTGAGTGTGTGTTTGTTTCCTCAAACTGTGCTGCGTAGTTTGATGCCTCACTACACCCCCCACCCTCCATCCAACTGCTCGGCTGACGCACCCTTCTTTTCTTTGTAGGGTTTCCAATTTGCAGACGATGAAACCCCGCAACGGGTCTAAGCTGTTTTGGGGGCCCAACTGCTGTGTGTGCGTTTGTTGTTGTGGGCGATGGGGGGTTAAGGTTAGTGCTGTGGCATGGGAGGGTCAATGCCGTTTCGCACCTACGACGCATTTAAGCAACATTCACGCCCCCCTTTTAGGTTGTGTGGCGACGACGCATGCATAAATCACACAGCGCCTTGCCACAAATTGCACATGTGTGTGTGTTCGTTTGAGCAACTGCTCTATATGTGTATACCCTGTAAGACACAATCTATAGGGTATATCGTTTATAATTTATTTAAACAGATAATATAGAACACTAACAAATTCCATGTCATTCCCAAAATGTGCAAAATAAACCAAAAATTAATGTTATCCTTTTCGAAATTCGTAGTTAGCTATTTTTGGCCATTTTTGCATATTTATTCATTGTAACTTCTGCGAAAACCCTTATAAACACCAGGGTTTTGTTAAAGTTAGTAAAATTCGTAATTTTTTCAGAGATTTGACTCAAAATATGCAACAAACAAAAAAAAAAAACATCAATAAATGTCACTTTTAATAAGGCAGTTCTAGGGTATCTGCCTAGTCGGTAACTTTCGCATTTACTACATCGTAAGTTGTGCTTTTTTGCGCATTTTCCAAATTCGATGGCTACATCTGACGTCATTTGTAGTGCGCATGACCCAAAGCAGCAGCGGCTGCTGCTGCTACTGAATTGTTTTTGTTTTTGTTGTTGTTGTATATTTTTTCGTCTTATTTATGTGGTGGCGTGACCGACTAAACGGAACTGCTGTCGCAGCGCTGCCGCCGCAAGCTAAGAAAAAAAAAAACACAGATTAGAAAAGAGCAGAGCAAGAAATAAACAAGCCGCAAAAGCAAAACACTGCAAATGTAATGAGACAAGAAGTTGATGAGGGAGGGGAGACGTAGCTTGATGTTTATTATTATGATTTCTATGCTTTTTGCTATTATTTTGCTGGAAATAAACACTGCGATAGAAAAGTGCGATATTTGCATTTGCACATTTTGTGATTGTTATCGATACTATCGATAGATTGCACTAGATAATTTAATATTTTAGCTAAGATGCTAACCCATTTATTTGATAAACGTTCAGCTCTTACTTTTCGAACGAAGAGCAGAAGATGAGAATGGTGGATAGATAGAAAGAGAGCGAGATGGTGAGAGGATCGTGTGCCGTTTTTGATTGTTGGTCGGTCGTCTGCATTCGACTGCAACGAAACGGCTGCAATAAATAATGAGCGCAAAGCAATTCAAATAATGGCAAATTGCTGCCTGCTGCTGCCGCGACGGTAGCGCGTCGCTGTTTGCTTCGGTTTTGCCGTAACCGCTAGAAAGTCAGCCAAGCAGCGCAGTGCAGCCAACAGCAATACTTCTCTCTGCTCCTATATGTGTGTGAGTGTGAGTGAGGCAAATAAAGTTATGGTTCTTCGGCACATTAGATGCGATGCGATGCGGGCGGTCACAGGTGTTTGCCATGTAGTGCAAAGTGCGAGCGGGACAGCAAACAGAACGCAACGAATTACCGTCTCCCTTTGGCTCCCTTTTCACGCTGACGCTCTCTTGTCTCTTCTCTGCGTGTGAGTGTGTGCTTGCTGACAGCTGCTCGTTTGTAGTTGTTGTTGTTGTTGTTGTTGTAGTTCCTGTATTTGTGTTGAATGACGGTGCATCTTTTTGATTTTGGCATTTGATTCCATGGAAGACGGACGAGAAAGAGAGAGAGAGATAGAGAGCAGCAAATGCAGTTCCTGTGTTGTTTGATTTGATCTTTCTCTCCTTCTTTGCCTTCTTCAGCTTATCAATGGCGCAGCCAGTGTTTGTGTGTGTCCGTGATAATGATACGCTAGGGTATAGAGGGTGCTAATGATGTTACAACCGAAAAGGTCATGCGGGTCCCCATTTATGTTACCTGATAACAGCATTATTTGGGTTCCTTCCTTTAGCCTTTACTTTATATACTGAATTAACATATTTTTATATATTATTTTCTTACAGGTGAGTAAGCTGATGATATTATAAATGAAATCATTTACAAAAAAAAAAATCAAAAACAGGTAATTCAAGCGCCATTTATTATTAATATTTCTTTCTGACCGTAAATCGCCTTAACAAATTATCAAAAATCAAGTACAACTGCTTTTTGGCATTTAGTAGTAGAATATGAACATACTACTATTTTTGTCATGCAGTCTGGCAACACTGGTAGGCACACTGTATGTCAGCTGCTGAGCGCGGCAAGCGTATCGCAAAAACAAAAAAATCATATTGTCCATGTATTTGATACTCAGCTGATGTGACACACGAGAGCGCCAGAGAGAGAGAGAGAGAGAGAAAGAGCGTGCGCGCACTAAGTAAACGTGCTCAGCTGTCAAACAAGTGGTCGTGTAGTGTGTGCATATGTTCGTGCTTGTTGGTGTGTGTGTGCTTGTAAAAGTATGGATGGAGATGTTCTTGTCTTGCTTGACTGCCGCAATTGTATGCAAAGCACACACAGATACATTCACCATACGCTCACTACGCTCGCTCTCTTTCGCTGGCTGCGTTACTGGCTGCTGCTGCTGCTGCTCTCTGAGAGACAAAACCAGTTGACTGCGAAGCCAGCAGCAGTAGCATGGAAAGAAACTAACTACAATGCCAGCGACAACATCATCTTTAGCGCTGCTGACGTCGACGTTGACTTTGCTCTGCTTTCGTTTGCCAGCTTCTCTCTATACACGAATATATGTGTATATATTTGTGTGTGTGTTAGTGTTAGCAGTCAGTCAGTCAGTCAAGCAGCTGTCAAAGTCTTGTTGCTGCCTCAGTATAGAAATTTCCTTTGGCATGTATGGTCGCATGCTCCTCTATTCGTGGTCGGTGTTGTTGTCGTCGTCGGGTCGCCGTCTCTACGCGTTTGACTTTACTTAGAGGCGCCGCGCAGCAGCAGCAGACATCAGACAGCAACAGCAACATAGTGGCTGGCGTCGCTGTTTCACAACATCGAATCAAATTTCAGTCGCGAGTGCGTGTAGTTGAAACATTTTTGAAGAAATTCTACAAATCAAATATTTATATATGAAATGTCTACAATTTTCAAATAAACAACACAAATGCAACAAAGTAAGCAAATGGAGTTTACTCCACTTCAACGCAGTTTCGTGCCTCTCTGCGTGTATTCGAGTGTATGTGTGTGTGTGTGTGTGTCTGTGTAAACTGTGTCATTCACAGTGAACTGCATACAAGTTTTTTTTTTATAATACTTGCAAAAAACTTTTCTTGTTGTTGTTCTGCTACCTCTTCAAACTTTTACAATTGCTGTTGTTGGTATTGGTGTTGTTGTTGTTGCTGCTGTTGGTGGAGTTGTTGCCACGGTTTGTTGCTTCACTGATTACGCGCAATGCAGCAGCAACCGGCGAAGCGCGACTGTTGCCAATGCAACGTTTAGAATTGGCACAACAGCAGCAACAACAACAACTGTTACGGTGCATCAAGCCTTTGCTTTGGCCACTGTAACTGTAACCAACGAAGCTGGCAGCGCAGCAGCTGCGAACGCCAGCAGCATTTAGCAAATGTTGTTGTTATTATCGTTTTGTCGGTTATTTTTAACCACTTCCTTTTTTATATTTTTTTCATTTTTTTTTTTTTTTGCTGTCTGTCCTCTCGCCTCTCTGTGTCACTTCCTTTCCGGACGCGTTTCCTGTCTATGGCACACTGTGCAGCCATCATCCCCCTCAACAAAAAGAAAGAGAGAACAAAAAAAGCCTTAGCTGCCATAGTCAGGTGGCAACCCTCGCAAAACAAAAAAACAAAACATTATATCCTTCACTTGTTATATATGTATGTACAAGTATGCGAGGGTATATGTCTGTGAGTGTGTGTGTGTGTATTTAACAATGGGAAAGCCCTTCCGCCAGCCACTTGAAGTTGCGCCAATTTTCTCACTTCTCTCTGCCAGCTACTCCTTTTCGTCTTGCAACTGTGCGCTATGCGTCAGTCAGCAGCAGCAGCAGCGCCTACCGCAGCAGCGCAGTCTACTGCGCCTCAAAGAACATACATATACATATATGTATGTATGTGTCTGTGTGTGTGGTGAATATCGATTTCTTTCTCTTTCTTCTTTTGCCATTTCTTTTTCTATTTCTTTTATTTTGCTCTTGCGTGCTAACGAATTCTTTTCGCGAATATTAGACAGACTACTACGAGTTTAGTCCAAGTGTGTACAGTGGTGCCAGGCCAATTGGAAATTTGCCGAAAATCAATATCATTCTTAAAGAAAAGTAAATGGAAATAGGAAATAACAAAAGTAATGCAAGTAAACTTTTAATTGTATAGTATTGTTTTAAAAAAATTCTAATATGACTAGGGGTTTTTTTCTGGTAATATGAAAAAAAAAAAAAACCCGGCAAGTTTATTCATGTCACTGCAACAGCATTGCATCTTTCTCACTCACCATCTCTTTCCGGCAGCTGTTGCAGCAGATAAGAGCAAAAACTAGTTTTATTGCTTTTAATAGTAATAATTCTACGTTTAAGCAGTAGTGAAAAGAGAGCGAGAGAGAGTCAGAGAGTAAACGGAGTTAGATTTATAGTAGAGAATTGATTGTCTATGTTGCTTCGACTCGTTTTGTTGCCATTTCGTTTTTTTGTCTATTTCGACTTTGTCTGTCTCCTTCTTCTGCGTCTCTGGCTAAATGCTCATTTGACCTTTAACGGTGCTTTGCCTGGTCTGCGACTCACACACACACACACAGAGAGACACAACAATTAAGCTTATTCAAAATGCGAGCAAATGGAAATTGAACTGAAACTGAATTGAGTCGCAGAACGTTGAATGGAACAGAGACGGGGAAAAACGGAATGAGACGGAGATTGAACCACAGTCACCATCAGAGCAATACACTCCAAGTCGTTAAATTAGAATCACTTCATAAATTTTGATTTAATTGTTGTTGGCGCTGCTGTTTTTGACAGCACAACACGTTGTTTGTTATTGTTGTTCATGTTGGTCGGGAGGTGTGAAAGAAGCAAAAGTTAAAGAGATGGAGAGTGGGAGTGTTGGGAGTGTTGGTGGCGGAAGAAGTTGAGCAAATTGACTTCAATGCGAGTTGAAGGTTATGCTCGTTGAAGGCAACATGCGGAAATTTGAAAGCTCTCGTTTTTTATACGACTGTAGTAGTATTTTTGGAAAGGGGAATTGGCATAGGAAAGTAAAGTATATCACAACAGCAACAATAACAAAAAAAGGGAAATGAGCATAAAGCATAATTAGAGTTTTTTGCTTCTTTTTGTTCATGTTGTTAATTGTGGTTAGCAAATGATAATTATTGCAGAAATCAAGACTCCGGGAAGTGGACGATAACCACAGTTTATTGATTTCCGATATACTACAGTAAACACACGCCAAATGCGAAAGAGACATGATACTATCAAATGGGATTTTCTTGTTTTTCTTATATATGATTTGTATGAATTATATTTATATATTTGCTATTTTTTTTTTGTTTTGTTTTGGGCAGTTTTATAAATAACCTTAAACGATTTTGGTGCCAAGCAAAACGTTGAAAAGTGTCAATGTCAGCTCAGCTGTTGTTGCGCGACAGAGACAGTGGATATGAGGTATAGAAAGAGATAGAAAGAGAGGGGTATGTAGCTGGAAAAAATCGAAGAGCTGTGCTAAATTTATTATACAGCTGTCGCCATTGCCATCCATTGAGGGGACTATGGTTATTTTTCTTTTTTAATCATTTTTTTCTTTCATCTTTTTTTTTTTTTTTGCTTTGAATACTCTTTGGAAATTTTTGAAGTTTATAGAGAGTATTGTTTTTGGAATGAAACAGCGAAATAAAAATATATATGAAATAAGTTATTGAAAATATTGAAAAAATTATAGAAACTAAATTCACGAGTTTTTCGAGCAAGCAGTTTACTGCTTAGCACTGCTTGAGCGGTTTGCTGGCGAATTTCTTAGTTTACGCAGTAAGTTGTCGTCGTTCACACGCGGTGCTTTTTTGAAACCACTATCTCTCTCTCTCTCTCTCTCTATGTATATATATGCTTTCTCTCTCTTTCTTGCCTTAGCCTTTTTGCCATGTAATTGTGTTTGCTCTCATTTTGTGTATGGTTTTTTTTCTCTTTCTTTTTGCCTCAACAATGTGCTTGGTCAGCACTGTTGCACTCTCCCTCTCTCTACACAAGTTTCTAACGGTAACACGTGCCATTAATTGCACTACGAGAAGTAGATGGTGAGAGGGGGTGGTGGGGGCAGAAAGGCAGAGAGGAAAAGTCACCGCATGTTGCATATGTTCGCAAGCTTCTTAAATAATTGCTGGCCTGTCACTTCACTTGTCACACCGTCGTCTCCTTTGCTGCTGTTTTCTTCGAGTGTCATAAGAACGTGCGAAAGAGCAAGCGATAGTCGTGCGAAAGAGCAAGCGATAGTCGTGCGAGAAAGAGACAGATACAGAGTGTGTTCGAGAATGTGTATAAAGTCATGTTGCAATCGTGTTGTTTTCCATGTGTTGCGGTCTCATTGGGGAAAAAAGCCAGAAAATAAATAAAAAAGAAAATAACAGAAAAAACAGATAAAAAAAAACCACCATGAAAATTGTCTTAATCCAAAACGGCGCTAAAGCTGCCACAACTGTTGCAATTTCGTATATTTCCACCCACACATGCACTGCGCACAGTGGGTGGATGTGGCCAGAAAATCGATGCAAGCTAAATAAATTAGATACAAAAATATTGTTTGTTTATCTATTTAGAATTTTTAAAACTGCCACGCAAATAATATTTATAAATAAATACGAAATTTAATAGCGTTACATTAATGAAGATGGAAGAAATTTTGGCAGTGATAAATTACAGGGTATCAAAGGCACTAAAACTATCAAGATTACACAATGTTTGGCATATTGAAGTCCAAAAATGATGAAATTGTAATTTCATTACATTTATGGCGTCTGCTTTGGTTTCTGTGAGTTAATGACGAGATTCTCCTCCACTTCAAAGACCTGGAGGAGGAGGTGGAGATCTTTCCGTTGTCTCCCATGTTGTGGGGAACTAAGTTTACAGCCGTGCCACTTAAATGTTGTACCACTGTGCTGGCATGGAGTGAGTGGATGTGGCTGCCATTGTTGTATGTAGTTGTCCAAAATGATGGCCCAGTCGGCCTGGCCAACAGCTGCAGCAACAAATAGCCAAAAAAAAAAAAAAAAAAAAAAAAGAGCCTACAACAAAATTGTAGACTATAATTATGCGGCAGCCTGAGAAAAGCGTAGCAGATGCTGTGCCACAGTTTTTTTTTTTTTGTTGCTTTTCCTCCGCAACTGTAACTGAATCTGTGAAAATTGCGCTGATTTGTTGTTGTTGTGGCTAATTTTCGTCTAGTTTTGCAATCGAGAGTCTCCCACAAAACGACAATGTCCATTGAAGACCTCCCTCCAAAAAAGCTAAAGTAGAAACCTAAACTAAACTTACATCTAATACCTCATTTGCGGCCGGCTTTTCTCTCCCTCACTCTCTCTTTCTCTATCTATTCCCCTTCTCTTTCTCAGCTGCTTCTCTTGACCAAAAAATTTGTGTTAGCTGAAAATTACTATAATTTGGTGGGAAATTTTATGGGTCAAATTTCTGTGGAGCTTGTTGACAATGCAACGAGGCAGACGAGACTCTGACCGCAGCACGATTTGTCTCTGATTTTTTTTTTCTCATATTGTTTTTGTTATATGTATTATTATTATTTTTTGTTTTGTTTTTGTTTTGGTATAATTTTCTCGTTGTATTTTAACTAATTTGCTTAATTAACGCGTCGTATATATTGTATTGTTTAAGGCCCCTTTTTGGGGTCTATGCTTTGTTTTGTTTATCCCAAAGTCGGACCTTAGGTTATGTAGGTTATGCGAAGGCTAGAAACCGAACTTAAAAATAGGATTTTAAGAGAGGAAAAAAAAAACAGTTAAAAATTTTGTTCTTTATGTAAATATGGCCAGCATCGATTGAAATTTTTTGCTATTTTTATAGTTATATGTATTACTTCTGAAATTAAATCTTACTGAGATACTTTGCCTAAATAATTTGAAATCTCTTTAACAAGTTGCTCAAGAAACTTAATTTTTGTCTATTTCTGTTTTGATTTGACATTTTTTTATATTTTGTCTTTTTTTTTGCATTTCTCTCACGTCTCAAGCGCTGTACAAATTTATAGCGCAAGCAATCGTGAATGGAGTTTTTGGGGCTGGGGCTCTACAATTTTGTTTTGGATTGGAGTCACAATTGAGAGACGGGGAGGGAGGGAAGGCGAGAGTTGTTGCATGATTACGGGAAACGTGATGTGCCGGCGTTTTGTGTAATTCGCCGTGAGAACTTGGCTTTGCAATTGCCTCGACACAGAGAAAAATAAAAAATAAATTTTCATTTCATTGCGAAAGGGGCAAATGCAGATCGATTCGACGAACACGCATACAAACAGATGGACGGACATTGCCTTACATTTGTCTGTATGGAGTAAACTAATCAGTCAAGCTCTCAGCTCTTGGCCTTCAGAGTGTGAAAATTGAGGCAATCGCTTGGCAATGGATTGACTTGTCTTGCCTCTCGCTTGCTTACTTGCTTACTTTGCTCGCTTGCTTACTTGCTTGCTTGCGGCGTCATCGTCATCGGCATCGTCATCGGCACTGCGCATTGAGAGCCTTGAGAGTTTTGCGTTGCGGTTGCAACGTGCCTCAATTAGATTGTGAGTGAGCAGCGAATCACGCGTGAATCGCAGCAGCTGCAATTATGCCAATAGTCATCCTTATGCCATTGCCCATCACGTTAATCAATAATAAACGCTTATCGATAATCGATTATTATTATTGTTGTTGTTGTTGTAAGTGTAGTGTATTGCATCGATCATTGATCCGCACACCCAGACACACATTGGAAACGTTAATGGAGCTGATATGACAACAAAATAGAGCGTTTAATGCTAATCGCTGTGCTGGTTATCGCTTAATCGATTGTTGTTATCGATTGTCTACGGCCATGTGTGTCAATGAGCTACGTTAGAGATATGATGAGATATGTTGTGGAATTCATTAAAATGCAATCGATATTCAATTTGGAATAACTTCTTTATCCTTTGAAAGAATCTGTAGTTTATCGATCAAGCAAATAGTTATCGATAACTTGAAATTTCATAAAAGCCAGCTGGGTAATTGATATCTAGCTCAACAATTGCAGTTTTAAAGAAACTACACGTTATCGATAATAGAAAATGTTATCGATAACTCACAATGTCATTGTAGCAAGTGATTGGATATCATTTCAGCAATAATTTCATTGCTGTTTAAGGGAATACCAATTTAATCGATTACAGAAATTGTTATCGATAGCTAATTATCTTGTTGGATGTAATATAATGCTATCGATAACTCGCAATCTTATTGAAGGCAGCTGTGTGCGATCGATTAGTGAACTGTTGCATGAATTGCAGGCCACTCATGCCGACTTCCACTTGATTTCCAAGATTTATCGTTTATCTATGCTCCGATTCTGCACGATTTCCACAGAGTGGAAACAGCAGCCGATGTAGAATCATTAATCGAGAGCGAGATATGAATGACATATACATATATGGGTATCATTGATATGCCGAGCGGCATGGAGTGGCTCTTGACGGCATTTACTTGCTACAATCTGTTGCACTCAAACAAACACAGATACAAATCGCAAGAGCGTGACCCCAAAGGCGAGAGGCAGAAACAGAAACAGAAACTGAACGTCTTAATCGTTATGATGATTATCACGTTGTTTCGTTTGCTGACTATGATGATGATGATGATGATGATGATGATAATGATGACGGTTACGGGAAAAAGAACCGCAGAGCTAATTGCTTATTCACAACGCATAACCTTGCCACTTGACGATGTGTCTTGCTTCGCTGTGCATTGACACTTGGCATATTAAACCCTTCTCTCTAGTTGCTGTGCCACGAAAAGCAGCAAAGAAACAACGAAAAGGAAAAACTTTCATCATTGAGACTTAATTGAAAATGCTGTGTAATGCCAAAACCCAAGAGAAGAGCGAGAGATGCAGTTGAAAAGAGTGGTTGGAAAAGTGGAAAATGGAAAAGAAAAACACCATTAAAATAATATAATTATTATTTCTCTAACTCTTGGCTAGACTTTTATTTCATTTCATTTTTTTTTCGTTTTTCCATTTCCATTTTCTTTTTCTTGCAGCTTAGCGAGATTTCCGCATGCTTCTTCAACCGTGAATAAGCACGAACTTTCATTTTAAAATTCTAGAAGCGAGGTAGTTCCTCCTCCCTCTCTCCCTACCCTATAAAATACCCAGAGTGGAGTACCCCGTTTCACAATTCCACAATTCCAGGTAATTGTGGTCTACCATAGTGTCAATTTGTTGAGTTGTGCATTAAAAATGAGATCAACGAAGCACAAACTCTCTATTTATGTTAACTGTTGAATATACTTCTACATTGCCTCCTCCCAAAAATGGTCAAAGACGATCATTATCGAGAGCATTAGCATTAGCATTAACGTGGGCATTATCATTAAGACGTCGCTTTTGGCTGCTGGCTCTGAAATAATCTTGAAACAACGTGCCTGGAAATCACAAAGTTCTTGAGCCCGCCTTGGCTTCAACTACTTGCGAATTATAAGCATTGATTGTTGTATTTGTTGAATTGTAGAAAGTTTTCATTGAAAATCATTTAGATTCTTAGCTTCCGCTTTGATTTTGCAGCTTCAACTAGTTGAGAATTACAAGAGATTACCTTATTTTTTTTTTTAATTGCGATTTGTAGAAAGTTTCTATACTATGCACATTTTATAATCTCTCATCTATCTTAATGCTTTGTCCCCCTAAGACTGAACCCGCCCCAATCATAACTATAATAATTTACAGCATTTAATTTTTTTATTTTTTTTATGTTTTTGCTGTTGTGAAAGTTTTCACTGTTTGTCTTAAAACAAAAGTGTCAAATCTTTGTTTTCAAGTAATTTCATTTCTTCTCTGCTCTTCCTCTTCGTCATACAGTTTTCTGCACCCATTTAAGATAGTTGATATAGAGAGAAAAAAATACATGACTTTGCGTGTTTTGTCAGTTTTGCGAGTTTTCTTTTGGTTCGTTGATAAAATCAATTTGCCACTTGCCCCAGAGTGGCACGTCGTCCCCCAAGACGACCCCCCATTAAAAGCAGCGAGAATTGCCGATAAGCCGCGTTTAATGCTCACAAAACGTTGGGAATTTCACAATTTATATGGAAATATGATGAAGATGCACACGCTCTACTTTAAATGGGTTTACTTCATCAGCTGATTGATGGACTCGCGTCATGACGCTACGGTTCCGGAAATGTTTTTGACGCGATTTTTTATGAATCGAGAGAAGAATTCGTTATTCTGCAAATTTTTATTGATCATAGCAAAAAAATTCAATGGAAAAGTTTTGACTTATTTGCGTATGCGGAAATCCCCTAAAAGTATATATATTTTATAAAATGGAATATTGAATATTAATTTTTAAGGAAATTTTTCTAAATCTCCGATTGAGAACTTCCCCTGGATTTTATTGTCTAAGAACCAAGAGACAGAAGTCTGTAGAGTTTATTGCTTATAGAAATTTAATGGAATTCAACAACAAAGTGTACTAGTCAATTTTTAACAAGTAATATTTAGTATTTTTTGTAAGGAACTTCAGACCCCAAGGTTGAGAATTTTTTTGATTTCTGCTAAGAAATAATTTATAATAAGAAATATTTAAAAAGAAAACTCTGAATTCCAAGTAGAGACCTTTTCTAAATATGAAAAAAGGTAATAAATAAATTATAGTTTAATTATAAGAAATATTGTAGATTGTTTATAAAAGTTGATTTTGGAAATCCCCAAATTGTGAACCTCACCAAATTTCCCCCCAAAAAGATGATCAAATTTGGTGACTAAACGGGAAAGTTTTTGAATATTATTTTGTGAACTCTCAGTACCATTTATGGTATTTCTCTTCTCTCTTCTCTCTCTCTCTCCTCATCGATTCATCTCTACCTCTCTCTCTCTTCTCTCTCTCTTCTCTCTCTCCCCTCTCTCTCTTCTCTCTCTCCCCTCTCTCTCCACTCTCTCTCCCCTCTCTCTCTCTCGCTCTCTTCATCTTTCACTGTCTCCGTTTCTGGTTTAGTGGGCATGGCTAAGTTATCCATATTTGGGTGAAGGTTATCCGCTCTCTTGACTCCTGTTCGACATGCTGCCCATTCCTCATACCCATTTCCCGTTCGATTTTATGCTTTTGGGCATATAATCGCTTCTCTTTCTCTCCTATTCTCTCTCTCTCTCTCACTCCCCCTCTCTCCCTCTCTCTCTCTCTTCACTCCACCTACCGTTCCTTCATACCTTGCGGCTGGTTTGCCCGTTTTTTTTTTTTTTTAGTTTTTCGAGATGAGATGGCGATGTGTGTGTGTGTGTAGTGCCACGCCCTTTTTTTGCCCATACACATACATGTGTATGTATATTTTGTAGGCTTGCGCCCCGTTTAATGATGGGTTTTAATTTTGGTTTCGTTCGATGCTTCGTCGCGAATTGCGTAAGCAACAAAGTGGCGAACGGATGACACCGCTCCGCTTTTACTTTCCTTTTGTGCCGCGTGCCAAAATTGAAATTTGCCAAAAAAAAAAAAAAAAAAAAAAAATAGAAATACAAGGCAGGAATTTTTATGTGAGCGAGTGAGAGACAAAATACTTGTAGACACAGAGAGAGAGAGAGACAGGGATTTATATTAGGAAGATGAATAATTGCCACTTTATAAGCAAATTCACAATTAAACAAAATTACAATAAAAAGTTGATAGAAAAGCAACCAGATTTGGGGTGAGGAGAAAGATTAAAAAAAAAAAAATAAACATATTAATTAAAAAATATTTTAAAATGCAAATTGACAGACATTTTTTTTATTTTTTGAAATAATGCATAATTTAGAAAAATATTTCCTTAAAAATAAAGACACTTTTCAACACTGGAACTTTCTTAAAAAAATTTATTTTTTTTAGTTCTGCAGTCGCTTTGATTTTTTTTTCTGATAGAGAGAGCGAGTGAGAAGGGGGAGGGGGTTGCCACTGTACTTTTTGGCGACGGATTCCATCATAATTCATTTTTATAGTAAATCTAATTAACATACATATGAATAAGCGGATTTTGAGCTTAGCAACCTCGCGAAATACGAAAGAAACAAATACGAAAACAAAAAATACAGTCAAAGAATAAAATAAAATCAAATACTTATTTACATACTCTCAACCAAGACAAACAAGGCACACACAGACACACGAATACACTTACAAAGAGAGACGTATGCATGTATGTATGTGTTTTGAAATCGGGCATAGAAAAACGTCACGCGATCGCGTTTTTCTAAATGGCGCCTCAACAATAAAAACAACAACAACAACACTAACTTATGGCAATATATGCAAATCGTATATAGTATATGTATTATACAAATACATATGCCTATACAGCCAACTCGCACAATTTATGAGAATATACATATATAAAAAGAAAAACAACGCGAAAATATATGTTATTCATTTTGTGGCACTTTGGCACTGCACAGTGGTGCAAAAGTGATATTAAGACCCAGAAAAATAAAATGCTGTGCGCCACTGTGCACAAGAAGTTCTCTCAGGCCAACAAAAAGTTGAAAGTTGCCTTTTTGCGCGTCGAGTTCAATATCGAATATTTGTTTTCTTATAAATTTAACATATTTTATTTGACAGCTGAAAGTTGAAAGTGAAAGAAGAGAGTGAGTAAGAGAAAGAGTGCCAAGAAATGTGTATAATTTGCAAAACATAAACCAAAAACAACAAACATAAAAACTAAAACAGAAGCCGCAAAAAGCAGAACAGAAAAAAAAAAACAAAAAAGTAAATAGAAAGAAAAACATATAAAGTAATAAAAAGCTTAAAAAGCAAAAGTGATTGGTGGTTGACGATCGGGCAGAGAGTGTGGTGTATTCGTAGTGGAATAATGTTGAGAGCGCCCACACAGCACATTGTGGAACTTGGTTTCGGTACGACGTCGACGACGACAACGGCGGCGGCAGCAGCAGCAGCCACAACAACAACAAAATCAAGCAGCGTAAAGCAAAAACAACAACAACAACAGCAACAGCAGCAGCGCAAAAGTTTACTGCAAAAGCTCCGAGAGCATCAGCAGCAAAAGCTACAAAAGCCAGTGGCAGCGCAGTCGACGGCAGCAGTGACAGCGACTGCGACGCAAACGGAAGCGCAAGACACAACAACAAATCAGAAGAGAGCAGCGGCCGCAGCAGCAGCAGCAGCGCTAACAGCGGCTGATTATTATTTTAAGCAGCAGCAGCGGCAGAAGCAGAAGCAGACAACTAGTGAAAAGTGCTTGTTGTTGCTGGCAGCGACATTTCATACGGCAGACGAAGAGCAGCAGCAGCAGCAGCAGCAACAGAAGAAGAAGAAAAAGAAAGAGCATACGAGCTACAGTTTTGCGGCAGCGCTGCGACGCAACAAGAAGCCCAAAACAACAACTACAATAGCAACAGTAGCAGAGACAGCAGCTGACGACAGCAGCAGTAGCAGCAATCAGAGTTGCCGCAGCAACAGCAGCAGCATTAATAACAATAACAACAACAACAACAGCAGCAGCTTGTCGCTTAATAGTTGCATTAACAACAATAACAACCAAACGACGACTCATTATAAAAACAGTAAAAACAACAACAACTACATAAGTAATTACAATTTCAAAACAAGTGAACAACAAGCGTGGAAAACGACAACAACAACGACAAGCACAGTGGTAACACAACAGCAGCAGCAGCATCAGCAACAACAGCTGCTCATTAACAGACAGATCAACAGCAGCACCAATCGTAACAATACGATCCACAACAGTAACAGCAACAACATGTCACCCACATCGCAGGCGCCGACACGAACATCGCTCTTCGATTCCTGTCATCGCAAGATACGTCTAATTGGCGGCGGTCCAGTTGCCTTCTTGGGCGGTTTAGTGGCGTAAGTTGAATTCACTATTTACCCCAACCAACTCCCCTCTATCACATTTTTACTGTTAAAAAACCACTATCGATACTAAGATAGTTACTAACTTATGGCTCGTTCAGCGATAAACTCGTTTTGCGCACAAATAACCAAAAGCAAAAGGCGTGGGATTGTCATATTAGAAATGGATTAGCTAAATAATAGTTAAGTTGGTAGAAGCAGATAGTATATCTACTAAAATTCTCAACTTGTTTTTATCTCCCATCAAAAAGTTCGCATAAATATTTAATTAAGACTGTTAGCATAGAGTTTTTGACAGGAAACCGCATAAATGGGAGCACATTGTTGTTATTGTTTTTTCTTGGTCAAAGGTCACAAAAGAAGAAGCAGAAGTGTAAGAAGCAGACTAACAACAGTCAAGACAAATAACATTTCTTGGCTTATTTGCTCAATTTTTGTTTTGTTTTTTTTTTTCTTTTATGACTTTAATTACTATAATTTCTTAGTGTCCGGGGGTTAAACCACGAAAAAGCTCTTTGTAGTGCAAATTCAAGGTTTACCTTTTTTTATACCTCTCTGCAAGTAGGATGAGAATGACGACGGTTTGGGGGGGGAACAATTAAAATATCCGAAAAGCAGGCGAAAAACTAAAACAAAAGAAACCGAAGCCGAAATAGCAACAAAAGAAACTTTTTTTGTATGGCGGCATGTTTGCCAAAGAAACAAACAAAAAAAAAAAAAAAAACTTGGACCTATGTTTCGGGCCTAGGCCAAATAGGCCTGAAATAAAGTTGATCGAAGGCATTTTTGCTGCCGAAGGTCATGCTGTGGGTCAGTGTCAACATGCACACGCTGTTAACAGTCTGTTAACTCTTAATAGTGCGTTTACAAGCAACGCAAAATGTTAATGCATTAACGGGTTTTCAAAAATATCATATAAATAACAAACACAAACACAAATATGAATACAAAAATGTGTAAGCTTCCAAATTTAGTTAGTTTTATTTTATACTTGTTTGTATTTGTCGATTCTCTTTTAGAATGCAAAGTTAAACGAACTCGCAACTGTGAAACGAAGCGAAGGTGGCGCGTTTACTGATGAAGGCAACCACAATGCGTTGACACTGTGCGACGACGGCGGCAGCAGCGTTGTTGGCGTCGCTGCCTCTGTCAACAGCACGAAAGTGCGCTGAACTGATAATTAGTTAGAAATGTAAATATTGACTGAAGTGAGCATGCATAAATATGAACAAGAAAAAAAGCATATACACACACACAGACGCATGCAGATGAGAGCGCTTGCAGGAAGCGCGCTTGAAACTTTTCAACTCACGCTCTCACTCTACCTGCTTCGAGGGATAGGCAGAGGAAGAGAGCGCGTAGTTTGAGTTGCTTTTGTCAATGCAGCAGCTTTGGAGCTCAGCTCTCTCTCTCTCTCTCTCTCATATTGATGACTCTGCACATGAATGTGTGTGCGCATATGTGAGAACAATGACTAAACAAGACTTGCTGTGTGTATGTATGTATGTGTGTATGTTTGGTAAGGGGAGGCCAAAGCTGCAGAAGAACAAGCATGTCAAGCAGTAAACCACGTAACAAGTCATTTGTTTTTTTTTCT
Source organism: Drosophila quadrilineata (assembly GCA_018150725.1). Taxonomy (NCBI): domain Eukaryota; kingdom Metazoa; phylum Arthropoda; class Insecta; order Diptera; family Drosophilidae; genus Drosophila; species Drosophila quadrilineata. Next base: position 11,638,369 of record JAECWN010000219.1, on the reverse strand, counting down.
TCTTTCTATTTTTATTTTTATTTGTAAGAAGCAAAGGTACAATACACATACACACACACACACATGCATGCACACATAAAATGCTGATAAACCTGTCAAAGCGTACGGCGTAAAGTGTCAATGAAAGAGAATAGAAAATTTGCATAATAATAACTATATTCGTTGCCCATTCGTCTTCTTCTTCTACTACTACTCGAAGAAGCAGCACAAAATTGTGTATAAAAAGTGAATGATGTAAAAGTAAACAAAGCAACAGAGTGAGAGAATCAGAGTGGGTTGGGAGGGGGGGGAAATCTTTATAAATGAGTAATATTTATTGTGCGTCTCTTTAGCAGAAAACTAACTGTACTTTCTGGCTTTTGGGGGAAAAGAGACGTGGCTAATTGAATGCTGTCAAGCGTTGACAAAGTTTGAAGTGTGGCAGCAGCAGCAGCCACTACCAATTTTCAGCTTGTTAGCAGCGCATTTGAAACTTTGCCAATTGCCAGGCGAATTGAAAGTCCGAAGCGGATTGAAAGAAAGACCTGCGTCTGTTTCTCGTTCAACATTGACCCCATTTGGAGTTGACAAGAATTGTGCCGCTTAGTATGTGTTATCGAACAAGTTTAGGAACTGTTTCAGGGGGTATTCTGGAGACTTTCATGGGTTTGTTAATATTTTTGAAGTTCAAAGAGATTTTGTGGAGATATTCATGGAAATGTTAATATTTTTGAAGTTTAGGTAGGTTTGTAAAGATTTTAAAACTAATATTAATTTTACCATAGTTGAAGCACTGCAAAGTTAGGAGTGCCTAAAAACTATTTAAGATCCCTCTAAAAATTCATCAGTAATCTCCATAAGCCTTACTTTAACCACTATACATTCAGGTCAACCCAAGTCCCAGTTCTCATTTGCTTTCCGAGGTACTTGACTTGTCTCATATTCATAGTTTAGCTTGGTGTGGTTCAATTTATGGAGTGAAGAGCAATTCAAGTGTCCCCGTTTCACTTGGTTATGTAAGCCTAAAACTGGACCACAAAAACCAATAAATAAAACATTTCTCCTGCTCCATTTTCCCCCCATTAACATGTATTCCTGACCGCCTTGAAACAGCCTGGACATGTTTTATGTGCTTACTTGCACTTTTTGCCTAGGTTTATTTATCTATTTCTTCGTTTTTGGTTTCCTTCACATTTCGTAATACCTTTTACACTCGTCTTTCTTGCCCCACATGTATTCATTATTCATTTGGACCTCTGCTGGTCCAGTTACTGTCCGAAACGACTTTTGAGGATGGGGGGCGAAAATTTGAATTTCCTGTGTGTGGAAACCGTTTTCAAAAAACAGACAGATTATGCGGCTGGAACTGTGTGAATTATCTGGAGTAACATCAATCTATACATGTACATAGATGGAGTTTGAAAGATATACACTTTATATACGGGGTCTGTGGGAAGTGACAAATGTCTGTTGAGTTGATCTGGGTTGGGTTGGGGTTCATTAAAGAAAGTTGGCAAAGTTTTGCACTTTGCCCTCAACAACAGCTGCTGGCATGTTCCAGGGCTTAAGGCGGATGGAGAGTAATGGTGGATGAAGAATGAGGAGGTGGTGGTGGTGGTCTTGGGCCTAACACCTGTTCTTATTCAAGATTGGCAACAGACGTCGTTTGTCGGCGCGTTCATTGACATTCCGTAGTGTCAGTTAATGACTTCCCAGGCAGCAAAAAAGAAAGAGGAACAGCTGTTACGGTCTGAGACCAAAGAGTTTTGCGGAGAAGAGCTTATGCTGAAAAATTAGCAGACTCAGAAAGGCGTATCAAAGTTTCTTTTGTGCGATTATTTTTTTTTTTTTTATCCTCTTTGTAAATGTTGCAACTGTCAGACGACGCTGGGCAACAGTCCAAGACCTACGCAACCAGGTAGAACGCGGTTACCGGAAATCTTAGGCTAACAACCGAACGGTATCTTAGCTATGCCTAAAACTATTTCACAACTATCGATAATAATTCAAAGACAGAAGAGAACAATGTCAGTCTTGTCAAAAGTCATTTGTCAGTTTTATTGCCATAATTATGCACAAACAATTGCCATAAAAACCGACAACAGATACACTATGTATAACCATCTATAACACCTCCCCCGAGGTCACAAATATGCACAGTATGTTGTTCTGATGCTGTCAGTCTGTCTGTTTATCCGTCCGTCCATCCGTCCGCCCGTCTGTCTGTGTGTAATTATATGTCCATTAGGTGCTGTGGCAGCTGTTACAAATTTGGAACACGACACCGGAGGCGGCGCCCCCAAAAAAGACGAGTGGATGGCAAAGCGCCAGAGGTCAGCGTCATCAAACCGGGAAAAGTTTTCTTAGTTCAAGAACAAGAACTTACTCGAAAATTATGCTGACAATGGGTTTTGCACAATAACATTCAAAAATTACAAGCTGAGGTCAACCACTGTTAACCGTTAACAGTAAATGCAATCCAGATTGAGGTTAATATTGGGGTTTTCTATAATTTGGAATAAACTCTTCAGGAAGTGCATAACAGGTCAAGAACTTATCTAATCACCTCAATGCCCTCAACTCATTTGGTGAAATAAAATAAACGATGCTTTTCCAGCATGAACCTCACTTAACAGTGTCATGTTGAGCTGTCTCTACAGCGCTGTTAAGCAACAGTTCTAAGCTCTGTTAGTGCTGCTGTTGCCCGAGTTTAGTTCAATTGCAGGTGAAACTCATTAGGCTGGACCTTGTTTTTGTGTTTTTTTTTATCGTTTCTCTGTCGAGTCAAAGGCGAATGAAAAACATTTCCAAAAGTTCATTAACAACAAGAGGAGCAGCCATTTGTATTAGTTTTTTATTTTACTATTACATTTTTGTTATTATTGCTTGCAATTGCCCACACACGAACGCACAGAGTCACCTATTTTCGCTATTTTTATTACATTCTCAATTTCACCCGCGCCCGCAAAAAAAAAAAAAAAAAAGTAGAAGAAAATCATACAAAACAGACGCGACAATCATAAAACTTCACCTTGAAGCCACTGTCGATATTGCTGTCTCTGTCTTGGCTGGCAAAAACAAAAAGCTTGCATGAGCCATCAAGTTCCGGCTGTGTTTTTATATTTTATTTCTCTGCTACTTTTTTCGTTTTTCGTTTCACACACACACTCTCGCTCTCTTTGTGGGCCTGTCTGTCTGCTTCACACCTTCTTTTTAATCCATTTAGCCACATGTTATCGCCCATCATCAACATCTCTGCTGCCATCTATCTAGCGCTGTCGCTGTCACTGTCACTGTATCTCCTCTCTTTTTAAATACTTTCCATTATAATGATTATTATTATAATATTGTGGATTTTTACCTTCATCAGCGTGAAGCGACATTAACATGGGCAACTGAGAGAGCTGCCCAGGCCAGGCCACTGCGACTACTCTGCATGGCGGCCAACAATGACTCAGAAAGCTCATTACATTGACACACAGACACGGTCATTCTCTCACACACACACAACACAGAGAGACATATATATACTTACATATGAGCATAGATACAAGCTGCTGTCATCAATATGTGAGCTCTCTCACCATCACCAACACCTCCCACTGTGATGCGCTGCGGCTCTCCCATTTTTCTTGTTCTTCTGTGCTTGTATGAATGAGTGTGTGTATGTGTGTGTGTGTATGCTTGTCTTCTTTTAGTATGCTAAGCGAGTGCGGTCAAAAACGGTACTTTGCAAATTTATGGCTTGCTTCGCCTCTCCTTCTCAATCTCTCTGTCTGTCTATTGCTCCTTCACTGTTTCGCTCTCTTGCAATTGGAAATTGCGCACTTTTGGCAACAGCTGATTCATATCGCCGCGCCATTTGGACATTTCCCATCCGCAAACAGTTGAAACGGCGACAGTTGCGCGCTGCTTAAAAACCATCAAAAACTTAATTAAATTTTCTGTATTCTCTACACAAACAGAAGCAGCCAACGAGAAAGAGAGAGTGGGGTAAGGGGGGAACAGGGAGAGTAATACACTCTTCTATTTGTGTGTTGCGCTTGATTAACGCGTAATTTGGTATTGTTAATTGTGACACACATTTATATGTATTTATCCCCCCTCCCTCCATTCGTGCCTCTGCACTCCCATTGGGACGTAAATGCGTAAATGGAGCGTGGCTTTGATAGATTAATGCCTTTTTGCCCAGCGCATTTGCCATATTGTTGTGTATATTTGTGTATTTGTTTGTCCATTTCCGACGTAAATCATCATCAATATTCACCATTGCCGTATATACATATACATATATAAAAAAAACGAGAAAATCAATAAAAAGCGTGCAGACAACAACATTCCAATTTAAGCAAATTTATTTTTATTGGTATGTGTGTACACACTGGCTTACTTATAGATATATCGATATACAAATATAAGAAACATCGATAATAATATCGATATATTTATAATATAGATCATAAAATACAGAATTAATGCATATTTTTTAGACATGTCATGTCTGATAGTTAAAAATCGTACAAAACTTACACATCTATTATTAATCGATAACAGGCCAGTGTTGAGTGCCAATTTACTGATTTATCGATTAACAAATAGCTTTAATCAATATGAAACAAGCTTAACGGGATCTCAACAAAATGTTCTGTTAGTCGAAGTCTCATTCTCTTTTTTTTCCCCCAATGCCCAACTGGTTTCGTTTATGTTTATTCTTCTGCTTTTTAACTGTGTTTACTTTTTGGATTCGAAAATCAAACAAATTGTTGTTAAAATGGCACAAGCTGATGTGATGTTCATTTATTTTATTGTGATTGTTACTCTGTTTTCTAAATGAATTTATGGCACAATTTTTGACACCTTCATTTAAGGCACAGAGAGAGAGAGAGCACACATGTGGGCAGCTGTAAGATTATGCAGAGAGTGAGTGAGAGAGAGGGGGGCAGAGAGCAAGGGCAGCGTCAGCTAATTGAGAGTGTTCAAGCAGAATGAATATTAATTGTTTTAAATAATTTTGAACTTGGCAAAGGCAAAGGTATATCACACACACACACAGACAGACACATGCCCAAAAATGTATAGCGACAAAAACACATCAATTTTTGCCTATGGCTGTTGACAACAATGTCGACGCCGCTGCCGCAGCCAACGTCGCAGTCGGCGCAACTGTTTTATTGCCGCAAGCTCTGCTGACAGTCACAGACAAACGATTGTACGTGTTGTTCTTCATATCTCGTCTCTTCTTCAGCATCTCTCTTCGCTTCGTCATTCTGTGTCTTCTTGTATTACGCTCGCATCCTCTTCTTCTGCTGTCTGTCGCAGTCATCATATCGACAGCAGCCGGCGACGTTGCTTTTGGGGCATTTTATGTGCGTCATTCGACTGGGGCTACGTCGACTGCGCTGCCGCGGCGCTGACAGCAGTTTGCATAACGTAACAACGAACGTATGTTCGTTTAATTTATGTGTTTGTCGTTGCTGTTATTGTTGTTGTTGTTGCTTTGCATTTTGCGCAATCCAATTGGAAAGCTCATACTACCGTTACCAATTTCATTCAAAGTGCAATGAGCAAGAAGCAAACGTAAAGCGTTTGAGAGACGAGCGCACAGCTGATTCAACCCATTCACATACAAGCGCTTCCTCTCTCTCTCTCTCTCTCGGATTCGTATGCTTACGCTCGCAGTCTACGAAGCACACATTACATCTCTCTCTTAGTTCGGTACTCTCGCTCAGTCGGTCGTTCTCTCAATGTTCTAATAGCAGAACACATACGCACGCACACCGACAAGGGAGCTCAATCGGAAAACAAAAGCAAGCGAACTGCGCTATGGCAAAGGTGCGCGGTCGCGTCAGCCAGTCTTCTGATTCTGCTGCTGCTGGCGTCAATGAATCGCGCGCGCGCACGCAAAACAACAAAACGGCAATCAAATAACATGAGACAAACGAAAAGAAACAAATAAAAAAAGGCAGGCAAAAATAAAGTATCAGAAAAAACAAAAACACGATCGCGCTTCCTCTTCCTACTCCATTTCAATTGTGCAAATGTGTGTTGTAGTGATGTGTGTGTGTGTGTGTGTTTGGTGTAGAAGAAAAAGACAAATCACAATAAATGACTTCCAATTGAACACATTTTGAGGTGAACTTTAACACAGCTCTCTCTCTCTCTCTCTCTCTCTTTCACTCTTTATGCTCCCACTTGTCAGCAGGCGCAATAAACCGCATTTAAGCAAACGAAACGAAATGAAACGAAACGATACGCCAAACAAAGTTGACCAAGTGACAAACATCATCATCAAGTGGACTTGAAAAACGCGTTCCCCACATACACATATTGCCTGCTCGCTCACACGCTCAACCGGCCTGCGATCGGTCGTCGTACGGTCACCCAGCTGGTTTCGTCAACACCCGCCCCCGCACGTAACCTTCAAAATGCTGGCACTCGTAAAGCGAACGAACATACGCTGTTTACACACCACCTACCTAACTACCTACCTACCTACCACACCTCCTACTCACCTCAATTGTCGCCTATGCGTCTATGCGCTGATTACCCCAATCCATGCAGTTCTCTTTCTCTCTCACTCCCTCTGTCTCTCACTCGCTCGCACTACAAGTAGTAGTAGTTGTAAGGCAGTTACAGTTAGATGTATCTTGTTGTTGCTTTTGCATTTAGATTTGTATGCGGCACTTCACGTGATCGAAATTTGCAGCTGGTGAAATTAATCGTTTTTAGTCCATTTTTATCGAAACGTGTTGTGCATGTTCGATAAATGCGCGTGAGTCACGCTTACAATAACCCAAATATCGTGGTGAAATATCGTATCGATGTGAAATCTCCTGTAATAACTGAGTCAGCAACTGTATTTGTTGTGATTTGCGATCTTATCTTTTATTTATTATTGATTCTTATAAATCATATTCATAAATATAGTAACTAAAGCTATAGTATGTGTTATCAATCTATAGATTAAGTAAGTGCCTCGTGTTTTTTTTTTTGTTCCTGATTTTTGTTATTGTTAATCTTAAGAAAAAGCGGGTGAGGGGCACATGTTTCTACATAATTGACATCGATCAAATGGGGGCAAATTGAAGAAGAAAAAAAGAAAAGAAAACTATACTATTTTTGTCTTGACGATCTTCGTACTCTGTAGGAATTGTTGAAATTGTCATTAATTAAATGATTGCAATCGTCGTTCGATGCGATAATTTATACGCACATGCGAAATTTACTATTGACCCTCCCACCTCTCGCTCTCACACTATCACTATCACACACACACTCTCTCTTTTTCTCTTACGAGCGCATGTGAAATCACTTGAGTCGTGTTTGTTTTTTATGCAAATTTCAATTGGCTTTATTAAATTATTCGTGTCAATAAAATATACATACATACATATGTATCTGTGTGTGTGCGTGTGTAAGTGAAGTGAACCGCATAGAACAGAGCAACAAAACTGAACGAACAAAACTTAACGAAACTCAATTCAAGTCGATTGTAACTAAATCGAGCCGAATGTGAATGTGAAGGCAATGCCAATAAATGAGAAAGTCATTGTCAATGGTGACGTCACTGCTGATCAGCTGACTACCAGTTTATAATCGCCATTAGCTATTGTTATTGTTTTTTGCATAATTTAGTATGTGATTTTATTTTATTTGTATTAGTTTTTTTTTTTTTTTTGTGAGAACATTATAAACGAGTTTGTTGGCTTTTGTGAGCTCTCGATATGAAATATAAAATATCGATAGGTTGACGATACCAATTATTGGTATCGATAACAACTAGCAACTCTGTTGGCAGTTTCAAAGACAACTTCTATTATTACGACTTACAACAACTGCTAACATTGCTGCTTCTTCTTCTGTATTCCTTGCCTCTTTAGGGGTCTAGAGCATTGGGTAGGGGGGGACTATATAAATGGGTTCTTTATGCTTTTGCCATTATTCTGTCACGTTTTTTCATGGACTCTGACTCAATTGTTTAGAAGTTCGACACATTCATAGTTGTTGTTATTGTTGTTGGGGTCGTCAATGGTTTGGGCCATTTGCCTCAAGTGTGACACAAACACACACACACACACACACACACACACACACACATGAAATGAGTAACAGTGTAGTCCATATTTATAAGCTTCTCCATATCCATTTCCATTTCCATTACATCATCAACATCATCAGCAGCTTCATTATTACTGTTATTATTAAAATGCGGCATAATTTTATGAGAAAAAGTGTTTGGAGAGTGGTGTAGAGTTAAAGGTTGTGGATAGTGTGTAGAGTGTATAGTGCAGTGTTCTCTATATAGCGGTTATATCTTATCGGGCATTGGATGATAGGTATACTCATGATGATTGCATTCTGTTTACAATTCAAAGTCGTTTACGAGGCACCCAGACTCAATTTGTAGAGCTTTTATGGTTATTAACTTATCATACGACCCGTTCCGACTATTAACAGAGCTATATGGAGACCTCCCTCCATCCATCTCCGCTAACTTCACTCCAGTGCCACTCTCCGCATATAGGGTTTCTGCTGTGGGTTGTTTCAACACCTATTTCAAGTCATACACGGAACCCCAGAGCAATTGCTTTCGACATCGTTAACACACACCTACACAACCACAACAGCAACAACAACAAGTGTGTGTGTGTGTGTGTGTTGATAGTATTTGAAAGACAACAACAAGTTGTTGCAGTAGTAGAAGAAGAAGCAACAGATAGCGGTTGAAGCGGGAGAAGGAACCTCATTGTCTCATTGTATAGTAGGTTTTGTTTTTCTTCGTATCTATAGTCTTTGTTTCTAGGCTAGGTATATTTATACGACGGTTTCCATTGTTTCGCTCAAAATTTGGTAATATCGGTCTCTACATTGTAATACCATTTATTCAGTTTTTTTTCTTTCTATATTGTAATCAGAGACACAGCCCCACATCATCAGTCTATTTGCTAGACCCATTTGTGATTTCATCAGAATCGTCTCCCTCGTCGTTTCTGCAACCCTCCACCTCCCCATCGTAGATTATGCCCTCACTCAATCAGTGTGCCAACGAGTTATGATTTGCCCCTGACTGTTATCTACAAAATTTCCGTATGATTTGCCATATGTTTGTGCCTCGAGCTATAGGTAAACATCGGAAGATATAGATATATGTATACGTACGTGTGTATATGTACTTTATATATAGATTAATGTAGAGCAAATTGGGTTATAGAAAATTAAATGATGAAATTATAGCAGTGATGTGCAAATAAAATGTTATCGATAGTTGCTAAGGCGCACATTTTAACGATTAATATCGAGGAATACCACAAATTTTAGAGTTTTATTACAAGTGGTTGAGAATATTCTGGTTTTTGTAATTTCGTATCGACTTAAAAATGTATAAAAATAATTGTTAAACATATGGATCGATAAATTCTTGACCTTCGCTGCAATATTTTAATTATATTTAAGTTGTTATGATTTTTGGTAAAAATGTATCTATAAATAAAAATAGCTGTACATTAAGTGCAAAAGAAAAAAAAACCCCATTCAATCTATTGGATCAATATATTTTCTCACTTAAATGGAATTATGCCGCTGGGAAATATTTCCAGTTATCATTTGCAGAGTCTGAAAATGGGGGTTACTTAGTTAGGCGACATATGTTGTCAGGGTCAAACGACCATATGTGGTTTTGGGGTCCAAAGTGCTGTGATGTTTGCATACATATGTCCTAAAAATCAAACATTGTTGCCACATGTTTAATAAATATTCCATTGAGACAGGTTCTCATCATGTTCTGTTCCATTTCTAGCACTATCTTTCCCCCTCCCGCCATCCCCCTTTCTCTATACTATAATATATATATATATTTTTTTTTTTTTTTTTTGATTTTATAACAGGTGTTTGGGTCAGAGTTGTCAGCTTATCAATTCCCCCCTATTGGTACACAGGTTCAATACTTTTTATTCGCATTATCAGCAGTTTTTTTTTTTGTTAATTTTATAGGATCAATTTTTTAGCGTCCACCTCAATTTTTATAAAGTTTCTGAGTTCATTCAATTTAGTCTGTTGTTGCTTACGTCGCGTGCAAAATGCGGCATAAAGTTTTGACGTGTCAGTTTCTGGGCTCCTTTTTTTGCACCCACATCAACACGAGGTCCATAAAGTTATTCTATAAAAAATGAGAATTATGAAAATTCTTTAACTAATATAATATAGGAAAAATAATGACGTTGTTCAAGTGCTACGAGTTTCAAGTGTTTTGAAGTGTTTACATTTCAACGGAAATAGTTTTATCTCCATAGATCTTATCTGAAATTGATTGACGCTATTTCATCATTATCGATATTATTTCCGCATGCGGCAGGTTAAGGAACTTTCAAGTGAACTACAGTCGAGTTTCGGCGAAAAAGAGTGTCTGTGTAGAAATTAAAGTAAAATATATATATATTTTTATTTTACTATGAAAAACAAGTGTTAATATTAATATTACTCATATTTTGATATGAGGGGTTTTTATACAGTTGATAAATTTGAAAAAAAAAACAATCTTGTCAGATCGATTTTTCTAATTCCCAGTTGAAGTTATAAATATTAAAGAAACTATATATTTATTAGTTTATAAACAATTGATAAAATCGTAGCATAATTTATGCACATAATAGTGAATCAACAATATCATATCTTTGCATATTATAAATATTTATGATACCAAACAACTTATCAAAAGTAGGTTCGGGGAAATCGTGGAGAGGAGGAATAGAAAGGGAGTGCAAACGAGGTACAATCGGAACTTTTTAGGTACAAAAGAACCTCGTTAGATATTTAATTCATATGTTAGGTGCAAATTGGGTACGATTGATAGCTTTTATTTTTTATCAGGTTTCTTAAGTTTATTAGGAGGTACCTTTCTTCAGTTCTCTAGGTACATTTCCGAAAGTTCCTTTCGAAGCGTTTATTTTGGTTTTATAAACCGATTTCACTTAAACCGAAGCTTTAGATTTAGTTCAACTGATTGCAATACTCGTTAAGGCCCGATAATTGTCGAGTTATATAGTGGGGACCCGCCCCTATTATGTAAATCTGTTTGTGCCCATCATCAAAGTTGCATTACAAATGGGGGTAGACCTTTGACCCCCTTTTAGCGCCAGCTGTTTCTTCTTCTACGCTAAACACCTTCGACACGCAATTTGTGCTCAACACAAATTGAAATGGGAAATTGGAAATGTCGATTGTGAAGTGGAGGGTCGCATTATATTAAGGGTTCGTACCCAAAGCTTCACTTATTGATGATGGGGTACTGCGGATTGCCTGCCCGCCTAAGTTTACCAAGTGTTATCATCACAGAGTTTTGTGACCTTGTCCATGAATATTTAAATTTTGTTTTCTGTTTCAATTTTGTATATACATATAATTTTGTTTCTTGTTTCTTTTTGTTTTTGTGCGCTCTTTTATTTCCATTTATTTATTTATTTATATTGTGAGCTGAGCTTTTGTTATTTTCAAAGCTGACAATGAGGTCGATGTTTTAGCTGGCGAGGGAGGGAAGGTTGCCGCCTACTTTGGGGTCGTCGGAGGGACGTTGTTGGGTTGCTTTGGGTACGCGAGGGTTTTTAGCGCAAATTTTCATTATCACCTGGCGGCAGACAATGGGGGCCACTGAACTGACAAACAGCTCGATTGTGTTGTCTTTCTAAGTACCCATGTGTGTGTGTGTGTGTGTGTGTGGGTGTGTGTGTGTGTGTATACACCTGTTTACCCAAGCAAATAATGGCACCTCGCTTGAACCGTAGTACGGGACCGCCATTATGTATTATATTGTATTGTTGTATTTAGTGCGCTTATCGCGCAAATTTGGTCAACATGCTTCGTTGCCTCGTAACCTCCCTCTATACCCCCCTATATACCCCATACACTCTTGGCGTAATCATATGCGTGTTTTTGGTGGGGGGTTTATCTGTTTTAAAGCCTAAATATCCGCTTAGCAATTATATCAGAGTGCAGCCACAACTAAACGAAATCAGAGTTTACTTTGTTTTATGTAAATTTAATTCGTATGTTCAAATTGTAGAGTTCAAGTGGATTTCTAAGTCTGATAATAAATTTTTTTTCGTTATGGGTTCTAAGTTTTCAGTTTGTTTTAGTTTTTGTCTCTTATTTATAAGAGATATAGTGCTGAATCACGAGAGAAGGTAGACAAAGATAAAGAGAAGGTTTGAAGAGCGTTAGAGAGGCTATAATAGTCGGAGGAATAGGTGTATATAGTTAAAGAAATTCTAAATTCTCTTAAGAAGGTCTTCCATGCAGAGAAATTTTAACAATTATAGAGTATGATATATCTGTGGTTCATTGTTTATTATTCCTTCATAATAATTTTCTGTAATTACTCTTATTTTATTCACTGTCAGAATTATATACCCCAAATTTTTGAAGATCATAACGCAACCTATTTAGTACCTTAATAATTTTCAAAGGCATCTCTGGGAATAATGCAGCTCAAGTTATTGTTGGAATAAAGTTTTATGAAATTTTCGATAATTTTGTGTTTTTAGAAATCATTCGATACTTCTACTATATAATGTCCACATAGAACCTTGCGGAACCTACATATATACGATATATAAGGTTTTTATAGCCTCGATGTGCCATTTGAGCTTTTACACAGTCCGGCACACAAATTATTTGCTTTGTGCGATCGGCACAAAGAAAGAGAGTGGTCTGAGAGATAAAGAGAGAGAGAGAGACCAGAGAGAACCGTTACGCTATCAAGAAGTCGAACGGAATATACAGAAGTTAAATTACTATATGAAGTATAGTGCCCAGGGACAGTCCGTGGTCGATTGTTGTTTGTCGGTCGCTGGGTTTTGTTAGGGCTTTATTTTAATTTGATATTGTGTTCTACCGTCGTCGTAGCGATAACGTGTAGATTACGGGTATTTATTTAACGTACTTTCTTACGTTTTCATATTATATATGATTTTGTTGTATTTGGGCAAAAACAGAAGTTCAAGTTAATGAAACTGTGAGGAAAATGCTTCAATGCAATGTGAAAAAGTGTGAAAAATGAGAGAAACGTCAACCAATAACAATACCAAAGTGCCAAAAGTTGTACATTACGAGACGCAACCGATAATCGATAACAAGTTCGATAACACGTTAAACGAGACAAATACATCGGCAACATCGTCGACAGCACCACCCGCCTCTGCATCCGCATCATTTGTGATTAAATGTCTGCTGAGAACAGCTCGATTTATGTGGCAAGTGACAACGATACCCGCCAAAATCGGTGATACTATCGGCACCCTGTATCGCTACGCGCAGGATTCGGTCGATAGTTTTCTATGCGTAGCCGGGTACGATCCTCAACCTTAACTTCTAAACCTTAAACTTAGCCCCAAATTAATGATCATTTATAAGTGTAATTTCGTTTGCAATTTCGAGTGTTATCTAAATATTTCCGGAATTTTATTTGTATTTTGCAGAAAGGCGCGTCGCAAAGAACGCGATGGCGATCAAAATTCAACAGACACCAAATTGTATTTGGAGGAGAGCGTCCTAGAACGTAAACTACCTGAAGCTGATCTCAAAGCCCTTGTTGATCTTCCAGCTGGCTTGGACTACAATGAATGGCTGGCCTCGCACAGTAAGTAGATACATATATCTTCTTGTTAAAGTAAACCTCCCGAAAATTCCTCAAAATCCCCCAAAGGTCTTCTTCTTTGTTCTGTGTCGTAACGAAAACATTTCTTAATCTCTATCCATATTCAAATATTAATTTATAAGCATCTATTTACTATCTCATTGATTACTCCATTGATCGATGATAGATTAGGCCTCGTGACTTTCAAATAAAGAGAGAATAACATATTGATAGGGAAAGATATAGACAAACAGAGAGAGAGAGAGAGAGAGATAGATAGGGGGGGGGAGGAAGGGAGAGAGCACTTATGACTGGCAGTGCATTGACTGATTAGACCAACTTGGCTAACTACGTGCTTTTTGTTGGCCAACAACAACAACAACCGGAAGCTGCCATTGAGACAAGCAGCTGCTAATAGCGCTGACTAAAGAGACCTCAACTATATAGAGGAAGTAAGCCATAGACGAAATACTTGAAAGAAGCAAAAATTGATGAAGAAGAAGAAGAATATAGTGTAAACTCATTTTGTGAAGAGGAAGCAGCTGGGCACTATATGATTAAACCTCAGCAAATATAAGTGGGCATCGGAGAGGGTATGGAAGGCAGAGAAAAAGTGAAATTTATGGATAATCTAGTAATGATTGAAATGGAATATTTAGTTCTTTAACCGAAGAGTTTTAACTTGTAGAGTTTTTACAGAATGGTTAAGAATTTTCACGAGACCTTTAGCAAGGTTAAGCAAACATTGCCTTTCCTTCAATCCTAATCCTTCTTTAATCTATATTTACTTGCCAATCTATGTAACCCCTTTTCCTTGTACTATATAAACCCTTTCTTAGTCATCACTCTGTTCGTAATTCACTGGCTTGTAATTCGATCAAAAATGAATCATAGGAAAGCGCCTCCTAAGTCCTCGTCTTATCGGCTCACGTTGGGTTAGGGGGTACCACCAGCTGTTTGTAGGTTGTAGGTTAGTCAATCCACCCATTGGGGGGTGTACTTTTAATTAATTGTTTCACTGCTCGACCAACCCCCCAAAAAGTAACTTACATTACCATTGTCCGCTACATCCTCATCATCATCATCATCTCCGTGGGGTTCGTCATCTTGGGCCGAAAAACTTGTCGGAAATTACATCATCTGCGTCTTGTTAATCGCTATGAAAAATGACGGGTACGCAAATAGAAGCCGCCGAATGCCTTGCAGTCAGTCAATCTTATTCGAAATAATTGGCAATGTTTCAGCTAATTGCAGACACCCCTCGCCGAATTTAAAACCCCCTCCCTCCCAACTAACCCCAACCTATTGGAAATTTTCATAATAATTTCAGTGCCCACGGGCGAAATTCTAATTGGGACTTCGGTTCAATGTTTATGTCGTCATCTGCACTTTTTCAATGGCCAACAGACTGTTTCCCTCTCACTCTAACTTCTCTACCCTCTCGCTTACACCTGTTGGCATTGTGATAAAAATGAGCTCATCATCGACACCCGGAGGCACCCCCCGCTATGTTTGTCTTTTCGCTTTGCATGCAATTTTGGACTGACGTAATACTCGCTGGGTACTTTTATCGGTCTCTGGCAATGTTAACTTAACATTGACCTTACGAATGTGATACGAAATCGAGTCTGCATGCGTTATCAATCAGTTTCAATGGAATGTTGTCAAGTATGGCAAACATTTACAAACAATCTCTGCAATTATCATCTCAAAGAGAATTAAGGGGGGGAAATATATGTGAAAGAAAGAGGAAAAGGGGAGAAACAGCAAACTTGAGTTACCTAGAGAGAAGGTTTTTTATTAGTTTGAGGTTGTGTTATAGGTTCGAATAAGGGTTTGAAGGTTTCTGTTGTAGCTCTAATAATTTTTTCTTAATTGAAGTTACACTAATTTACAGAAATTGAGTTTTTTTTTTATCTATATATGTTTTCGATCACTTTTTCGATAATTCTGTCGATTTGGGTGTGCTTTGTAGCGCTGAGAACCTACTTATTTATCATTTACGCTGTTGTTTCTACAATCCTCTACCTATTCTCTCCCTAAGATGCTCTTCCTTTTTGAAACATTTGACAATCTTTTAAATTTTCTCTCGTCTTCTCAATTGCAGCTCTGGCTCTCTTCGAGCATGTGAATTTGGTATATGGAACTATTAGTGAATTTTGTACACAATCCGGTTGCGCGGACATGACCGGACCAGGCAACAGGTGAGTGCGCTGCCAATCGATAACTCCTCTGTTTGGGTTCGATAACTAATCGATTTTGTGTATTGACAGAACGTACTTATGGTTCGATGAGAAGGGGAAGAAGACGCGGGTGGCAGCGCCGCAGTACATTGACTATGTGATGACCTTCACACAGAAGACGGTCAGCGATGAGTCGATATTTCCAACCAAATACGCGAACGAGTTCCCCGGCTCGTTCGAGTCGATAGCCCGGAAAATATTACGCTTGCAATTCCATGTGATAGCGCATCTGTATGCGGCGCATTTCAGAGAAATCGCGCTGCTCGGCTTGCACACCCATTTAAATCTGACGTTCATGCACCTGACGGCGCTGCATCGACGCTTCAATCTGATTGACGAGAAGGAGACGGATGTGCTGCGCGATCTGGAGGTGGCGTTGCGCCTCACCGACGATAACAGTGTCTGCGGCGGACAGGATTCCGTTTCGGCCACGGACTCTGGTTCCGTCTCCGGCTCTGCGTCTGTATCCAACTGTGAACAGACGCAACAGCAGTTGCAGTTGCAGTTGCAGTTGCAACAGCAGAACAACAGCAGCAGCAACTCTTCGGCAGAAGCGTTGCATGTCAATTCACAGCAACATGCCACGACGACGGCGTCCGTCATTGATGGCGATGCGGCTGCCACGCCCATCTGCACACAACCAGAGGCTGGGGCTGGTGGCAAACCGTTGGGCAGCGGTGGTCTCCTCGGTGGCATACTGGGTGATCTGACCAGCGGTGAATTTGGTGATACAACACGCTACTGCACCTCAGCAGTTCCTTCTCCTCCTCCTCCCACAAATGCAGTTGCCTCAACAGATGCAGCAGCAGCAGCAGCAGCAGCAGCAGCAGCAGCAGCATCGGCAGCTGGTGCGTCGGTGGCAGCAACAAATGGTGGCGCATTACATTTAAATTTTAGCAACAATAACAGCAACAATCACAACTTGAATCATCATCACCCGAATCATCATCATGCCCATCCGCATACCCATCATCATCACCACCATCACCACCACCACAATCATCAGCATGCCCATCCACACACACATCTGCCACATGCCACAGCGACAGCAACAGCAACAGCAACATCAGCGGCAACACAACAACAGCAACATAGCGGCCTCATACAATGCAATGTGGCAGGTGCAGCAGCAGCAGCGGCATCCGCAGCGGGCAGCAGCAGCAGCAGCAGTGGCAACAATACAACAGCAACCACATAGTGCGACACCAGCAACAACAACAACAACAAAAACAAACAGATACAACAACAAATAAATACAACAACAACAACAACAAAAGAACATTAGAAATATTAGAATTACGCAAAAACAAAAAATGTTATTTAATGTTATTACTTCTATGATCCTAAAGTTGAAAATATTGTAAAAATAATAATAAAAAGAAAAAAAAACACAAAACAAATACTAAGTATATATAAAGTGCATAAAAGGCAACCATAATTATCGATACATTTATCGTTAATCGATGCTGCAGTTGACAGTTGCTTAGTTTCCACTCCAAATTAAACACACCCACAAACACACACACATAGATAAACACACACCCACAGATACTATAGTTGAGATCAAAATAGAGCACAGTTTCAGGCAAGATTTATTGGATAGTGTTGCTTTCGTATAGATGCGGAGAAGAATTTTAATAGAAGCTGTAGAGCAGTGAAAGAGAAATGGGGTGCGAAAAAGTAGAGTGAAGACAAGAATTTTAAAGAAAGTGAGGAAGTTTTTCAGCCTAGAAGAAAATAGAGGTAGAGATATGGAGGTCGATGAATAGGAGGAGATGAATAGCGATCGATAATAAGAGGTATGAATAGAGAGTTAGAGAGAGAGAGAGAGAGAGAGAGAGAGAGAGCAACAAATATAATAGAGAGATAGAGAGAGAGAGAGAGAGAGAGAGGTATTGTGATGGTTAAGATTGAAAGCGAGTCAGCAGGAAATCAAGGAATGTATATTTTAGAAACTATCGATAACCCTAAGCTGAGGACCTCTAAGACTATCAGCAGAAAGGAACGCTAAAAATAAACGAAAAGTTTTAAGACCCATTATAAAGTGATAAGCTGAAAGAGATCGGAGCAATCTATTTTAAACAACAGACTCAACACTTTCCACTCCTATTGTCCCTTAACTCACCTTAACCCACTAAAATCCACCACAAGAAACCTCGCCCTAAACGTACCGCAATGAAAGTTAATAGACAAAGCCTAAAAGTAGGCAACATTTCTGCACATGCAAATGCAATAAATAGAAATTTTGAAGACAGAAAATACTAAATATATACTAGATGTATGCTAATCAAGCTGGCACGGTCACACTAATAATAACTATAACTTTAAATCACCAACTATAACTATTAACTGTCATCCACAACACAAATCCCTGGAAAAATTATTATCGATCAAGTATAAAAGAACATACCTCAACAAAATTGATTTAAATGTGCAAAAAACACACAAAATTGATATGCTTTCAACTTTTTAATGAATATTATTAACATAATATTTAAATAAACAAAAAATAAACTCTTTGGCCTTAAACTATTTGTCGTCAATTTTCCAAAAACAAAAGCATAACATTTACGTTTCGTCGCCTCGAAAAAAAAATATAAAACGATAAGAATTTGGTATTTATGCACATTTGAGTATATAAAAATATAAAATAATCTATGTTTTGTTTTCGTTTGTATATAGAGCGCTTAGTTTGTTGTTAAATGTGTGATTAGTATATACATATACTATATGTTATAATTTGAATTTAATTTATTTTGAAATATGCTTTGATAAAATTCCCTTGAACTTGAACTTGAAATATTTTCTTGAACTTCAACTTCAAAATTCGACTTGAACTCGTCACGTTGCAACTTATTGAAACAATAAACATTTATAAACTATTGTTAATAACAATAGAGAGAAAACTGAATGCTAACGACTTGATAAACCAAAGGCAATGAAGCTTAATTACTTTAAACAAAAAAAAAAAACAAATACGAATTGTGCAACTATTTAAACTATATGAAATTATGTATACATATGTATGTATGTATTAGATTTGTTGTGCGTCTGTATGTATCAATGTGTGTGTATGATAGTGTGTGTGTGTGTATGTTTGTGTGTGTGTGTTGTGTTTGTATTAGTTTTCAAGCAGCTTCTCTATTGTGCTGTAGTTTCTTTCCCCACACATAACTACCAATTAAAGAAAAACACTTAAAAAACAATAACAAAATAATACTACAACAAACACTCAATCAGCTCACAAGTCCAAACTTTAGCTAAACTCTAAAAGTAAAAATAAAAAACCCTATATACAACACTTTACGAACTATCCTAAACGAGAAATACTTTAACACCCTCTCAACACTTAATCGACACACAACTTTTTAGCCACGTTAATGAAACAGCAAAAGTTGAAAAATATGAAGAAGAAGCAGAAGAGTATATTATATTGTAAAGCTGAATTATAGAATACGTCTATTGAATGCATTGGAATAACGAACAGAATCTGTAGATATCTGTGCGAGAGTTCCCAAAATGGAATTAAAAGAAAGCAAAACAAAAATACAAGAAAACACAAATACATTTTATGATGAAAGACAACCACAAAAGATATGAAAACTAAAAAAAAAAAAAAATAAAATCTAATATTAAAAACAAAAAGCTAAACAGAATGCAAGAAATGATAATAAAATAAACTGTTATGTTCAAAAATTAAAAAAGTGAAATATTATGAAAAAGAAAATGTTTTAACTATATTCTATTTAGAGGGCATTCCCCTCGAGCAACCTTTGCAAGCCAAATACCTTGGTATAACGCTGGACAAGAGGCTAACTTTTGGACCTCACCTTAAGGCGACAGCGAAAAAGTGCCGGCACAGGACGCAACAATTGAGCTGGCTAGTTAACCGTAGGAGCACCTTGTCTCTGAGCTGTAAAAGGAAGGTCTATGTCCATTGTATTATGCCGATATGGCTTTATGGAGTGCAGATCTGGGGTATCGCAGCGAAGTCCAACTACAAGCGCATCCAGGTTATACAAAACCGTGCCTTACGAGCAATGACGAATTGTCCATGGTATGTTCGAGGATCCACCCTGCATCGGGACCTAAACATGTACACAGTTGAGGAGCAGATACAAAGGCACAGCAGTCGATACAAAAATCGACTTGTGGAGCACCGCAGCGCGCTTGCTAGAGCGCTTCTACCGGCCAGGCCTTTAAGAAGGCTTAAAAGAGCAGGGTTCGCCAAGACCATCCAGCAGTAGCCATACTTGCTAATTTCACGCGACACTAATAATCCTTGGGTGTGATGCCGAAGGTGGGGTTCTAATCACTAAATATCTCTAACTGTGTTGTTATGATGCAAATATGTTGTATGGGTCCAGCACTTAATTAATTAATAAAAAAAAAAAAAAAAAAACTATATTCTATTAATTTTAATATTAGTAAAGTTAATTTAAGTATTTTCAAGTGTATTTTTCCGTTTAACATAGAGTGCTTTAATATCCCTACTCCCTTCTTTAATATCCCTACTCCCTTCTTCAGTTTTGATACCACTTTACATCTGCAACCTCTTTTTTAACATTGTTAATTTTAAATATTTTTTAATTTTTTTTATAAATTTTGCATACTTACCCTGCAATTTTTTTGTGACCAATCAATTTGATGCATTCAAATAGGCATACAAAATTAGCCTAAGAATGACCGAAAATTTGTCTAATCCATCCCTGCAGTTACAAGCCTGTCGCAGGGCTGGATATTCGTTTTTTTTCGATCTGCAGCAACTCCAACATCCTTAGAATTTGAACCACATAAGAGAATATCGGAAAGCCAGGTAGTGTCAGATAGAGCAGAGAGAGAGAGAGAGAGAGAGCGAGCGATTCCCCGTACTTACATACTCACACTGAGGCATACGAAAATAATCTTATCGCTTAACTTAAAGCTGCGCTTCTTCTTACTCGCCAAGCTCGCTCTCAGAACTTCACACCTTCATATACATATCATACATATGTATGTAGCTACTATATTCACACATACACGTGCATATATGCATTATGAGTTCCAGCTGAATTTCCAGTGGCCGTTCCAGTGTCAAAACAGAAACGTAAACAAGCGTAAAGCGAATCTTTCAATGTCCAACGAATACTGAATGCACTTACATAGGATTTGCAATATATACTGTTTCATTTATTAGAATATAAATCCAAATATTTAAATACTATACTAGTAGTTGAATAGAATTGGCTAGAATAGTAATTTTATGAATTATTAAATAAATTCACTTCAAGTCCAAAATCTTTCGTTAGCAGTTACTTAAGTAACATAGCCGCACTACTCTCACCTAGGGTATTTAGTTAGCGTTCATTGAAGTAGATTGGCGGATGTGCTTGGCATACACTTTCTGGTATTCTCTCGATTTAGTTGAATTTGGAATATCAAGCGAAACGGAACGAAGCTCTCTTTTCATAAATAGGGGGCCGGTATTATTTTTTTTTGGAATATACATATATGTAGATTCACTGCGATAAGAAGCACAAATAATGCAGAGATTCGTATTATTGATGGTGTCCATAGGCCTGTTCATCTATGGGGCAGCGGGACAGGTCTCTTCCAGTCGTCGTACCAGGTACGAACCGAAATGGGAGAGTCTGGATCAAAGGCCGCTGCCCAGATGGTACGATGAGGCCAAGGTGGGCATCTTTCTGCACTGGGGAGTTTATTCGGTGCCCAGTTTTGGTTCCGAGTGGTTCTGGACTAACTGGATAAGTATGTAAATCAGACAAACTAAGATCTCTAATGATTAGTTCATAAATCCCAAAGATCTGCGCAATCCGGAGTATATCAGATATATGCAACGGAATTATAAGCCCGATTTCACGTATCAGCAATTCGCGGATCAGTTCACAGCGGAGCTTTTCAATGCCACACAGTGGGCGTTACTCTTCAAAGATAGCGGTGCCAGGTGAGAGTATATATACTATATAGATTCCTGTACAGTTGACACTGACTTGTGTATTATCTTATCAGATATGTTGTGCTGACGAGTAAACATCACGACGGTTACACGTTGTGGCCCTCCAAGTACAGCTTTGGGTGGAATTCCATGGATGTGGGACCCAAAAGGGATATTATCAGTGAGATACCTAGAAATCTTTGACTTCTAATATAAATTAATCTATCTGTAACTACAGAGGAGCTTTCAGCCGCAGTGCGGAGCGTTTCCGATTTGAAATTTGGATTGTATTATTCGCTGTTCGAGTGGTTCAATCGTCTCTGGATCGATGATAAGCTCCATGTGCTGCTCCAGCAACACTTTGTGGATTATAAAGTGCGGCCCGAACAGATGGAATTGGTGAATGAGTATTTGCCAGAGATTATCTGGTCGGATGGTGATTGGGAGGCACCGGACAAGTACTGGAAATCGGAGGAGTTCATCGCCTGGCTCTATAATGATAGCCCCGTGCGAGATACTGTGGTCACCAATGATCGTTGGGGATTCGCAACAGCCTGTAATCATGGTGACTTTTATAACTGCGCTGATCGTTTTAATCCTGGCGTGCTGCAGACCCATAAATGGGAGAATGCCTTCACCTTGGATCGGACCAGTTGGGGACAGCGTTACGATGTATCCCTCTCCGATTTCATGAGCTCCAGGGAGGTTATCAAAGAGATTGTCACCACGGTCAGCTGTAATGGCAACGTCTTGATAAATGTGGGTCCAACGAAGTACGGCACCATATTGCCCATTTTCGAGGAGCGTCTGAGGGATATGGGTCGCTGGCTGAAGATCAATGGTGAGGGGATCTATAGTAGTACTCCCTGGATATATCAGAATGACACAATCACACCCAATGTGTGGTATACTCGTGGACACTCCTTGAATAACACAATCGTGGTTATCTATGCGTTTGTCGTGGAGTATCCTTATGACAATAACGAAATCGATATTTATCCCATGGGCAAGGAGATCAATAACTATCAGAATGTTTTGCTCGCGGGACTCGACACGGAATTTAATGTGGATGTCATCAATAAGGATACAACACAAGTAGTTATGTTGGGCATGGAGAATACTAAAATAAAGGTAAGTTCTTCACTTTCCCGCTCCATAAATTTTTGAACAACCGTTATTAATTCACAGTGGACATCGAGTCACAATAAACTGCATATCGTTTTCCCGCCAAAACATCATATCGATAAACGAGGGCTGGAATACGCTTGGACATTCAAAATAACCATAGCATAAGCTTATATAAATTGTAATAATTCAAAATAAACCTCGCTCTGTATCTTACATGATTATAATAATTAAATTTTAAGACATCTGAACTTAAATTGTATGAAATTGCTTAAGTTAATTATATCGAGGCGGGATTTTTTAATTAATCCGCGCTGGTCACACTATTTCATCGCCGCTCACGCTGTCACGCACGCCCATCGCTAGTCTGATTGGCACAGCAAGAGCGAAAAGTTGCGATTTTTGGCGGTGTGCTCTCCTCGCATTTTGCACCAAGTAAATACGTGAAATATATTACGAAAATTGTGTAACTGTGTTAAATAATTATAATGCTGCAATGCCCCAGTGAGAAATATTTAATACGAATGAAAGAAAAGTCAAATAAATGAAAAACAAAAAACGAACAGTGAACAAGTGCAGGGGCAGCCAAAATACCAATACAACAATTGCTCAGTGAACGCGCGCATGTGAGAGAGCAAAGAACAGAACAAAAGGCAATTGAGAGAGAATGAGAGAGCGCGCGAGAGAGTGGTCAGTGGGTGTGGGTGAATTATTCTTATCATTATTTATGCGGCAATTGTTTTTATTATGCCTGCTTGCGACTGCTGCCGTTTGTCCAGCTGTGTGTCATTGAATGTCTTTTGCTGCATTCGGTAATGTTCCGCTGTAAAAGTAAACTGCACGTTATATAAATATAAACAGCTAGAACGAACAGTGGTACGCGAAGGCCAACACCTGTCGTGTTTGTTACGCTACCTGCCAAATGTGCTGTGCTTATTCAGGCGTGAATTGTGTGGCAACCGAATACTTATGTTGCCTAATTAGCGTTGATTTCAGTTTGCCTTACATGCAATTATCAATGGATTAATTAACGTCTTCACTTGAGAGCTCACAGAAAGCCAAAACAATCAATGCGTGCGTCATTGGAGTGTGGAGTGTGCTCTTGCTCTCTTTCTGTCTTTCACTCACTAGGATGGAGAGAGCAGAGCGCAAACAAACAAAAATATGTGCGCGCCGTTAGCGTTGCCAGATAGTTTCAATTAATTTTTTAAAATACGCCAAGTCAATATAATGCTAAAAGTGATGTTAACAAACTAAAAATAATTGCTGATATTTAAAAATCATTTATGTATTTACAAAATTTAGCTATTTTCGAGGTTATGTTTTTCAATAGAAACAAGTTATTAGTGCAAGTTGACAACCCTGAATATATACCGGAGCGCAATAGCAGCTGTTCTCTCACAAATGCTGCTCTCTTTGTCTCGCTCTGTCAGACTCTCTCTCGCAACCCGTTGCCATACGTCACTTTTGGCCAAAACACACATGCGACTCACTAGTTCAGTCTTAACTGTGTCTGTGGCGTGAGTAAGCGTTCGGATTGCGTACGGCGAACAGTAAAAGCAACTCGTGTTAACCATTTTAAATAAAATATCCACATAGAAGAACACAAATACTGAGATAAAGCTCTAAAAAGCGACAAAGAGTTCATTATCAACAGCGACAGAGACTAAGAAAAGTGAATTAGCCACTGCGAGTGACAAGTGCAAGTGCAGTGAACCAGTCCCAGTGTACGGCGCCCTTGAATGTAAACGTCTGTATGCGTGTGTGAGAAAGAGTGAGTGAGTGAATGTGTGTGTGTGTGTCGAGTGCCGTTTCCCAAAATGTACAATGTAAAAATATACAAAAAATATATAAAAATACAAATATTCGATTAACAACAAAAGCAACCTTGAAAAAGGCAACTGCGACTGACTTGGCTATTTTTGTGTGTTCAAGTGGAAGTCTTTCAATTGTTTTCCATGTGTATCGTTAACAGCGAGTGTATGTGTGTGTGTGTGTGTTTACTGTGCGTCCAATAAGAAAAGTCAGAGGCAACACAATAACTGAGAGCGCGGCCAGAACAATTGAACATGTCGTCGCATGGTCATTAACACGGCGACGATTCTCTGCCTCTATATGTACGTGTCCATGTGATTTTGAATGCGTATGGCTGTGCGTGTGTGTTGGTGTATTGCCATGTCTGTTATGTGCGTGTATTCTTGATTTCTTTATGTAATTCTTAACATTTCTTTTATACGTTCGTTTATTCGTATTGAACGTAGGCGTGGAGGAATTTGCGTACACACACAAAACGCAGCAACGCCAGCAGCAGCAGCAGCAACAACAGCCGCAGAGGCGCATCGAAAAGTGTAGTTAGATAAAAAGTAGTAGCTGAGAAAAGGTAGTAACCATGCCTAAACGCGCACCCTAATTAACTAATTAAAAAGAGAAGTGGAAAAGGGAAAAGGAATAAGCAGGTGTTGTCGCAGTCCACGAAAAGTTGATTTGTAGTAGTCGTCAGCATTTAGCCAAGCTTAACATGACATCATACGCTAATGATACAACGGCAACGGCACCAGCCACAGCAACGACTACGGCAACACCGAACGCAGGAGCAGTGCCTGCAGTGGCGTCAGCGGCGTCAGCGGCAACGGCGACGGCAATCACAATGCCAGCATCAGCTGCAGTTGATGCAGCTACTGCGCAGCTCAACAAGCAAATGTCAAGCCGCAACAACAACAACAACAACAACAATAGCAGTAGTCGATACGACGAGGACGACAACAGTAGCTTGGATGGTCGTGAAAAAGCCGACACAACACCCGAGAACATCAAGAAGATAGACGAGATCATGAACGACAAGGAAACCGCAGCAGCAGTCGTTGCAGTCGCAGTCGCAGCGACGCCTAACTCACCCACACAGCGGCAGCAGTCGACGTCAAGCTTTGTCGGACTTGGTGCTGCCATCGATGAGTCAAACATGAAGTTCTGCCTTGGCAAGCCGCCGCCGTCACCGGCTGAAAAAGGTAAGCAAAGCCGACATAGCGTTGCGTTCGCTGTCAGCGTCGCTTGTCACAAAAGCAACAACAGCAACAACAACAACAATAACGAACAGATAGTCGTTATTCAAGTGTATTGCCATATTGTTGTTATTGTTGCGGTTGCTTTTGCTCTTGTCTTTCTTTCTTTTTTATATTTATTTTGCTTTTAATTTGAATTTTTAATGAAGCTATTTGGCGAGTTTTGGCCACGGCTTTAACGCAAATATTTATTGCACTAGTCATGACAAGCACACACACACATACACCTATGCACATATACAGACAGACACACGTACACAGATAAAGCATAAAACACACCTATGAAAGAACAAAATGGGGAAATGACAGCAGCTGCACACTGGGAGCATGACTTCATTTACGTGCCCAAAATATATGTATGTATGTATGCCATATAAGCGAAGTTGGGTTAAAATATGAGAATTGGCAAACAAATTATATATAATTAATATGAATAATATTAAACGTTCTCACTAGCACAATTTGTTATAAATACAGCTATTCGCTATATACTCAAGATTCGTCAATCAACGTCAGATATATATAGTATAATGACGAAATAATCATGTACCAGACATATTTGAAATTTTTTATAAATAATATTTATAACGTGAGGGTATTATTTTTGGGGGAGGTCCATTTAGCGGCAACCTGTGCGCGTTAAGACTAATCATGCGTGCTTCAAAATTATCAATTTGGGCACAAGGCTGTATTATTATTTTTGTTTTTTTTTTGTGGCTGCTCTTTTATACGTCAAGTGTGTATGCTTTTAATTTTGGCAAGTTGCCCATGATTTCCAATACCATGACATAATAAAATTGCAAAAATATTTCGAATTCAATTTAATAAGAGTATGTTTTGTAATGCGAGTAATTGTTTATTTTAATTCAAATGGAAATTTTAAATTATTGTTTTTTACTCATATTAAACATAGAGGTTGATAGTCTCTACTCTACTCCATTTCCCGAATGATCTTCAAAATGTTTTTGTCATATCTATATCTGGTCTAATCTTACCCAACCATAGTCCGTCCACTTGCCACTATATCATTATCTTCAACATTTCAAAAGCGAAATGGTTTTCTGGCACATGAGTCAGCTTGTCGAAACAAAAAACGATTGGGTAAGCGTTTGGGCCAACATCGAACTCTTATTTCTTTTTGCCACATTTTCGCACTGAGAAATCTGGAACAATAATAAAACAGA
This sequence comes from Drosophila quadrilineata, assembly GCA_018150725.1. Lineage (NCBI taxonomy): Eukaryota > Metazoa > Arthropoda > Insecta > Diptera > Drosophilidae > Drosophila > Drosophila quadrilineata. The sequence goes on along the minus strand of JAECWN010000219.1, from coordinate 11,611,217 downwards.
TGTAAACATTTGGGGGAGTTCTTGTTGCGGTATCTGAAAAGATATGCATCATAGCCATCCAACTTTTTTGCAACGATCTATTTAAGAATTTGATTGAGGTCCAATAAGAAAATCTCTATCTTAGTTAAGTGTAGAGTAAAGGTAATTCTCATAAATCAGAGAGGGAGGTTAATAAACCTACAAAAATCTGAATGTTATGTGCAGACAACACTTGACCTCGAAACAAAAAACAGGGTTCCGAGCTATGTACGCTCTAAATGAGGTAATCAAAACTTGACAAGCTTCATCACAATCAGTTGTGGATGGTTGAAGAAGAGTTAAATGATAAATTGCTCAAGTGGTGTCATACTCTTTACTTGACTGATCTCCATAGGGTAGCAACCTCAATTGAAATGGTTTTACTTATCATCAAAAATGAACATAGTTTATTGTTCAATATTCTCTATAAATACCCCCGCTTTATTCGATAGATACATGGTATTTATTTGTTATAATTGAAATGGTTGTCATATTATGCAATTTGATTGCAAAAGTAGAACCAGAAATTTGCCCGCTTTGGTAGCTCTCAAAATGATTGATTGCCGCCAGTGGTTGTCTCTGTCTCTCTGTCCGTGTGGATTGTGACAGTTAGTTGAATGTTTCATGATGCCATTGTTTCACAGTGTTCCTCTCTGTCGCAACGTTCCACTCGATGTAATCACAGTGGGGCAACTCAACTCAATGTGGTCACAAATAACGATAATTATATTGACCAACCAGCATGCCAAAATATTGTGTCTGTGTCTCCGAATGAAAGAGGGATTGTCTCTTTTAAGCGAATCTTTGCCAATATATGCTGTTGTTTTGCCATGGCAAGTGTCACATGGAAAGCTATTGTTAAAAAACATCATAAGGAAATATACCCCTTAAAAGGTAAAAATTGTGATTGAAGTGTGCAAGTATTTTTCATGCTGATCAATCAAATGGTTGATAAGATTCCCATTACAAAATTTTAAACTAAATTTTTTGTCTCATTTACGATCACAGGGTATAATTTCGACAATCAATCTTCGCCATCAATCTGCACACTTCACTTTCAGCTTCTCTTTTCATTAGTTTTATTTCTATTTGCGCTAGTACGTGAGCTTTTACTTTTTGCAATAAACAAACAAAATTGTTGCTACGCTATATTTAGTTTTTTCTTGGTTAAGTTTTTTTCTTCAACTTTTGTTTATATATTTTTTGGAAAGTTTAATGTTTGTTGCAGGAAATTGAAGGGCCCGTCGCCCGCTGTTAACTTGGGAAATCGCCATAAAAATTTGAAAATTGCGTCTACTTAAAAACTCAACAAAATTTTCGGATGGGAAAGGAAGCGAATGGAGGCAATGAGTAATTAATCGGGCAAATGACAAGCATCGATAACAATTATATACTTTTTCTATAGTTTTTTTTCTCTGTTTTTTGTGTGCAATTAAATGGCAACAGTTTCGAATTGATTTCTAATTGGGTTCACTATTCGTTCGGGGGTTACGTCATGTTCGCCGAGCACCTTTTTTTTTTAAGTCGCTAAAAGAGTTTTCGAGTTTTTTAATTTCTTCTGATTTTGTTTTATTATTTCTTAAGAGCGAGAACAACACGTTGCGGTTTTTGCATCTGATTATAATATTCTTTATTATAATATTATTTATATGTATACAAATAAATGTATATATTTATTTGCACGAGTGAAAGCCTCCATCATCATCATAATCATAATCATCATCAGCATTATGAACATCATCAATTGTCAAGTGATTGAGGTCATCGCCTCGTCCATTTATTATGTGATGATTCAGATGAAAGTCTGTGTGTGGAAAGTCTACTCCATAATTGAAAATACGCGATCCTATTGAAGATCTCAGAATTACTATAGACCCATATATTTGATTTAGTTGCAGATTGATGTATTTTAATTTAATTAATATTATAATTTTATAATAATATATTTTAAATAATTTAGCTTTCTTTTCACAAAGTTATTTCGAGAATATTCTTCTGCCGATTCTTTACTTGTTCTATGTATTTCCATGATTAATCACATCATTTTATTAAGCAAGTTTTCCGCTTACTCAAGAGGTACACATATAGTCGTATATATAGCATATAGCCCTGGGCTGATTTAAATATATAGCTAACCACTTTGAGTGTTGATTAATGAAGCTTTAATCTGTATTAAGTGCCGGTTCTAAGAATGTTTTCTCTCAGAAACTGCTCGCCACATTGCAGGTCTGGCAACTCTAGTTGGCAAGAGTTGCCAGCTTTTTTATTAACCTCACTAAGTTAAGTTGAAATCGCAATTTAATTTTTCAAGCTTCATTGCCAGGAGAAACTCATCATCATCATCCTCTCATCCCCGGACAAAATTTCTATTTGGGCAAAGCCTAGACACTTCATTAATTCCCATTATAATAAAATTAATTGGCATTACAATTAAATGAATTATAAATTGAGTTACTTAAAGGCCAGCTCTTGCCGGTTTTCGTCTACGATTTCCTGTGTCCAAATTCTAACCCAGATTTAATGAAATAATTGGATTCCCCAAAAAGAGAAACAACAAAATATTATGTTTGGGAGTGAAATCGCGTGTGCTTTATATGGTCAAGTTTTGGGCAAACTCAAGAAGTTGTAAGACTCGTAAAGCATAACGGAAGGCACGTGCCTATGAAATGCTCTATGAACATTTTTCAGTATACCCCACTATAAAAAGCTGATGCCATCTTCTAGGCCAAGCGAAACGAAGCGAAATCAACGAACTCTAACCTTGAATGAAGAGGAATGCCGCCTTGGCACCTAGCCATAGATCACAAACTGCCACCGACAGCGAACCTACTCCATAGATGGTTGCATGGCAGTCTTGACTTTGCATTGGACAGGCTGGGGAGTGGTGGAGGGGTAGTCTCTTCCCATGTGCATGCCACAAAGTGTGCCCAATGGCGTGGCCAACTTGAAACTAAAATATTTGATTTTCTTTTTTATTTCTATTTTGTTGCTCGTTTCGTCTGCTTTTTGCTGCTTTTGGTCTCTTCATTATCTTTGGCGCGGAAATGTGTAGAAAATGGCCAACGGATACAGTGGGGAAATGGCCCTCAATGCAGGTGGGCGTTATTTTTGTATATTGGGTTGGTCAGCAACCCGTATGAAAAATATTAATAAAGATTGCCAAAAATTAACCGATTTTGAAAATTTTAATTTAAAATTTAAATTTAATTTTCTATAGAAGTGATTCCATCCAATCTTTGAATTGTCATAACTTGGCCAAAAATTAACCGATTTTGAAAATTTTTGCAGTTTTTCAATGTTTGGGGTAATAGTTAAAATCTGCATCAAAAATTGTTTGATGTTGTCTTTTTTTAATTTTTGGCTCTTTTTGGTCATTTTTCCATACCCACCCCTTGTAAAAATATCAAAAAATCAAAAAATTTTAAAATCGAAATTTTTTGTTTAAGATCGATTTCTGGCATCAAAATAGACATAAAATTTTTCACCAGACTGAATTTGGAGCATTATTTTAGAAAATATGGACAAAAAGATGAGAAAATAAGCAACTCTCGTAATACGTTTACCTTCCAAACTTTGAACAATCACAACTATTACAAAAATCCACCGATTTGCACTTAATTTTGAAATTCAATTACTAACATCTTAATAGATGTAAAAAACTTTACCGAAGTCGATTTGTAACAATATTTTAGAAAATATGACCATAAACGTGAAAAATTTGATTAAAAGTCGAAATTTTCTATAGAAGTGATTTCTTCCAAACTTTGAATTGTCATAACTTTGCCAAAAATTAACCGATTTTAAAAATTTTTGCAGTTTTTTCAATGTTTGGGGTAATAGTTAAAATCTGCATCAAAGATTCATTGATGTTGTCTTTTTTTAATTTTTTCTCTTTTTGGTCATTTTTCCATACCCACCCCTTGTAAAAATATCTAAAAATCAAAAATTTTTAAAATCGAAATTTTTTGTGTCACATCGATTTCTGGCATCAAAATAGACATAAAATTTTTCACCAGACTGAATTTGCAGCATTATTTTAGAAAATATGGCCAAAAAGATGAGAAAATAAGCAACTCTCGTAATACTTCCAAACTTTGAACAATCACAACTATTACAAAAATCCACCGATTTGCACTTAATTTTGGAATTCAATTCCTAACATCTTAATAGATGTAAAAAACTTTACCGAAGTCGATTTGTAACAATATTTTAGAAAATATGACCATAAACGTGAAAAATTTGATTAAAAGTCGTAATTTTCTATAGAAGTGATTTCTTCCAAACTTTGAATTGTCATAACTTCGCCAAAAATTAACCGATTTTAACAATTTTTGCAGTTTTTTCAATGTTTGGGGTAATAGTTAAAATCTGCTTCAAAAATTGTTTGAAGTTGTCTTTTTTTAATTTTTTCTCTTTTGGGTCATTTTTCCATACCCACCCCTTGTAAAAATATCAAAAAATCAAAAATTTTTAAAATCGAAATTTTTTGTTTAAGATCGATTTCTGGCATCAAAATAGACATAAAATTTTTCACCAGACTGAATTTGGAGCATTATTTTAGAAAATAAGGCCAAAAAGATGAGAAAATAAGCAACTCTCGTAATACGTTTACCTCCCAAACTTTGAACAATCACAACTATTACAAAAATCCACCGATTTGCACTTAATTTTGAAAATCAATTCCTAACATCTTAATAGATGTAAAAAACTTTACCGAAGTCGATTTGTAACAATATTTTAGAAAATATGACCATAAACGTGAAAAATTTGATTAAAAGTCGTAATTTTCCATAGAAGTGATTTCTTCCAAACTTTGAATTGTCATAACTTTGCCAAAAATTTATTTTTAAAGTATTTGCATTAAAGAAAAAATAAGTTTATTGAATTCGAATATTTAATTCAAAATGCAAATTTTCTTGATAATCGAACATTTTTTTTAGTTTGTAAGTTGTTGCACTGATTGTTTGTTGTATTCTTTGACTAAATAGATTTTCTATACCTTTTGTCGTTGTAGCTGCTCTGCTTGGCCGGGGGAACCATCAGCAGGTTCATACCAGCAGCTCGAATAGTAACAGCAACAGCTCCAGCAACGATAAAGATATTTCCGCTGTGGACGATGTGGCAGATTCAACGGGGACGGAGGCAACATCAACCAAGCAGGCGCTGGCATTCACCATCGATCACTTTGAGGCGTCGGAGAACGATACGGCGGCGCAGGCGGCGCGGTATAAGAACATGATGGAACGATTTCAGAGTCGGCATAGGCGAGGCGCCTCCATGTCCAAACTGGAGACGGAGGGCGGTGGCAGCAGCACCGCAACGACCACAACGAATGGCAATGGCCGCCACTCGCAGCGCAGCAGCATCGACGCGGGCAGCAGCATGACTGAGGATGTATCCGCTGCCGCCACGCCCACAACGGAAACAGCGACGCCGGCGGTGAAGATGCGCGTGCGTGATCGGAGTGCATCACGGGTGAGAGATGCCTCCAAGCGGCACAGTTGGTCGCCACGCAGCTCGGCAACCAGTGCAGCACCACCAGCGGATCCACCGCCACCTCGGGCAGTGGTCAATCGGACAACGAGACAGACGCCACCGCCCAAGGGTGCAGCCAATCTGGTGGCGAATCGCACCACACAGTTCACGCCTCGGTCGACGGCCATGCAGCTGGCACTGCAGCAGGTGGAGCTGCTGTGTCCACATCCGCCGCTGGACGACATCAAGTCCCACCTGGAGGAGGATGTTGTCAGTGAGGCGGGCACCTATACGCTGGATGGCGACAACTACACGGAGGAACAAAAGGATCTCATGAACATCGATCGAGCAGCTGCAGCGGCCAAGCTGCGTCCCAAACAGCTGCAGGTCAAACCGAATCGGGCCAGCAATGTGTTGGAGGTCAACTACTACCATGAAACGCCCCAGCAGGAGCAGAAGGTGAGCCTGGGCAGCACAACGGGTGCCTACCTGGACAAACTGAAATCCCGTGTGCTTCGGCAGCAGCCGGTGGCTGCTCAGGCGCCACCCACACCGCCATCGCCTCGTTCCCCGGCTGCCGCTGATGTGGGCTGCTTCACCAGTGTCACCACCAGCGGTGTGTTGGCCAAGCAACGTGCTCTGGACACCCATCCCAAGCTGACGCGGCACTCGCACAGTCTGTCCACCTCTCAAATCGATAGCTCCGAGTATGTCAGCAACGAGGCCAAGCTGCGGCATGCCCAGGCCATGGCCATGGCTGGCAGTGCCACAGATCGCCAGAAGGCTGAGTATCGCCTCAATGTGTTCACCACCAGCACCGCTCAGCAACAGCAGCTGCCCGAGACGCCCACGACGCCAACGGAGGCGGCATTGTTGCAGGCGGCGCCCACTAAACAGGATTGGATACAGGAGTGGGCACGCAATGCCAGAGCCAGGAGTTTGGCCCAGGATGTGAGCAGCAGTCGACGCAAGCAGCAGGCGCAGGCACAGGTGAGTCCAAGCCGAGTAATCTTCTTTTTGAGGAACAGTATCACTAAGGTGACTCTTTACAGCTGATGACACGCAGCTACAACTGCTCGGATACGGGTGGAGATTCCCTAACCGACGACAGCCTCACCATGTACAACCAACAGCAGCAGCGACAGTTTGCGGCGGCAGCGGCGGCCAATAAAGTGAATCGCACTCTGGCGGAACGCTACCGTCTGCTGGGTGACTGTGACTACGCCAGTGATCCGGCGTTGTGCAGCCAGTTGCCTGGTGAGCCATATAAGCCGCCCAAGAGCCCCAGTAAGATACCATCCCCACTGCACACATTGGGACGTGCGCGCAGTGCCAGTCGCTCCAGGCCAGCCAACGAGCAACTGCAGCAGCAGCAGCAGCAACAACCCATATCTACATCTCGTCGGAGCTCGGTCAAGTCACCGGCAGCTCAGTGTAGTCCACAGCATAGCCTGGAGACGGGCGGCTATCGTCGCTCCCCCTTGCACCGTGCGCTGATGACGAGCAGCATCAATGAGGCACAGCTGCAGCTGCTCACCAGTGGCGAGTATCTGCTCAAGCAGCTGCAGCATCGTCGCAAGAATTCCCTGGATGATGTGGAGCACGAGCTGCCCATGTCGGCAGCAACCCAACAGGCTGTATCTGGTTCCATATCTCCTTTGAGGCGCTCCAGTTCGTTCCAGCAGCAGCAGCGTCCACTACACAATGTGCGTCAGGCGCGTCCCAATTTCCAGAATCTATACACGCCGCCAGCAGCACGTCACTTGCAACAGCAACAGCAGCTGCAACACCTGCAACAGTTGCAGCTGAAGAAATCGGCGAGCAGCAACAATTTTGAGCAATGCTACGACGAGGATTACGACAATGAGCTCCAATACTATATCAACGATGAGGATGAACTTGGCACCACGGGTCCCTACTACTCCAGCGGCGAGGAGGACGAGGAGCAGCACCAACACCAACAGCAGCAGCAGCAGCAGCAACAGTTGCAGTCCCAGGCATTGGATGCATCGGTGCCGTTGAGCAACACGCGCATGAACAAGGCGCTGCTGATGCGCATCGAACGCAGCAAGCAGCGTGTGGCAGGATCGGGTACTGGACACACTCCCGCCAAGCCCAGCTCAGCACCAGCTGGAAAACTGAGCGTGGCTGCGCAGGCGGCAGCTGGTCTGGTGGCATGTCCGAATACGCCGGAGTTGCCACGACGCGGCATCAAGAGTGCGCCGCGAACAGTAGCGGCGGGCGTCGGTCCCAAGACGCGTCAGTCGATGCCGCGCGAGACGAGCCTCAGTCGGTTGGCCCAACAGGTGCCCAGCAGCCTGGCCAATGCCAAGAAGCAGCTGCTGCAAACGGCCAATGCCACGGCGAGGGAACAGCAGCGAGTGCAGCCCAAGTATCTGGACATATCCAAGTACAAGTCGGCGCAGTCCAACAACTTTCTGCGCAAGAACGATGCCAAGAGCACCTTGAAGCCCGCCGAGCAAATGAAGCGCAGTCCCAGCGCCTCCTCGATGGGTCTCAGCCGCGGCGAGGCGAATCGTGCCAGCAATCGCAGTGTGCGCTCCAATGTCTCCGTGATGAACACCAGCACCACTTCTCTGGGAGGCGGTGGCGGCTCTCGCGCCTCATCTGCCATACGCCGCGATCCATCAGGTATTGTTCAACATCCCAGTTGAGTTCAAGATTTTAATAGAATTCTCTTCAACTGCAGTGAATAAGCAAAAGGAGGCGGAAATGGTTATGTGGAAGCGACGTTCCACTTATGATCCCATGAAAGCCGCTGCCGAGGATCGCCGGCGCAAGGAAGAAGCACGACGAGCACAGTCACAGTCGCAGTCACAGTCACAGTCACAAGCGCAGCGTCAGCTAAATGAAGTTGCCAACGAGGTGCCTTTTGAAAGGTAAATGATAAATGTAAAATGATTGCAATTGTTGAGAGGGGTTTTTTAACTATTTATTTCTTAAAAAAAGGTTAAGCACACATTTTAAGTCTATAATGAACAGAAAGGGCAAGCTTAGCTTAAAGATTCTAGATACCTTAGAAAACATTAATAAGAAGTTGATTAGTTTGAAATTTAACAGGATTCTCGTTAGTTTATTTAGCCATGACAACTTCGTTTAGCTAGGAAACATACCAACCGCCAATAGAATTTCGACGGCGCTTAAAAGTATGCTGCAAATTTGTAGAGACAATTTACAGCAGTCAAGACAAGAGTTATTTTGTTTAAACATTCATATATACAAGTTTATCAAATTAAAATAATGTAGAAAATTGTTTTTAAACTACATAAATATCTGTTCTTAAATTTTATAATTAATATATGAATTTACCTAGTTATTAGACTATATTATTGAACTTCAAAGAATAGTTACATTTTCACATTGAACGTATATAACATTTTTTAGATGTATTGTAGTTTATCTAACTAAAGCAAAGTAAAACATATTTTCGAATATTTAACTATAACAAACTTAAATATATTTAACCTGTATTTATCTACCTATATTTAAGTACGTATCTTTTATTCCTGACACTACAAAACTATTTTCAATTGGGGATTTCTTTTAGCAAGGTATCAAAAACTAATATGTTTTTTTTTGTAGTACTTTGCCTAAGCTACATTTTAGTTAATTAATTTCTGACTAGCTATTTACTTTGTACATTTAATATTTCTGGTTCCTTTCCTAATTTTATAATATACATATATATATTTTTTTTTAATTATTAGCCTAAGGTTATGGGTATTTTCCTGGCTAGAGGTAAAGGTGCGTTGCTCGGCCATACAATATTTATCGACTTAAACAATCATTTCAACATGAACACGCTTCTGATACCCTAGTAAAGATACCTTGACAAGCATACTGTATTCCCCATAGTGAATTTTGATGTAGGAATTTAGTTGATACTATAGACATTCCAATGATGATGAAAACGATAATCACATGCTATTTATAATTTGCTAATTGATTTCCTTTTTCTTTTAATTTCTGTACAACTCGAACAATACTGTTAACCACCCAACCAATCTATCAATAATTATAAACAAACACACACACACACACACTATATGTTACACACACATACATATATATATATATACTTAGACCATCACGATCACACTATCGTCGTGGACAATTATGACCAACGTGTGATGGTGTGCTAGTTACCGATCTATAAACAGAATCACAACAAATCGAACAACAACTGTCAGCAACCACAATAAGAACAACACCACAACACCCACTTAATCCTCCACGGTGCAAGCAGCAGAAACCACAGCGAATAATTAACAACGTAATTAATAAAAACAATAATAATAATAATAACAATCATGATTGTCACACTAGAAGCGTAAATTCCAGTGATAAAGCAACAACCAGAACAACGAACAATTATAAGAACAACGATTTAAGGATATATAAACGAATTCGATGAATGTATAGCAGATATGCTATATTCATATTCATATATGTACGATTCCCGATATGCCCGATTTAAGCAACGACAACGATCAATTGCTGCGATGCTGCCACGACCCCCTCCAAAATGTAATAATGATGATGATAATGATGATCTGTTGTTATATCGTGACTCGTTACTCTCACTCTATATAGTATAACTCGTTGCTCGTTATTTGTTAATCGTTAATAGTTACTCGTTACTTTTGTTATGTACGAATTGCATTTTGGCGATCACATTTAATAATAATGCGTTGCTCTTTGTTGTTGCAAAACGTCTCCAAATTGAACTGTATATATGAATATATATATTATAGATGCAAAATTAATCCACGACATCTGTGAATCGGTTTTAAATGAGCGTGCAGCGCCTTAACTCATAGCAAATAACAAATTATAGTCTAATCACATAACAATCATAAGGCATCTCTTAACTATATTTCTCTATATCTCTGATCCTAACTTAACACTTTGAACTGCAATAGTTAATCCCTTAGAAGTATTCTAACAATCGTTTGTTCAATTGTACAAATGTTTGGCTTGTTTCGTACATTCATCCCACATGCATAACCTATATGTATATTATATATATACCATATCGGAATAGATCTAACCATGAGCTCAATTAACAACAACATTCACACAAAAACACTTTAACAACTATTTAAAGCTTAGTTCGTCGCTAGTCTGGCACTTGATTCGCAATCGCCACATTCATTAAACATGCAACTATATATATTATTAAATAATAATTTTAGTATTTAACTAATTATGTTATGTTTTCGATCTCTGTCTCTCTCTATCTATCTTTGCTGCCCGCACAGTGTCCTGAGACCGGCAAACAATTTAACAATTACGGGCAGCATAAACTACAGTCCAAGAAACTCAATGGAAAACGACGCGTGGACGCTTGGTGAATCATCAGAGTTTGGTGATTACGGAGAGGAGGACTATGATGAGGAGGTAGAGGATGTGGAGGAGGAAGAGGAAACGGAATACATGGGCGGCCAAGAGTCCGATGATGTATTCGAGGCCGAAGTAGCCGAGTCAACAAGCTAAAACCAGCAACAGTGATATCTTTATAAAACTAAATACAAATAAATGAATAATTAAAAAGAAAAAAAAAACAAAATATACGATCTGATGGCATGGATCAATATTTGATAGAAGACGCCTTGCGTTTTAGTTATACAACTAAATAATCTATACAAAAATGTGCTAAGATATATATGTATATCATTAATATTGGTCGACTCTGTTAAACTGAATTATTTACAAATATAATAATGAAGAACATACTTAAAATAGCAATTTATGAAGCGAATTGTGAAAATAAACTAAGTGAAAATGATTACTTCAAATACAATTCTATTATATTATATTATATTATTTACGATGCTCTGTCCAAATCGCCATAAAACAATACTATTCGTAGTATATAGATTGTATATCAATAATGATTTTAACTGAGATATCAATTTCAATTCGACCAACAACAATTTCAGTTCAAAACGAAATCAATACTCAAAGCCAGTGTTGGGTAACGTGAGGCCAGTTCCAAATTGTAAAACATGAGACGAAGACTCTATCGAAGCTATACGGAATTGATGTACGCCAATGTCGAGCAAACTTACCCGGCAGCATTGAAACAACAAAGAACGCATTGTCTGTAGATTTTATATAATTATATAATTAATACGGTTAAATCTATAGTTTTATATAAAAAACATACATACATATATTGTATAACTGAATAGGAATTAATTATGAGGTATTTGCTTTTAAATCGCGTTAACTGTTCAAATAGCTTTAAGCGCTAAATCAACTAAATAGCCGAGATTATTTAATCTATCAATCAACCTAGGACTACAACAAACTATTGAAATATTTGGGTAAATGGTGTCGATGGTGTCCATTTTAAAGCGCTGCTCTGACAGCAACTTTGATTTTAAATGAGTTCAATACATTTTTAAACATATACATATTTTAAATGCAATACTATTTAATGAATAATTTTAAGACATTTTGTAAATGCTTAATTCAATGCAAAAAAACAAAAAACTATAACTCAAATTGTATTTGCATAAATTGGTTTTATTATTATTTCAAGAGCAGAAATATATGGAAATTAATTATAACTAAATATGTGAGTTTATTTATTTCCTTAATTAATTAATAGAAAATTTATTTCCTAAGTATTTTTGAAGTTATTTCTCCAATTCGATAGTAACCAGAATAGTATGCAACACTATTTTTGCTCAATCGCTGCTTCTCAACAAGGACTATGCATTTCGTCAGGATATCTGGATTGTTCTTTGTGGTTCTTTGTTTACATACTCTCTGGTAAGTCTATAGTTTATTGTTTTCTAGTTATCCTGCAATTTGTGAGTTTTTTGGTCCTTTTAACAACTTTGGGCAATGGCTTGAGTAAATAATTTGGATTCTTATCGGCAGAGAATCGATTATTAGATTAAATATGATTTAAATATAAACAAATTTAAAGCTGCAATCTTTATTGAGAAATTACTTTGCTCTTTTTCAAATGCATAAGCTCTTTTTTATTAAAGAAAAACTTTCAAAATTCTACTCAAATTAAAAGTAAAATGAAATGCCAATTAGAGAATTTGTGGGAATGCTTAAAAAGTATAAAACTAAATAACAAAAAAGAGAAGAAAAAAACAATAAAATGAAATGTGAGGGGGTTGAGTCTGAAGAGGGGCAGCTGAAGTATGCAGAGGCCACCGCAGGCGAAACTAATTAAATTAAATAAAGTCGAATTGTAAACAAAAAGCGTAGCAAATACAGAAACTGAAACAAAACACATAAAACAAAAACCATAAATATTTATCAAATGAAATAACACAACAAAACTGTAAATGAAATTTAAAAAAAAAATTCAAAACAACCAAATTAAGAAATATTTACATTTCATGTAATTGTTTTGATATTTTTGCTTGAATTGTTATGAGAGCAAAATAAATTAATTAGAATTTCTTATACAATCAGAGAAAACATTTCATAATAACTATAAACTAATTACTTTATTTTTATAAATAGTCAATTTATCAGTTGGAACTGCTAAAGCAACCCTCGTTAGCAACAACAGCAAGCGATAAGAATTAACAATAATTTGTTTATGAATAATTTTTATTATTGCTTTTTTTTATAAATTCTTTATGATAATTTAGCAATAGCCATAAACAAATAACATTCAATGTGCATATGCGATCATAAACAATCATTATTGTTTATGGAAATGTATTTCGACAATTTCAATAACCCAGAATATTTGGGCAACTGATGGGGCCACCATGACCTCAACCGCAACCTCAACCGCAACCTCAGCCACAACCTCAACCACTATTGATCCGGATAGAGTTGCTTGAAGTTATAGTATATGCTGGGATTGTAAACATCGTATAGGGGATGCTTCATCACGATGTAGTTGAAGTGCCAGTGCTCGGCGAGCAGAGCACAAATCGAGATGAAGTAGCCCAGGACGAGGGCGACAAAGGAGCTCCAGAACTTGTTGAGATTCATGAGCGCCTCCTGGGGGGGTTGCTCCTCGGCAGGCAGATGTCGCATCTCATCGTCCAGCCACTTGGCAATCAATCCTGCAGAAGATCATATCGAGATTAGTCACGGGATGCTGTCGAAGCTCCTTTCCAAGATTTACCAGCCTCACTTAGGCGCTGTATTATGTCGTCTACGTGGGATTTCAGTGGCGAATTCTTCTCCAGCGCCAGCACCACCGGCATGTGCACCACACACTCCTTCATAATGTGCAAGGTGGTGACACCGACACCTCGGGCCGCATCCGAGACGCGCAGATAACGTAGGTAATACCCATTATCATAGTAAGCGCAACGTCCTCTGGCAATGCGATTAATCTATGGAGAGATTTTGGAATAGATTAGAAATAAGAGGGGGTTCTCCCAGTTCCATTTGTTTTAGACTAGGTATATAAAATTAATTGAGATTTCTTCCACAATCAGTTGTATTATTCTCCAGACTGAGTGCAGTTTGAATAACCTACAATGTCAAGCAATTTATTATATATCGGTCTGATTCTTACTGTGTTCTCGTCTATATCCTTAGCAACTTGTAGCAACAGCATGGAGGTAAGTGCACAAGGCACACAATTTCTGCAGTCAGTGTAAAAAAATATGTATGTCCGTATACCGTATGTTTAAGATATCCCAACGCACTGAGGATGAGTGCGGTACCTATGCTTATAAGGACGTCAAACCTCTATTGAGTGTCTTGTCCAACATTAATCAGAAGTGGGCTAATATTGACCTCAAGGATAGACGAATTGAGGAACTGCGACAGAAAGTGGCCGAGGACTCCCTGCTCGCATCCATCAATAACGAGCTGCGAAATCAGATTCAAGGTCTTCAGGATAACATTCAATTTTATCAGCAAACTATCGAAGGACTTATTTCCCATACTCTCAGATTTGATCACTGTGATCAATATAAAAATGAGTTGGCTAAAACGACCGATGATATTGAGGAACTGAATAAGAATATCAGAAGCTGTCAAAATGAACTGGAAAAGTGGAAAGAACCCAAATTTGATACGGAACCCGATAATTGTGTTCCCTTTACAAATTCATCGGGTATTCACGAGATCCATGTTCCCGGTATAGATTCCACCTTCGAAGTGCTCTGTAATAGCGATATTGCCGGATCCGGATGGACAGTGATCGAACAGCGAGTGGAGGGAAGTGTGACCTTCAGGCAGAACTGGGATACATATCGAGAAGGTTTTGGCAACTTGAAATCCGATTTCTTTCTTGGATTGGAGAAGATTCATCGCTTAACTGTCAATCGCTGGAATGAGCTCTACATCCACATGGAACTGTACAATGGAGACACGCAATACGCCAGATATGATCGATTCCTCATCTCCGACTTGGAGGACAAGTACAGAATGAGTGTCTTGGGTACGTTCTCTGGCAATGCCACAGATGATAAGATGAGATGGCATGCCTATCAGAGATTCACGACAACGGACAACGACAATGATCAGTGGACCGAGGGAAACTGTGCCAACTATCGAGATGGCGGCGGTTATTGGTTCAACAATTGCGTTGCAAGGTACATTTTTACTAGAAAAAAACTACTCTCTTATCTGATTTGATCTTTCCACCTTATAGTTACCTACATGGAGACTACTTCAGAATTACCACGGGATCGTACAGCTCCATTTACTTCGTGTACCCCATGACCATCAAAAAACTCATTTTGATGATACGTCCCTTAACCTATTCCTAAATATTTAGAAAGTTTAAATAGTCAAATGCAAAAAAAAATCATTGCAATATTTTCGATGTATTTGAAGGTCAATAAAAACAGACCTGTGTTGTGAACCTACTCTAATTTTAGCTGTCCTAGAGTAACTATGAGATAATCAAGCTGATCACTTACTCGGGCAATGCCGGAACCGATCAGATTAGTTCAGGTATCATCTCAACCAGATGTTGTTCTTCACATACGGTTGAGAGAAAATCGCCTGGACTGGAGGTCACTGTGGCAAGGACTACAAGGTTGGCTGGTGGTACAGGGCATGTGCAACATGGTAAGCTAATCCCAGAAGGGGATTCCGACTAAAAACTACTATACAGGTCACCACTCACCACTTCCTCATTGGCCACCGCAATATCCATGTTGACCCCCAAATCTCGAGCTGTTTCATCGCTGGCATACAGAAAGAATTGTCTGTTCTCCTCAGCGCCCGTTGCTGGCGGTATGCGGGCTCGATGCAGTTCCTCCAGAGTGTCGATCGTAATCCTATCAAGACAAACATGAGATATACTAATCTATTTCAATATGTGGTAAGGCTCACCGCGCCGCTGGATTGGCTAGTATCGCCGTAAAGCTGGCCCTGTATGTGGCCACCAGCAGGATGCAGTAGATCCAATACCAGCCGGTGAGGACACGGAGTGGCCAGTTGTGTGGCATGCGTGGCAGTGCCACGTACAGGAGCATGCTGTAAGTGAGCAGTATGCAGTTGGCATAGTCATCAAATAGATCTCTGCCAGCAGCAGCAGCACCTCTCTCCGAACGATGACGTCCCAACTGCAGACGGAAGCTCACGCGTCGCCATGAACTGGGTTGCCTTCGTCTTCTTCTTCTGCTTCCTTTGCTGATGCCACGGAGACACTGAAAGAAGTGATGGGACCTGTTGTCGCCGTCTCCCAGAAGCCAGGCATTCAACGAGCTTATCAGATAGAAGACGGTGCCCACGGCGAAGAGGGAGAGCAACACGCCCGCCCACATCCCGGCACTGAAGGGGGCTATGAAGGTCTGCCAGGAGTTGTCCGTTGTCGACTCCGGTGTGAGAAAGGTGAGGCATTCCACGCTGTGCGGCACACTCAACTCCACATGCGGCAAGTAGCTCTCAAACAGATGCACATCCCCCATGGCAAAGCGAGCATTGTGCTGAACCTGCAATGGGAACATCAATTGGGGATCAAAGAGAGGACCGTAACAGAGAGAGGACAACCACACCTACCAACTCTCCCATCAAGCCGGTTGACCTTTGGGTTTCGTTCTCCTGCGGCATGTCGTCCCAATCCAGGTCATCGGTTTCGTTGAACGTGTAGTAGGTCGCTTGAAAATTCAAGGACTTGGCCAGTGCATCCATGATCATCACCTCAACGCCCTGATAACGGTTCGTGGTGCGATTCAAATGAACCATGGGCACATGTTCAGCCACAGCCACCGATAAGGAGGATCCTTGTTATATACATAAATGGGAAGGTTCGAGAAGTTGTTCATCGCATATACGTGATATACATACATATCGCATGCAGATGGTGACAGGGTATCTCATAGTCGAGCTCGATCGACTCTAACCTACTTACCTGTTTGAGGTACTTGCGGAACCTTTCTCAAGAGAACCTACTTACCTCGCAGATCCCTTGTCTTATCCGCAAAGAGCAGTTGTCCGTTGAGGCGTCTCCCAGCTGACCATGTGGTCAAGTGTTTCAGGACCAGGATTCCACTGAGAATGCCAGGATATGCTACGGTTGATATGGCGAAACTGAAAGTGAGACTACAGGGTAATTGCAGGTCGATCATTGCCAAGTGGGTTGCGATAAGTACCTCTGGTATTGATTGTGCTGCCTGCGCAGAAACAGAGTCCTGACAAATACGCTCCAGATGTGCAACATGTTGCGATTGATGAGTCTGTCGTCGTGCAACAGCACAAACTTCTGTTGCACGCGCAACGCACGCGTTTCGTAGATGAATTGCATCAATTGTTGCACCTGCCACGCGTTCAACACGGTTACCACATGCAGATCACAGCCACTCGACTTGATGCCGTGCAACACGTGTTGCATATCTGGCGAGGGACGTTGCAAGCTCTCGCTCTCACCCACCTGCCACATGTAGTAGGGCATGGGCTGTGCGGCCGGCGCCCGAAAGTATGCCCCATCATAGATGGACGCGTGCAGCTCATCCGTGATGATCGCCAGGCAGCGCTCCACCTGCCCCCCGCTCCACATCAGCTCTTGCAACAACTGCTGCAGCCCGCGCTGATAGTTGTCCAGCGGTGGCAAGGTGTCAGGCATGGCCAGGCCGATGGCTATGCTTGTGGCAAGCAGCATTAGGCGCATGCTACACTTGGCAGTGCCTGCAACGCACTGAAGCACCTCCATTTCTGGGGCACACACACATTTCGTGCCACTTACCACATTCCGTATGCAGATCTAATTAAACTTGCCGCAACTCCAACTCGTGCCCCAACTCAACACGTCCTTGTCACTCAGCGGACTCCAATGAACCGCTCCACTTGCACTCAAGGTCCCCATCTAAATGGGGCCAAGTGATGAACGAACAGATACTTCGTGATTCACAATTAGAAATTGGGGAAGTTTAAGAAGTGATTTCTTTGAGTATTTATCGAGAAGAAGTAACCGAAGGAGAGACTAGAATTGCTAATGATTGTGTCGGGCGAGGTGGCGACATGAGCAATAATCAGTCAAACAAAGCAATGAAATAAAGACACACCGCATTCAAATACACATTAATGTCCGCTTAGTCTAGCAGAGACTCGAACCCATCTGAAATCCAGAGAGAGGGAAACCGAAAGCGGGAGACAAAGAGAGATAACGAGACTAGTCACTACTGGACACTAGTATGTGTAGGTCCAGTCAAAAGGCAAAAGAGCGAAATCGGAAAGTGTGCAATTATGCCTGAGAGAGCGAGAGAGAGACAGTTAGATGGTGAGCGAATGAGGAGATGGAGGAGACTGTATATATTTCTAATCTGCTCTTTATTGTCGTGTAATTAACTTTTTCCGAATCTACGGATTTCGTATTGTTTGCACATAATTGCAATTTAATTATTTCTACTGTTGCCACTTGCTGTTCGTCTCCGCTTCTTCTACCTTTTCCTCTTCATCTTCTTCTTCACTTTTCCAGCACTTTTTATGGATTTATGTGGGTCGCCCAAACAGCCATTAGCTGCAGGTAGGAATAACATCGACCGAAACCGAGAAACCCGAAACAAACCGCATCGCATCTGACCTCATCTCGACGTGTCTCGCCAGGTCATTTATACATGCATATACATATGTATGTATATATAGGTATATGTATATGTGTATGTATTTTCAAAAATGTATGTTTACATTGACACATTTTCAAAATTGTTTTCCCATATCTTTCCACATTTCCCTTTTGCAATTATTATCATGTTCATTTCCAGAGATTATTGATGGGTTCCTTCTGCACACATGTCGAGCCAACCCAGACCCAAGCCGAGGTCCAGCTAAGGTTAGGGTTGGACAACCTACAGATTCGTTCTGCTTCTGTTTAAAGTTCTGGCCAAAAAGCGTGAAATTACCGATTCCATGCCCTGGGAAATATCAGATGAAATTCGAAGACTATTTTGCTTCCACCTTACCTTAGTTAATGCAGGTCTTTAGTGCGGAAATCCAAATAGAAATTGATTTGAAATTTGAATCGCTTGATTCCCACGCTTTAGGCCATAATTCAACTGAACTGGTTCCAAAAAACATCGATATCCCCCCATATGTTTTTCGCTTAATTCTGCAAACTTTGTTTTCATCAATTAAATAAATGTGATTTGAATATATTTTGAAATTTGCATAATTGAATAATTAATTCGATTCATTTGAAATCAGTGTGAAAAATAAACCTTTTGTAAATGAAAATTTCTATTCAAAACTTTTCAAATCTTTTTCAACATGAAGATTCTTTAAAGTCGTGCCAAAAATTGTTGTTAATATGGAGACTTTTAGATAGGGGCTTTTACTAAATTGCAGTTAGATATATCTAGTTGGTGTATGGAATGATTGTATAGCATAATACCATATGCCCAATATATAGTTAGGGGTCTTTCAATCAATCGGATTGTTTGCAACCAAATTCATTATCTTAATGAGGCATTATTAAATTATTCACGTTTAGAAATGTGCCAAGTCAAATGCGAACACGTTGTCAATATCAATGACTAATCTATGAGAATACATTGACTATATATATATACATATATACATACATATGTATATGTATATAGTAAATGTATATGGACATTTTGGTTCATTGAATAAAAACTTAATCAGCATTCAATTAAATGCACAGCTCGAGGGGGACGGATAGCAACAACAACACCAAACAAACAACAAAAAAGATACGAAAGAAAGAGAGAAAACAAAGCACAGCTGGAGAAAGAGATGGGGAGTGTTTAGTGTATAGCGTGTGTGAAAGAGATAGTGAGATACAGTGACAGAGACAGAAACAGAGAGAGAGAGAGCAATAAAGCGCGTTTTCGTTGATTATGTAAATCAATTGAACGTCGAGATAAAAACAAATTTCGCTGATATATCGTTCTTTAGCATTATTTTCCGATTATTTCCTTTCACCAACCCCCCCTCTGACCATCCACCACCCCCCCCCCCCTCTGCCACAGCCACTGCCACAACTCTGACGTTGACGCAATTTATATAATCACATTTGTCAGTTGCTGCCCTGCCGATTCGTATACCCTGTAATCCCAATGTCACTTGGGGTCGTCCCAACTAAATGTCAGTTGCGTGGCAATATATCTTGTATTATAGAGTGGGTGGGTAATAAATTTCGAAAATATGATCATTTCTAAATTGAAAGTTCTTAACCTCCCATGACATCTATTAAAGGTAAATTAAACGAAGTTTTTTTTAAATGATTTTAAAGATTTATTAAAATTAAGTTTAATTATTATAATAATTATAGGTTATAGGAACATATAAATAAATATCTTAATTTAAAAAAGAAATCTATAGGTTGTCGAGGTTCGGATCAAGAATCAGATTGCCAGGATTATTATAATAATTTAAAAAAATGATGAAGCAGAATTGATAAATTAAAAAAAATAAAATTACACTTTTTGAATATTATTCGTTACTATATATAAATATGTTAAGTATTTATAAAAAAAAATTAAATAATTTACTTCTCTTCACGCTCTTACTCTCAGCTGAAAATATATAGCATACTTTGCTGCACTTTAAGGGGTATCTCGTAGCCCTGGCAGTTTTGAAAACTTTTGACTTCGCATTTGTTCCACGATAATCATGTCAATCGAGCCTCTTTTATGCACAATATGTTTTAAGCTTTACTTTTTGATTTGTGATTAAATGAAAAAAAAACTAGAAAAAACGCTTAAATCAACAAATATTGTATACAATATTAAAGAAAGAAATGAGAGAACAAAACAGATAGAGAGAGAGAGAGGGAGTTGGCAAACAGTTGACACCGTTATGTCATCAAAACTCGGGGCGAAAAATCACAATATTGCTTGCGATTGTTGAGGCAGAAATACACATTATTATAATTATTATATTATTATTTATAATATTATTATATTTTTCTGATTTCAACTTAAAAAATATACAAATCCACAAGTTTTTCAAACTTGTAGCTATTAAGATATTGTAAAATCAATAATTTCATAAGATCTTTCATAGCTTTCATAGCAATTTAAGACCGTTTTCTTACCACAACATTTACATAATTTGCGAAATTCTAAAATCAGAAGTTGACAATTGGAATTTCACAACGGTTGACAGCTGAAGTTGAAAGATTGCGAAATAATCGACAACTGCAGCTGAACTTCATTACTTCTGTAGTCCGAGAGGGAGGGTTCGTATAATCTATGTGAGTAACCTTGAGCACAACCTTATTTCAGAGCGTCCCACTCCTAATATGGGCATAGTTAATATTCATCGTATAACAAAGAGTTTAAACTCATGCCGATGGAATGCAATCGACTCACTATAGACAACAGATGTTACATACATACGTATATAAACCATAAAATAGGTCTCTGATAATAGCCACGTTATTGGGTTGGGACTACTCCCTGCTCTGTGGATAGGTCTCTCTCCCTATACTCGTTGACTTTGCGAAATACCTACAATGCGTAATACGATCGTTTCGAGACCTTAAGAGACAAATGCTGCTGTTGCCAAGCGGTAAGTATTCGAGGTATACGAGCTGATGAAATCAACGCTTTAAAATATATACACATATTATATATATAAATGGAGGCCTGTCTCTGCAGCTATTCGCATGACACACATTTCTTATCAGTTCCCCCGCAACTCTTCCTCTTCACTTCTTTGTGGGCTGGTGATCTGTCGACTCCGGTGTGAGAAAGGTGAGGCATTCCACGCTGTGCGGCACACTCAACTCCACATGCGGCAAGTAGCTCTCAAACAGATGCACATCCCCCATGGCAAAGCGAGCATTGTGCTGAACCTGCAATGGGAACATCAATTGGGGATCAAAGAGAGGACCGTAACAGAGAGAGGACAACCACACCTACCAACTCTCCCATCAAGCCGGTTGACCTTTGGGTTTCGTTCTCCTGCGGCATGTCGTCCCAATCCAGGTCATCGGTTTCGTTGAACGTGTAGTAGGTCGCTTGAAAATTCAAGGACTTGGCCAGTGCATCCATGATCATCACCTCAACGCCCTGATAACGGTTCGTGGTGCGATTCAAATGAACCATGGGCACATGTTCAGCCACAGCCACCGATAAGGAGGATCCTTGTTATATACATAAATGGGAAGGTTCGAGAAGTTGTTCATCGCATATACGTGATATACATACATATCGCATGCAGATGGTGACAGGGTATCTCATAGTCGAGCTCGATCGACTCTAACCTACTTACCTGTTTGAGGTACTTGCGGAACCTTTCTCAAGAGAACCTACTTACCTCGCAGATCCCTTGTCTTATCCGCAAAGAGCAGTTGTCCGTTGAGGCGTCTCCCAGCTGACCATGTGGTCAAGTGTTTCAGGACCAGGATTCCACTGAGAATGCCAGGATATGCTACGGTTGATATGGCGAAACTGAAAGTGAGACTACAGGGTAATTGCAGGTCGATCATTGCCAAGTGGGTTGCGATAAGTACCTCTGGTATTGATTGTGCTGCCTGCGCAGAAACAGAGTCCTGACAAATACGCTCCAGATGTGCAACATGTTGCGATTGATGAGTCTGTCGTCGTGCAACAGCACAAACTTCTGTTGCACGCGCAACGCACGCGTTTCGTAGATGAATTGCATCAATTGTTGCACCTGCCACGCGTTCAACACGGTTACCACATGCAGATCACAGCCACTCGACTTGATGCCGTGCAACACGTGTTGCATATCTGGCGAGGGACGTTGCAAGCTCTCGCTCTCACCCACCTGCCACATGTAGTAGGGCATGGGCTGTGCGGCCGGCGCCCGAAAGTATGCCCCATCATAGATGGACGCGTGCAGCTCATCCGTGATGATCGCCAGGCAGCGCTCCACCTGCCCCCCCGCTCCACATCAGCTCTTGCAACAACTGCTGCAGCCCGCGCTGATAGTTGTCCAGCGGTGGCAAGGTGTCAGGCATGGCCAGGCCGATGGCTATGCTTGTGGCAAGCAGCATTAGGCGCATGCTACACTTGGCAGTGCCTGCAACGCACTGAAGCACCTCCATTTCTGGGGCACACACACATTTCGTGCCACTTACCACATTCCGTATGCAGATCTAATTAAACTTGCCGCAACTCCAACTCGTGCCCCAACTCAACACGTCCTTGTCACTCAGCGGACTCCAATGAACCGCTCCACTTGCACTCAAGGTCCCCATCTAAATGGGGCCAAGTGATGAACGAACAGATACTTCGTGATTCACAATTAGAAATTGGGGAAGTTTAAGAAGTGATTTCTTTGAGTATTTATCGAGAAGAAGTAACCGAAGGAGAGACTAGAATTGCTAATGATTGTGTCGGGCGAGGTGGCGACATGAGCAATAATCAGTCAAACAAAGCAATGAAATAAAGACACACCGCATTCAAATACACATTAATGTCCGCTTAGTCTAGCAGAGACTCGAACCCATCTGAAATCCAGAGAGAGGGAAACCGAAAGCGGGAGACAAAGAGAGATAACGAGACTAGTCACTACTGGACACTAGTATGTGTAGGTCCAGTCAAAAGGCAAAAGAGCGAAATCGGAAAGTGTGCAATTATGCCTGAGAGAGCGAGAGAGAGACAGTTAGATGGTGAGCGAATGAGGAGATGGAGGAGACTGTATATATTTCTAATCTGCTCTTTATTGTCGTGTAATTAACTTTTTCCGAATCTACGGATTTCGTATTGTTTGCACATAATTGCAATTTAATTATTTCTACTGTTGCCACTTGCTGTTCGTCTCCGCTTCTTCTACCTTTTCCTCTTCATCTTCTTCTTCACTTTTCCAGCACTTTTTATGGATTTATGTGGGTCGCCCAAACAGCCATTAGCTGCAGGTAGGAATAACATCGACCGAAACCGAGAAACCCGAAACAAACCGCATCGCATCTGACCTCATCTCGACGTGTCTCGCCAGGTCATTTATACATGCATATACATATGTATGTATATATAGGTATATGTATATGTGTATGTATTTTCAAAAATGTATGTTTACATTGACACATTTTCAAAATTGTTTTCCCATATCTTTCCACATTTCCCTTTTGCAATTATTATCATGTTCATTTCCAGAGATTATTGATGGGTTCCTTCTGCACACATGTCGAGCCAACCCAGACCCAAGCCGAGGTCCAGCTAAGGTTAGGGTTGGACAACCTACAGATTCGTTCTGCTTCTGTTTAAAGTTCTGGCCAAAAAGCGTGAAATTACCGATTCCATGCCCTGGGAAATATCAGATGAAATTCGAAGACTATTTTGCTTCCACCTTACCTTAGTTAATGCAGGTCTTTAGTGCGGAAATCCAAATAGAAATTGATTTGAAATTTGAATCGCTTGATTCCCACGCTTTAGGCCATAATTCAACTGAACTGGTTCCAAAAAACATCGATATCCCCCCATATGTTTTTCGCTTAATTCTGCAAACTTTGTTTTCATCAATTAAATAAATGTGATTTGAATATATTTTGAAATTTGCATAATTGAATAATTAATTCGATTCATTTGAAATCAGTGTGAAAAATAAACCTTTTGTAAATGAAAATTTCTATTCAAAACTTTTCAAATCTTTTTCAACATGAAGATTCTTTAAAGTCGTGCCAAAAATTGTTGTTAATATGGAGACTTTTAGATAGGGGCTTTTACTAAATTGCAGTTAGATATATCTAGTTGGTGTATGGAATGATTGTATAGCATAATACCATATGCCCAATATATAGTTAGGGGTCTTTCAATCAATCGGATTGTTTGCAACCAAATTCATTATCTTAATGAGGCATTATTAAATTATTCACGTTTAGAAATGTGCCAAGTCAAATGCGAACACGTTGTCAATATCAATGACTAATCTATGAGAATACATTGACTATATATATATACATATATACATACATATGTATATGTATATAGTAAATGTATATGGACATTTTGGTTCATTGAATAAAAACTTAATCAGCATTCAATTAAATGCACAGCTCGAGGGGGACGGATAGCAACAACAACACCAAACAAACAACAAAAAAGATACGAAAGAAAGAGAGAAAACAAAGCACAGCTGGAGAAAGAGATGGGGAGTGTTTAGTGTATAGCGTGTGTGAAAGAGATAGTGAGATACAGTGACAGAGACAGAAACAGAGAGAGAGAGAGCAATAAAGCGCGTTTTCGTTGATTATGTAAATCAATTGAACGTCGAGATAAAAACAAATTTCGCTGATATATCGTTCTTTAGCATTATTTTCCGATTATTTCCTTTCACCAACCCCCCTCTGACCATCCACCACCCCCCCCTCTGCCACAGCCACTGCCACAACTCTGACGTTGACGCAATTTATATAATCACATTTGTCAGTTGCTGCCCTGCCGATTCGTATACCCTGTAATCCCAATGTCACTTGGGGTCGTCCCAACTAAATGTCAGTTGCGTGGCAATATATCTTGTATTATAGAGTGGGTGGGTAATAAATTTCGAAAATATGATCATTTCTAAATTGAAAGTTCTTAACCTCCCATGACATCTATTAAAGGTAAATTAAACGAAGTTTTTTTTAAATGATTTTAAAGATTTATTAAAATTAAGTTTAATTATTATAATAATTATAGGTTATAGGAACATATAAATAAATATCTTAATTTAAAAAAGAAATCTATAGGTTGTCGAGGTTCGGATCAAGAATCAGATTGCCAGGATTATTATAATAATTTAAAAAAATGATGAAGCAGAATTGATAAATTAAAAAAAATAAAATTACACTTTTTGAATATTATTCGTTACTATATATAAATATGTTAAGTATTTATAAAAAAAAATTAAATAATTTACTTCTCTTCACGCTCTTACTCTCAGCTGAAAATATATAGCATACTTTGCTGCACTTTAAGGGGTATCTCGTAGCCCTGGCAGTTTTGAAAACTTTTGACTTCGCATTTGTTCCACGATAATCATGTCAATCGAGCCTCTTTTATGCACAATATGTTTTAAGCTTTACTTTTTGATTTGTGATTAAATGAAAAAAAAACTAGAAAAAACGCTTAAATCAACAAATATTGTATACAATATTAAAGAAAGAAATGAGAGAACAAAACAGATAGAGAGAGAGAGAGGGAGTTGGCAAACAGTTGACACCGTTATGTCATCAAAACTCGGGGCGAAAAATCACAATATTGCTTGCGATTGTTGAGGCAGAAATACACATTATTATAATTATTATATTATTATTTATAATATTATTATATTTTTCTGATTTCAACTTAAAAAATATACAAATCCACAAGTTTTTCAAACTTGTAGCTATTAAGATATTGTAAAATCAATAATTTCATAAGATCTTTCATAGCTTTCATAGCAATTTAAGACCGTTTTCTTACCACAACATTTACATAATTTGCGAAATTCTAAAATCAGAAGTTGACAATTGGAATTTCACAACGGTTGACAGCTGAAGTTGAAAGATTGCGAAATAATCGACAACTGCAGCTGAACTTCATTACTTCTGTAGTCCGAGAGGGAGGGTTCGTATAATCTATGTGAGTAACCTTGAGCACAACCTTATTTCAGAGCGTCCCACTCCTAATATGGGCATAGTTAATATTCATCGTATAACAAAGAGTTTAAACTCATGCCGATGGAATGCAATCGACTCACTATAGACAACAGATGTTACATACATACGTATATAAACCATAAAATAGGTCTCTGATAATAGCCACGTTATTGGGTTGGGACTACTCCCTGCTCTGTGGATAGGTCTCTCTCCCTATACTCGTTGACTTTGCGAAATACCTACAATGCGTAATACGATCGTTTCGAGACCTTAAGAGACAAATGCTGCTGTTGCCAAGCGGTAAGTATTCGAGGTATACGAGCTGATGAAATCAACGCTTTAAAATATATACACATATTATATATATAAATGGAGGCCTGTCTCTGCAGCTATTCGCATGACACACATTTCTTATCAGTTCCCCCGCAACTCTTCCTCTTCACTTCTTTGTGGGCTGGTGATCTAATCTAAAAAAAAAAAAAAAGAAATACAAATAATACCGAAAGTCTAGGGTTCTTTGTTCTTCGCATCGTGCAGACATCGTGTCTACGCGCCCATTGACATGATTTCCCTTCTGGGGTCCCGACGGCAACCACGCCATATTTCGCTCCGCCATAACTGCAGTGCAAATCGCGCTGCGCGATAAGCACGCGACCTTGCGAAATGTGTCTGTGCCTCCCACCCGCAACCCACTAAGTGTTCCTCTCTCTCTCCACACACACACTCTCCGGTTTTTTTTTGTAGGTATATGACGCATATTTGCCCTAGCAGCGTTAAATATTGATTTAATATTCTTTCGTTCCGACAAATATAGAAATATATACACCGAGCGAGATAGCAAGAGCGATAGGATAACAGCGGAGAGCAAGGGGGCGAGTAAGAGGGCGGGTGAGGAGGGGGGACTGTGTGCACAGTCAGACGAATTGTCGTCGCAAGTTGTTGCTGAAATTTGATAAGGCAGCTCCATTTGGTTCCATCAATTCTCGCGCCGATTGCTTCAAGCAAATATTTGTTGTGCAATCCGGCTAACTGGCAATTTAGCAAACGCGTGACTCACGCACAGGCACGCAATTCGTGTCACGAGAGCTGCAGAACAGTAGGTTTAAGGATAGCAAGGAATTCTGCACATTACATGGTTGAATTTGTTCACTTCTGTTGATAGACATTTCATAGGTTCGTCTATCGCGTGACACGTTTACAGGACTAACCATAGTCGTGTCACGACAATCGCTCATCTCTAATATGAGATTATATGCTCAGATTTAAAACAAGTTCTCGACTTTGACAAGGATACTTTAAGAAACTCCAAACTCGATTTTCCGTCATTTTTAGATTTCGATTTTGAGAAGGACTAAAGAGCTTGGGAAGGAATTAAGAGACTTCCATCTATATGACATTTTTATGAATTTCCTAATTATTTTATAATTACGAAATACCAACAAATGCAGCTCTGCCCTTGCAATCGCATTTTAAACTCAAGGAACTTCTGGAAATACGACACTGTCTCAACAGATGACCTAATGCCCAAAGGTCACACAGTTTCGGGTATTGGGAATTAGACATTAGGCAAATTATCTAGACGGTAACTTTATAAGCCTCTCATAACACTTACCTTTCTTTATTTTCGAGATTTGGGAAAACCCGACTGGCAACTCATTGTGGAAAATTTGCGGCACAATTTTGGGAAAAGTATATGCTACAGAGAGAGAGAGAGAGAGAGAGAGAGAGAGAGAGAGAGAGAGAGAGAGAGAGAGATATGGTGATGGAGAGTGACTGTGACAGAGATCAGGTAGTTGCAGTTGTATCAGGCAGGGACTGTGAGCTAGATATGTACATATCCGAGGCCGAGGTACTTGATGGCAAAATGAGGAACAGCAAAGTCCACTTAAGAGTTCCCAAGCAAGCAAGGGAGGGAGTGGATAGAGGGGGGTTGTAGAATGACAGTAAACACTTTCAGCTGATGCAATGTCATCAATTTGGGAAAATCAACTTAAATGCGGAGCCAGACCGGACCCTTTCGTTGTCTCGACAGGGACAGGGACAGGGACAGGAATTGGGACTGACATTGCCACTGCCACTGCCACTGCGTCTGTTTGCATAAATTACGCTCGAGGATTCGATTACCTCAAACCGGGCATTGTCTGTGGACTATACAGAATCGTTACACACACACACACACATACAGATCCATATATTTGTTGGTATATATGTATGTATGTATATAGAGTGCCAGGTCAAATCGGTGTCTACATTTTTTAATTGATTTAGTACGACATGAGGCGACGCATCGCTGGAGTTCTGCTGGCATACAAGAAGTGCGAAGGAGACAGCGAGATATGCTGGCTGAATGTCCCATCCCTCTCGTATTCCCCTACCCCTGCCACGGGAGTGCTTATTCCTACGCCAGGGTTCAATAGTCAGGTTCATACTACCATTGAATCAGTTGCTCCTCAATCCATGACCTTCGTTTCGCTCCAACGCACACAGAGAGAAGGAGAGGGAGATACAGAAAGAGAGAGAGAGAGGGGAGAGGGAGAGAGAGTGGGAGACGCAATTTTAAGGGTGATTAGCGCTAGGAGTCCATAGTCTATCGACTATAGTCTATAGTACAACTGTATAGTCTATACCCACCCCATCGAAACCGTTAGCCATCCATGTTGAGTGTTAAATTGATAAATTGCCTTTTATTGGAAAGGAAGTTGTGAACTGTCTCCATCAGACAATGAGTACAAGGCCAACTGGGGTGACACTTTTTATATGAGCATCAAGTTGCTGCCACAGTTTTTGTTCCTGTCTACATCTCTATATTTTGCTTTTCTATTATCAATTATCACAACCAAAAATAAAGAAAATATATAAAACTGAATGTTGCATCATCTCTTTTGTCAATTTCACAAGATCGCGCAGCATAATGAGTGTCTAATTTCGCCGCTTTCGCTTCACGCCGCCATTTTTCTGCTTCATTTCGCCCGAGCTCACTCCTTTACTTTACTCCACCTCTCACCCCTCTTTCAAACTTTTGCCCACTTTACTCATGCGCTTTAACGCAGAAGCTCGTCTGTCGCATGAGCAGCAACAACAATAATAACAGCAACACTATGTCTGCTCATGTCTGTTAATCTTCAATTGCGAACATTTTGCGTGAGAGCGTCTCGGAGAGCAAGCTCAGGTAATGTTAGAGAGTGCACACACGCACACTTGTTACGCTGCCGTCTCCATTGGTCCACAGCAGTGCTGTCTGTTACCTTAAAAATAGCCAAAAAAAAGCTATGCAAATTATATTCCATGCACGAAAACATCTAATTAGTAAAACAAGCCAAACGAAATAATATTAAATAAATAGGCTGTAAGTGCAGATAACTGCTTAGGTTATATGTACATATGTCGCTTATAAGTTTTGGCCTATGTTTTTAAATATGACAGATCAAGACTTGAATAGTTAAGCTGTAAATAAGCTAAGCTGACAGCACTGATCCAGAGGAGCATATTAACAGTGATAGAAAGAAATATATATTTAGAAGAGGGGTGGAGGGGCAGCAGCTAGTTTGTGTCAGGTACTCATGTAGTATGTCCAGCAATTTCATCATTGCTATGTTTTCTTCAATTTCATGAAACTTTACGTAGCCAAAACTCGCTACTTGACAAAAATAAAAAAAGAACTGGGAGATATACGAGAGAGCGAACGAAACCCGTTGCCAAGCAGAAAATGAACTATTGATGGAACAAACAAAAACAACAAAAGCTGACGGGCGAATGCAACACCAGCATGAGAGACGGCGAAATTACTTTGTATAGGAGATGCACACACACGCACACACACACACTCATATGCGGACACTCTTATGCCGGTCATGCATACATACATACATGCATGCAAGTCACACAGCATGCATGGGTGTGTGTGTGTGACTGTGCAGAATAAAACAGATGATTGCCCATAAGCAGAACAACAAGAAGCAGCAACTACTGAGAAGAGAAGCTTTGGGACAGCGGCGTCAGCGTCGGCAGCGACAGAGACCGGCCGGGGCCCCACTCGGACTTGGCTGCGGCTCTCGGCTTTTGGCTCTCTTTGCCTCATGCGCTGCCAGCGAAGACATACAAAATAAATAAATAAATAAATAAGCGAGCTGAGAAAGAAAAGAAAACAAGCAAACATCAACAGCCGCAGCGACAAATATACACATGCATATATATGTACATACATACATACATACATGTGGAAAAACAGATGAGAGGCAACGTTGTCGCTGTACATACAACTCGTTTGCAGGCGGCTCTGAGCCACATACAGTAAGTGAAAAACGGCAACATTGTGCAGGCAATAAGAAAACAACAACAACAACAGCAACAAACAACCGCAGTCGCAGTCATAGTCGCAGCAGCAGCAACAAAACCTTAGGCAAATTACAAACATACATAAATATACATACATACATACATACATGCATATGTATGTAAGTTTGTATGTATGTATGTGTATAACCAAATAAGAGCGAGTGAGTGTGTTTGTGTTTTTGGGGGGCGCGTTGACTGCGAGAAACGAGTTGGAAAATCAAGATACTGCCTCGATGCGAAGCAGCATTGGAGCAGAGCCGTCGGCAGAGCTGCAGCGCCCATAAAAACGTTCAACGGCCACCACGGCTGATTTTACACACACACACACACACACACTCGAAACACTTCTCTGTATTCTTATGTACAGCAATTGCATATACATAGATTCGTATGTGTATATGTATGTATGTATATAGGCTGTATATGGGGGATATGCGGGAACCTGCTGTGCGACAGAAAAACAGATGATGAGCGAAACAGCTGCAAAGTCAAATGCTGCCGCTGCTGTTCGGTCAGCGAGAGAGTATGAGAGATCGAGAGTCGAGCAGCAGCAGCAGCGGCGGCATTAAGAGCGAACAAATTACTCAAATGTTGAGCGCAAACAGCTGTGCGCTGCCACGCGCACTCAAACGCACATCAGCTGTGTGCAGAAGAGAGCGCAAGCAGCCAAAGAGCGCACACTTAAGAGCAAGGCCACACAGTGCGCGCTCTTGAGTAATTCATTGGACTGAGCAAATTACACTTGAGTGACTCTGAGTTAAAGAGAAACTGAGTCGAGTTATGAACACAAAATGACAAAATGGAAGATTGATAATTTTGCTAGTTGGAGTGAAATAGATTTATGCAGCAGAAAACAACTTGAATTGAATTGAGTTTCATGCATACATACATATGTATGTACATACATACATATTTCAAAATAAATGCATAAATATTGTATATGTTAATGGCGTGGTCAGAGCGGACAGGACCAAGCACAACTTTCGCAGAACTTATCCCAAAAATACTTTTCCATGAGATACATTTTCCCTTTTCAATTATATTAAACAACAGCTAAGCACGCACTCTCTCTCTCTCACACACACACTCACGCCCTCTCATTCTCTCTCACTCTGTTGTATTTTCGTTGCGCCACTTGTGCACGCTAGATGGCGCCACTCGTACCATTTTAAAGATATTTGATTTTTTTGTTTGTTCATTTTTTTCACCTTTAAGATTCGGCGAATATGCTCCGTTTGTTATATTTTATAGTTTTTCCAAGAATTTTCACGCATTAAAAAACGTGAAAAACTCTTGCTAAATTCTTGTTAAATTTCTATGAGATTTTCTAGCGTTTTCCACGTCATTTTCAATTTGCCAATATGAAAATTTATGCTTATGCTCGGGGAAAACTGTTGCCGTGAAAACTCTTACGCGGAAAAACCAATTAAATAATGAAGTGTGCTAAGAAAATATGTAGAATAATGAAATTATTTTAGGTTCTTATATTTTTCTTAGCAATTTCTAGCGGGGGGATTTTTAAGTTGAACATTTTCAAAGAAAATATGAATATTTTGAAAAAATCATTTTCAAAGATTTCAATAAGATTAAAGATTATAAAATTTCACTAACCTCAATTTTATTTTTAATAAGTAAGTGAAGTAATTCAGAGACTTTGATAATTTGAAAAGAATATATGTATATAAATTATTATTGAAACATAAAATATATTTACAAATTGTGATTAGAAAAAGGGAAGCAAACCGAAATAGAATCCATCGATGATTTGACTTGGCAACAATGACTAAATTGATGATGATGTGTCACTAGAATGTACTTCAGACTCGCATAATCATATGGGGTATATATATATACATATATATATATGCCCCCCTCTCTGTACACTTACCTATATACATATAATCTAATTCAAAATCTGCCGTGTCACATTTGCATTGATTGTGAAATTCAACGCGATTTTTGTGCGAATCGAAATCAAAATAATGGCAAATGAGGGTGGATGAGGAGAGGAGAGGGGAAACAGAGAGTGAGTGAGAGGGAGAGAGTGAAGGAGGAGACTGTGTGGAGAACAGGAGCTGTAGGAGCTGCCCATATGAGAGGCAGGCAAACTTAACATTTGATTTGGTTTTATTATCTGGCAAACATATCTATACAAAAGAGAGAAGAGAGAGAGACAGGAGAGAGAGAGAGAGAGAAGAGAGAGAGACAGGAGAGAGAGAGAGAGAGAGAGAGAGAGGGATACATGTGTGTGTGCAGTTCAGAGAATTTCATTTCAAATTGAAAACGAACAGGCACAAACATGCACAGAAAAAAATAAGAAAATGAAGAAGAAGGAAAACAGAGAAACGAGAAGAGGCAAGTAAACAGGTTCAGATACATTTCAATCTTTCGGCTTCAATCTACGTGCAACAACAGCAACAGCAGCAACAATATCATAATCTACAAGATGCATTCAATTGAAATGAAAGGACACAGCATGAAATCATGATATGAATATGAAATTATTCTAAATGAAACCCAAACAAATAAATAAATAATGTGAATGAAAAAAACAGAATAAAAAGATACATAAATAGCAGTTGCTTTCATTCCATATACTGTTAAAAATATTAACATTTTTACACTGAAATTTGAAGAATTTTCCACGATTTTCAACATATTCTTCTGCATTTGCAGACTGCGCAAAAAGATACTTTGCTTCAAAAATTCATAACAAATTATTCAGAAACTTTAAAAATTTTGAAAATTATACAAAAGTTGCAAAAAGGTAGTGAGTTTATAGGAAAAATATAAAATCAAAAGAATCTTAACTTCTGCTAGCCAAAGATACATGCCAAAGTTGCAGCCAGAAGAAGTATCTTATGGATACTCTTTGCGCTGACTGCAGATAATTGGCAGATATCGAATCGAGTACGGATCTTATGCTAGAATTTGCATGGAAAATTGTAGATAATTTCCACACACACACACACATCCATCACACAGGAGATACTGCTGGTGGCATGCAACACTTGTGGAGATCTTCTCTCTCCAGGGTAATTGTTGTGAAATTAAGGCCGAGTTGCAACTGAGGTTGGCGAAGGAGTTTTGCATTAATGTTTTGTGCTCGACTTTGCCACTTGCCACTTGCTGCTTGCTGCTTGTTGCAACTAGCAACTAGCAACTTGCAACTTGATATGCCATTAGCAACACATTGTGAACGTGCAACACAGAACGCAATCCGCATTTGCCCCTAGACCTAGACAGACGGATACGGACTACGAGTCGTAGATGGAGCGAAGGGTAGTGGGTAGAGGGTAGAGGGTAGAGGGGGACAACCCACTTGGCCACTGGGCTTCGATTTTCAAAGTTGTGTTGCAAACTGCAGTGGAAAATTTCAATTTTGACATGCTGCGTTCGTTCTCCTGGGGCCAGCAACAGCATCGAGGGAAGCGAGACGATGTTGAAGCTGAAGCCGAAGTAGAAGTAGAAGCAGCAGCAGCAGCGACAGAAGTGGCTTCGCTGTTACTGCGGGCAGCGCAGTAATGTGGAACGAAACGTCTGCACAACGGGAGGGTGTGAAGTGGCTCACATATACATGCCATATGCGTGCATGTGTGTGTGTGTGTGTGTTTGTGCATTGAGCAGAGAGCGAGAGAGGGCAACATTTGCCATCATCCTTTTTGGCCTGCCTCTGCCTGCGCCTGTGACGTCGCAGCAGGCGTCGCCGCAGCAGCAGTAGAAACAGCGAAACATGCTCAACCGGCACAATCGGCACGTATGCACTTTTACGCACACACTCTCGCAGCTGTGACTGAGAGCGACAGATAGATGTGCATATACATGTATGTATGTGTATATAGCAGCACACGCATACACGCACTCAGCTCAGCTCAGCTCAGCAGAGCACGAGCAACGACGACCCAATGCCGGGGCCGGTTGTAGGTGCGCATGAGCGAGAGGCCGCAGAGCATTGAGTGAAACAGCTGATGCCATGTAAAGAGCAGAGAGCGAGAGCGTTGTAAGAAACAGGCAACTTACATCAGCCGTTTCTACCTGCATTGCATACACACACTCACACACACACTACAATTACAGCACGCACATGCATACGCTCATATAGATGTATGCCTGTAGTTGAGTACATATGTACGTGCCGTGGCAGCGGTCTCTTTGCGGAGAGCACAACCGCTAATTGCTCAGCAAACAACATACATATATCGCTCTCGCTGTCGTTCTCGCTCTCTCCCGCTGTACAACTCACCACCAGCAAGAGTGTATGAGCAGCGACATCTACAACAACAACGACAGCAGCAGCAGCAATAGCAGCGATGGCAGCGGCAGAGGCAGAGCGCAAGCAACTCTGAGAGTAACTCGTCGCCTATAAATAGCCGGTGCTGAGGGCAGCGCTTCATAGTAGCTTCGAAACATTGCTGAGGTAAACACATAGGAAACGAAGAAGAAACGGCAAAGCAGCAAGAAAAGAAAGCAAAGATTTTTTAGCGTGTGTTCACAAAAAGAAACAAATTTTCTACTGTTGGACGATTTTCAAAAAAAAAATATAATACAAAATTTTGTTTCATGAAGAATTCTATGTAAAACCATAAGAACAATCAACACAACCAAAACACAACTAAACAAACATGTATTTGTAACAAACAAATTCAATGAAACCAACCAATAAATAATTTTATGAAAATTATTTACAAATAATTGCCATCAAACAAATGCAACGGACCAACGCCATTTAAGTGATAAAACCACAAAATAACAAACAACAAAAAGTGCTGTGATTTCCAACTACAAAACAACAACAAATGTTAATTTAACAAAGTAATTACAACAAAAAATATAATAAAATTTTTAAAGAATCAACAAATCTGAAGCAATCAGCAGCAAACAAGAATAAATTTGTAACAGCAACAAAAGCAGCAAATTGTGATAAATTTAATAATTATTAACAACAACAACAACAAAAAACACTATTAATTAGTTTGTTAAAAGGAAAGCAAAGAAAAGCAAACTTTTCAAGTGATACAACAACATAATAATAATAATAAATTAAATAGAGAAGCGAAGCGAAGCAAGCCGATAAAACATTTTCACGAAAATACAGCGAAAAATCAAAAGTCAAATGAAAATGGAAGTTCTCGCAATGCAGTCAAATTACGTTGGTGTCCTCGGTTCCAACAAAGCCAGAGGTAAGTTGTCCAAGTTTCAAACCTACTCCCGATTTCATTTCGCGTTTCATTCGAGAAAATTCCACTTTGCAAATTTTCAATTCAATTTAATTCATAAAAAAAGTAAAATAGTATCAAAAGCGTAGCAACAACAACAACAACAGCTGCTTGTCACGTACACAACACAACACAACACAACATGTAACAAAAACAACAAACATGCAAAAGCAAAGAGAAGAGAAAGATGAAGAAAAAATATACTGTAACTTTTTTTTTCTTGTTGCTTTTGCCTATCTGTTGTGCGCTCTCACTCGCTCACACTCGCCTGTCACTGTCTTGCCCTGTTCCGCTTTTATCTCGTTCGCTGCTTGTTGCCAAGCGGCGTCGGCGGCGGCGGCAGCAGCAAAAGCGACAGCCAACTGTGCGTGTGTGTGTGTGTGTGCGTGAGAGAGAGACTGTGTGTGAACATTGAACAAGCGCAACAACAAAACTTAACGAAGCATTATCGTTAACTAAGTCGCTTGCTGTTATTGTTGTTGTTTTGCCTTTTACACTATAGTTTTGTTTTTCTGCTTTAGTTTCTTGTACTTATCAGAGTTGTTTTTGTTTTTTTGTTTTGCGCTACTTTTAGATTGGACCAGCACATTGACACCGCGTACGTCCGCCGCCGTCGCAGCCAAGAAGGTCGCCGTCAACAGCAGCAGCAGCACCGTCAGCAGCAGCTCAGCTAGATCCATAAGTTTCGGCTCAACCATCAACAGCAATAGCAACAACAACAACAACACTACACACAGTATTAAGCACAAACAGTTGGCGCACAGCAGCAGCAACAGCAGCGTCAACAGCGCTGCCAGCAGCAAGAAAACCAAACGCAGCAACAATTACAGCCCCTACAGCAACAATGCGTACAGATGTGATGAGCAGCAGCAGCAGCAGCAACTGCATCATGAGGAGCTGACGATCGGCAGCGACGTCGATCCGGCTGCAGTGAAGGAGCTTTCGCTGAGCTTGCTGGAGAAGTTGAGAGAGGCAAAGCTGCGCCATTTGGCATGTACTGAAGTGTCGCTACCCTGTGATCTCACGCCGAGCATTGCGGCGGAAATAATACGCGTGTCGGAGAAGGAGCCGTGCGGCATTCGTGGCTGCACCATCTACATTGAATTCGAGGACGAGCCGCAGAATTCGCGACGCATCGCATCGCTGCAGGTCGATCCCGAAACAGTGTCCACATTCGAGGTATATCTGACGCTGCGACAGGACCATCGTGGCTGGACGGCACTCCTGCCGCAGTTCATGAAGAGTCTGGCACGCACCATCACCATCAGTCCAGAGTATACGATCACCAAGCATAAGCTTTATTCGGCCGATGGCCTCGGTGCCCGACGCAGCTACAGCTTCGGCTCAAGCTCTAGCTCTAGCTCAAGCTCTAGCCAGGCGATTGCAACGCCAACGGTATAAGAGACCAAGGCGAGCTTAGAAGCTGAGAGAGCGTAAGTGAAGTGAAGCAAAGCGAAGATAGAGAGAGAGAGATAGTAAGATATAAGATGAAGCGAGCCCAGCGAGTGCGAATTATATATTATAAACGCGCCCAACACCGCCCAACACCCCCTGTGATGTCGAGAGCAGTAGTTAGTTGCGAGCGCAACGCGACGAGACGAAGCAAGTATTCGAAGCCACCCCACCTACACATACACATACATACATACATACATACACATACATACGCATACGAGTTAGTATACGACATACACATACATACAAACATACACTTACATGCATACACTCATACTAATAACTAACGAAGGAAGTTTGCACACAGTTGGCAACACTTCGACAAATTCAATTTTGTAATCGTGACTCTCACCACCATTTTACTTAGATGCGTAGTAGATGCTATAAACAAAAAGAAAAAACAAAAAAAATGATAACTAGTGTTTTAAGTTGTTTCTCCTTTTTCAAAAACAAATTAAGAAAACCTTAACAAAAAGAAAAACAAAAAGAATTACAAAATATATAAAAAGAAAAGAAACATGAAATTCAAAGACGGCAACCCCGCAAGTCAAACGGCAGCAGAAACGGGCTCAGAAAACACACACACACTCACACAGACGAGATAATGTGTAAGTGCCGCTCGTAATGCTGCCGCTGGCCGCTGCAAGCGCTGCTCAGTCGACAACTCATGAATATGTGATACTGTTTAAGATGCTAAGAGTTTTTTGCGTGCGCTCGCCCAAAAAACAATAATCAAATACACACACACACTCACACAAATACACTGAAAAAAATAATAATAAACACCCCAAAACACCACCATACAAATCAATAGTTGACAAATAATAAATGTGAACAGATTTTTGCAAGAAACAAAACAAAAAAAAAAAAAGAAAACGAAATACAAAACAAAAGAATAATAGCAATTACAACAAAACAAACAAACAAACAAACAAAACTTGATCTTGATAAATTTAAAATTTAACTATAATCTTTAATGTGTAGTAAGAGAAAAGTGTGAATGAGACAGAGAGAGAGAGAAAGAGAGATAGCGAGAGAAAGAGAGATAGCGAGAGAAAGAGAGAGAGAGTGCGCTCCAATTTTAGTTAGACGCAGTTCGCTGCAATAAAATTTTTTAAATTATTAATTAATCTTAATTAAAACCAACAAATTTTAGGATTTTAACAAATTTTTATATCTACACACACATACACACACACACACACACACACACACATATATATATTATATCTATTATTAAATGTATAGCGCCTACTACACACAGATACACACACAAGAAACGAAAACGAACAGAATTAAACAAAAACAAACAAAAAAAAAATTAAATCTAAAACAAAAAAAAAAAAATAAAAATAAAAAGAAAGATTACAATTAATTAATAATATTGCTTAAATGTTAAGGCGAACAATGAAAATATCTCAGTAAATGTGAAAGCGTAAAAATTTGTAAAATTTTTTTGTCTGTGTAAAAAAACAAAAACAAAAACAAAAAACTCCAATTGCGATAAAAACATATAAACATACAACTTTAATGTAGCTGCAACAAGAAAATTAAGAATATTGATAATAATAAAATGCGATATAATTTTTAAAAATTACATTTAATATATGAACGTAACAAAGGAAAACTTAATGTTCTCATACACACACACCCCACACACACATACACACACAATACAAAAAGTATCTATTACCAGCTAAAAGTATCTTAACTTAAATCGAAGCGAAAGAAACCCCCAAAACATTTATTTATTACAATACACAATAAAAACAAAAAATTTACATTTAAAATATTGAAAAAACAACAACATGTATTAATTTTTTTTAAATATAGAAAACAATAAAACAAATTGTATTTAATGTTAAGTTTTTTTTTTTTGTATTTTGGATTGCCTTAAAAAAGCAAACACAAAATTTGTAACCAAAACCAGATACAACAACAACAAACAACAAAAGAAAAGAAAAACAAACACAAAACACAATACAAAACGAAACAATGAGGAGAGAAGAGAAAAAATTACAAACAAATAAAAGCATATAAAATTTTCCTGCGCTAGCGGAAAATAATTGTGGAAAAAAAATTAAAACAAAACGGCTTTCTTTTTTAATGCCAACAAATGGCGATCGAAAGGGAGGTGGAGGGGGAGGGAGAAGGGAGAAGCTATTGTAGCGGGTGCTTGCAGCTTGCAACTTTCTTTTGGCCAAGTGAAGTGTGGCAACAGCGCCACATGGCGTTCGCTGCATCGTACGATCTGTGGCAATCAACACAATTGTTGTGGCAAGCAACCAGTTTGCCAGCGCCCGGTTTTCTGCCACTGCAACATAGACACACAGAGAGAGAGAGAGAGAGACAGATAGATATCGAAAGAGAAAGAGAGGGAGAGAAGAGGGCCAACCAGCCTGGCACTATGAACTTGAGTGAAGTGCGGCAACAGCGCACAACGAAACCAACTAATTGTAATTGGTGGCAAATCAAAGACAAAGTTACTGTTTCTTTTTTATTGGTGAGTAGTATTACTAAATATAGATTGAATTATATATATATTTTTTAATTTATAAATGTCTGTTCAAGTGAAGCTATTTAGTTGTATAAGCCTAGGAAAAAAAACAGCTTGTAAGAGCAGCAATTGATTGCATCAGCCACCGATATATGCAGATACAGATACAGATACAGTCTGGTTTTTGAGCATATTCAAGCTAGTTATCACATATTATCATATTCATCTGTTTCGTTTACCCATCAATGTGTCTCACTGAATGAATATCTGTATATAGTGTATATCTAGCAGTATCTGCATATCTACTTAAGTCTGTCCATATAGTGTTTTGGCATTTGCATATTTATTTGTAGAGTAGCCACATGTGAACTCTTCTAGAGTCTGCCAGACTTATGCAGATTTAACTAAATTTTCGTATTTAGCATTTGAATAATATTTATCTTAAGTATGCAGCGTTCCAAAGTCGAAATGATTCAGTTTGCAGTGTTAGTAGTTTGGCCAAATTCAGGATTTACTCTCAATTCTATTCAAATCAAAAGTTTTACCAATTTATCTATATGTATATCATTTTGTAATTAGTTTATCTAATTATTTGTCATCTATTTCTGTATCTATCTATCTATTATCTGTCTATTTATCCGTCAGATATCTATCTGTTGATCATAGCTTTCTTTCATCTGTCTATTTTTCTAACTATCTATTATTTATCTAGCTAGTCATCATTTACCTATGTGTTTGATTATCTATTATTTCTTTACTTATCTGAATATCTAACAATTAACTGTTCATCTATCGATCATTTATCTATCCATTATCTGTTATCTGTCTGTTTATCTGACTACCTATCTGCTGTCTATCTAGTTATCTACAATTTATCTATGTATTTATATTATATCTATGATTTCTATATTTATCTGCCTATCTATATATTATCTGTTTATTTATCCGTCAGATATCTATCTGTTGATTATTGCTTTCTTTTATCTGTCTATTTTCCTGACTATCAAAAAATTATTATCTATCTAGTTATGCATCATTTATCTATTATTTCTTTACTTATCTGAATATCTAACAATTAACTGTTCATCTATCGATCATTTATCTATCCATTATCTGTTATCTGTCTGTTTATCTGACTACCTATCTGCTGTCTATCTAGTTATCTACAATTTATCTATGTATTTATATTATATCTATGATTTCTATATTTATCTGCCTATCTATATATTATCTGTTTATTTATCCGTCAGATATCTATCTGTTGATTATTGCTTTCTTTTATCTGTCTATTTTCCTGACTATCAAAAAATTATTATCTATCTAGTTATGCATCATTTATCTATTATTTCATTACTTATCTGACTATCTAACAATTAACTGTTCATCTATCGATCATTTATCTATCCATTATCTATTATCTGTCTGTTTATCTGACTAACTATTTGTTATCTATCTAGTTATCAACAATTTATGTGTGTATTTATCTTAAATCTATAATTTATCTATTTATCTGACAATCTATCTATCATCTGTCTATTTATGCGTTATTTATTTATCCAATATTTCTATACCTACCCCTCGTTTATCTATCTATCTCCTCATATTTCATATATACTTACTTTCCCTATTATTCATAATGCTATAGTTTTCATCTCATCAGTTTCCTGCATTTCCATTTTCATTCCTTAACACAATTTTCACCTTGAGTTCAATTCGTCTTATGAAAATTCTCACGTCATAAAGTAATAAAAATAATTGAATTAAATCATTTCGTGCCACGTCACAAAATTTGTTATTGTTTTACTCTGTTGCTGTTTTCGGCACATTTTAATTTGTTGTTTTTTTTTTGTATTTTGCTTTTCTTTAAATTATTATTATTTGTTTTTTGAACTTTTTCTTGCTCTCTTTCTGGCGATGTTTTTGTTTGCTTCGTGACGGCGCCAGGGTGCGGCAGTGGGCGGCTAGGGGTGGGGGTCATGATGACGGCGGGGCGTGGCATGGCGAGTAGAACCGAGTGATGGGGAGGGGGGACGTGGCAGTCAATATCATTTTGCTGACGGGCCTGACGCTGTTAATTTCCTTGACTTTTGTAATTTATAGTTGTTTTTATAAATATTTCGAAAGATTCTATCGACTGTCTATGGAAACACGTTTCGCTTATGCGACACACACGCGTTCCACAAACTATTTTCGCCAGTCCACATACCCTGTAAACAGTTGACAAATGTAGCATGCTGATTATATCATTTTTAAGTGTATTAAAAATGGAGCTTTCATAGATTTCTTGAATTTAGACTGATTTAGATATATTATTCAAATTACAGGGTATCCATACGTTGGTCATTTGTTCCATTTCACACTTTTATCACTTGGACTTTGTTCTATCTGAAGTATCTAATTATAATTTTCCTTCAATAATCAGCACAGCGTCACATGATTGATGTACCCACATACATATGTACAGATGTACATAGCTTCTGCGAGTCGTGCTTCGACAACTGCAGATAATCGAGCTTTCTCCAGGAGCTTTAAGCTTACAGCGGACGTAGCAATCACTTGGTATCTGTCAGTTGATCAGTGCACCTATCCTAGATCTATTTAGAGCGCGTTTCTTTGAGGGACGACAGCTGTATCAAGTCTTGAAACAAGTGCTTGGTATTTCCCGATTCGGTTGTACAATTCTCATATTATTTGCAATATTATTTAATCCGAAGTTTCCATTTATGAAATATACATATCAACAAGAATAACAACAATAATATTGTCTCGAAATGAGTATGGAATTTGGAATGTGTCATTTGGTTTAAAAATGAAATGCGGAATTTTATTTCATTATTTTTGCTTCTTGTTTTTTTTTGTCGAGCAAATATTTGGTCAAGTTCTCGTGTATAAACTTATTTTTGAATGCTAGGAATCTATTCTTTGCTCAGAGTATTTATTTGAGATCGTCAGGCTTTTATAATGCTTTCTTTTGTTTGTATCCATAGAATAACACTTGTCGGATAATATATTTAAGTTTTTTTTTTGTCGGTTCTGTTTCCTTTGTTTTTGGGTATTTCAACATGGAAATTTTCCAGATTCTTCGCCATTTCAACGGATTGTTCAGAGTTGTTTCGCTATTGTGGCACGTGTCGCAGAACTTGCGGAAGAATTTTACGATCCACCCTCCATAAAGAAGAAGAAACAAGAGGCCTATCAGTCTGAGGGTATTATTATGTGATGTTGTTAATCCTGAGAGCAATTGTACAAATAGTTAAACAATTTCAGCCTTATCAATAGGGAAATACTGCCATCTATGGATAGTATTATCAGTGTGGTCGTTCAAGAGGTAAACATCTCGTGTTCGTCGTCTTTATACACAAAGTATTCATGATAACAGTGTAGAGACTGTGAGGTAAACAATTCATTTGTAAGGATAAGACCCTAATTAATATTAAGATCGGATTATTCATAATACTTATGGATAATATTGAACTGACTGATCAGTATAAAGCTTTAGACTGAGTATAATGAAAACTTTACAGATTTACATTTAAGAAATTCCATACCCTTTATTCTTCCTGCTTGTAAACCCCTTTAGAACCTTACTTCCCTTTAATAATATCTTAATTTTTTCCTTTAAATCTTTTTTGTTTCACACAAAATACAACAATTTGTCTCTTTTTTTTGCCAGTTTCGAAGACCTTCTCGTTAGACTTTCGACCCATTGTCCTTTTGTGCCGAGGGATCCTTTTATGATCGCATCCCAACCACAAAATGCAGAACCCTCAGTTTGAGCCTCACCTCTCGCTTTCCCTTTTTCGAGAACCCAACAATATGGACCCGAGACAAAAAGGAAACCTATGAACCTTGCTTACATTGTGTATCTATTAGATACAATCGTATAGATATGCATGTTTCTTTCTTTGTTTTTGTACGTGTGTGTGGTGTTGTTTTTGCTGTGTGTGTGTTCTTATTGCTCTTGTGTGTGAGTTGTGTTTGTCAACTTGTCGTATCTCTGACTCAATTGCTGGTATCTTTCAGATTTGCCCATTTCAAAAAAAAAAAAAAATAACAAAAACCGAAA
Organism: Drosophila quadrilineata; assembly: GCA_018150725.1. Taxonomy (NCBI): domain Eukaryota; kingdom Metazoa; phylum Arthropoda; class Insecta; order Diptera; family Drosophilidae; genus Drosophila; species Drosophila quadrilineata. Next base: position 11,567,187 of record JAECWN010000219.1, on the reverse strand, counting down.
CCGAAAAACAAAAAATAAGCAACTTACTGATAAGCGAAATGTTCTTGGGCAAAATGCACTGCAAGAAATTTGGGTTGAGAAATTTTAGGTAGATTATATTTATTGTATTCTTAGGCAATTATATTAAATAAAATAATTTATTTATAATTTAAAATTTTACCAAAGTCAAAAGATTTTGTGAAGTAGAGCTTCTTTCATTCTCATACTTCTAAATGAATTCTTGCTAGTTTCTCTGCCACTCTATTTCTCTTTCACTATCTCTCTTTCTCTCTGTCTCTCCCTTTACATCTTTATCACTTTCCTCTGCTTCTCACCTTTTCACACAATGTTTCATCTGCTTTTGAGGTCTGATTCATGCAGCTAAACAAATATTGAAATTTCTCTCAGTGTAGCAGTTAATGTGTGCATAAGCATATACAGCTATGTATGTGTCTGTGTGTGTATTAATGTGAATATGTGTGAGTGTATGTGTGTTTTGTTGCTGTTGCCAAGTGTGCTGTGGCTGTGACAACAATGACGACTGTTGCCGTGGCTGAAAAGCGGAAATGCGAACTGGGCGAAGAGAGCAACAACAACAACAACAACAACAACAACAGCAACATAAACAGCAATAACAACAATGGCAACAACTACAACAAAAGTCAACAGTAATTGTAGCGTTCCAAGGTTTTCACAAATGTGAATGATATGTACATACATAGCATATATGTACATACATATGTATGTACAAGTGTATATATGTACATATGTATGTATGTATGTATGTGTATTTTTTGTACCTGGGTTAGCAACAAAGCGACGACAACTTTTCATTGCAATAACAAAAGAAGCAACTACAACAACAACAGCAACAACACTAATGAACAGCGAAGGTTTCATAAGTCGCAAATAACAAAAACAACAACAACAACAACAACAACAACCACAATGAAGCACTTAAAACAGCAACAACAAAAGCAACAAAAGAAAACGACAGCCCAAAACCAATTGTGACTCATTTGCCAAGCAAACTCCTCTCTCACTCTCTCTCTCTCTGCACACTTCACTCTGCAGTCTCCACTGCACTTGCACTCACACTCCCTCTTCTCTCTCATTTACTCATCTGCATACATACTGTATATGTATGTGTTGATGCCTGCATAGCATTGTTGTTATTGTTCTCAGGGTTTGAATGGGAAAATGAAAAAAAAAAGACAAAACGAAAAGCGAAAAAAAGAGGCAGCTACAACAATTAGCCACATGTGCAAAATTTTGAGCATAGAAACAAGTGTAGCACACAAAAGAAGCCAAAAGATGGAGCCGAGCGTCAGCAGAGACGCTGGCAGCAAGAGAGCAGCGAGCAGCTGAAACAGCTGAGATGTATGGAGGCAGCGACAGCGAAGGTAAAGGTAAATGGCAAAGGATGGAGACAGTGACTGAGACGGAGGTAAATGCAAAACTGAACGCAGAGCGAACTAAGCAGGCATAGAGTAACAGCAGCTGAGCTGCGGGCAGCGGCAGAGTGACGCAGAGCAGCAGCAGCAGCAGAATTGAAGTGCAAGCAAACGAGGTGAGATCAGTGTTAAAAGCAGAGGCAGACTGCAGAGTTGAAACAACAATAGAAACAATAGCTGAGTTGGAGGCAGCAGACAACAACTAGAGTGGAGTGCATGAAAACAAGGTAAGAGCAAAGGTAGCAACGGCAGAGGTAAATGCAAATGCAAACTCAAAGGCAGAGCAGCAAATACAGTGGAAACAGCTGAGGAGGAAGGCAGCGGCAGAGCGTCCGCAAACAACAAATGAGGAGTGCTGGGCAAAAGAGTTATAAGAACAGTGGCTGAGGTGGTGGGAGAGCGGAGGCTGCTTGGCAGTAGAGCAGAGACAGCAGAGGTAAACGCAGAGTGGACAGAGCAAAAATGGCCGCAGCTGAGCAGCTGAAACAGCTGTGAGGTCGGCAGCGGCAGAGCGAAGAGCGGCAGTAGCTGAGGTAAAAACAAAAGCAGAAGTAGTGGGTGAGAAGAGAAGAGGGAAAGCGGGCAGCAGCTACGTTGTGAAGGCAGCAGCAGAATTTTAAAAGAGAGTGAGAGAGCTTTTCAGGCAGGGAGAGAGAGAGTGGCCGTGGGGCAGAGCTGTGTGTGACGGCGACACGCACTGAGTACAGTGGCATCCCTACAGTCGCGTCACAATTGTTGTGCCCTCCTTGGTGGGCAGTTTAGTTAAATTTGCTCAAATTGTATATTATATCTCATAGATATGAAATGTAACTGCGGTTGCTGGCCTGCCTTGTTTCTCTGCCACTGCCGCTGCCGCTGCCGCAGCCGCAGCCGCAGCTCTGCAATTATTATACAAGTGAAACGCAATAAAAATGCAAATTTCTCTGCTCGGCTTTTGTTTTCTTGCCACTTCCCCAAGCATCCCCATACCATGGCTCCCCCCTCGCTGTTTCATTTGGAAATCAAGTGCTTATCTGTGCTGCGGCCGTGCCACAAAACGCAACCAATCTACATGCCACACAACAGCCGCTCAAATGGTCCCCAGCTGCAAATTGTATCTGCCAGATACATAATTACTTGCAAGTAATACGCAAACGGGCATGAGCTTTATCTGTGCCAAACTATGCAGATTTTCAAGACTATCTATTGCCCATTAGAGTGAGAGAGACAGAGATAGAGAGAGAGAGAGTGAGAGAGTAGAGGAGAAAGGAGTTGGATGAGGCAAATATTTACAAAGTTAAGCATAAAGTTGCAAATTGTATCTTTTGATAGCATAATGTTAAGTATCTGTAATTTATATGCAAAGAAGTGATTCTAGCGTAAGTATTTTTCTATCTCCATCTCTTTCTGTTGTTATTTGCATCTCTTTCTATTTGCAACTAGTACCTGTTTACCTCATAATAATGTATCCCCATTAGTTCTCAAGTATCTTGAACTCTTCGATATTCTAGCTTCTATAATTGAAAAGTTGTTTACAGCTGAAAATGCAAAATCGATATCGAATGTGATTATGTCCATATAGTATTCCCGTTATTGTTATTAACTTTGTGTTATGCATTTGTTTACAAGTTTCGTTTATAACAACAACAACAACAACTACTACAAAATACAACAAGAAACCCTATCAACTGCCATGGGAACGATTAATCAATGGGGGGGCTCATGACTAAATGTTCGCAATCATAATTGAATGTCAAATTAAAGCCCCACCAGCAACAACAACAAAGAGAATAACAAAATATAGAAAAAAATATAATAGAGAATGAGAAATAATAAGAAAATCAACTGAATGTTGGAAATGTTTATAGCACGCCCTAGGGAAATAGTTAAATTAACCATATAACATGCAGTGCATGTTGCGGTTACGCGCGGATCTCAACTTTAGAAAAATCAGCGGGGACCGCAGTTGAGACAGACCACGAGAAAGAGAGTGAGGTAGTGGGAGAGAGAGAGAAAGAACTGTTATTAAGATATAGTAACATTATAAAGAAGACCTATGATATAAGGGTTCATATGGGGCAGAAGAAAGGAGTTTGGAAGAGAGACAATTGTGATTGACAGACTAAATTTTAAAAAAAGGTTACTTGAGGTTACACATAGTTAGGATTAGCATTGAATCTGAATTTGGTATAGAAACCCCAACAGAAATACTTTAATTTGTTGTGTCAGACATGTTCTCAATTCCGAATTCGTAAAACGCGTGCAGTTTTTCAATAGCTACTAATGTGAAAACCACAAATATCTTTTGGATTAGGAATTGAGAACAGGCTTTCATATTAATTGCAATTTTAATTTAAATAGAAATTGGTCTAGAATAATACTAATAATAGAATACTAGCAGATTTTAAATGACTCTAACTTTATTCGACGATATTGAAAAGAGGTTCGATTGCAATTTTGTAGAATTATCTATAACCTATAATCCCCACTTATCACTGACCATATATTATGAATGAAAAGTTTTACAACCCCAATTTTTATACGTTCTCCAGAAGTTTCTATAAGAAATTGGTACTCTCTATCCCTCCCTCTCTCTATCTTTCTCTGTTTCTTTTACTACTTTATATTAAAGTAGATCATATGGTATTTTTTTGTTGTTGTTGTATTTTGTGGAAATCAAGTTAGATTTTAAAATTCTGACTAGTCACAATCGTAATGTGGAGCCACGTCTGACCCATTCAATGGCAAATCTGGCATTGGAGTGGAGCCACTGCAGACCCACTGAACCTACCACGCGGTCATCACTCACCTACCCAACAGACAGACCGATGAACAGACCGATGGACGGATGGACAGACGGACGGACGTAAACATTCGCTTTGCGCTGCAGCGATGACTTTGTGAAAATTCGTTCAAGTTGTTGTTGGTCGTGATGTTCCATATGAGTTCGTTTAGCCACCGCATTGCATTAGTCATCATGTTAATCATGACGATTATCATCGCTCCGTACATCATTATGAGCATTTATTGCGGTTGCATTTTTAATTTAGTTTTTTTTTCGCTCACTTTTGTTGTTGTTGTTTTATTTCTGTATTTTGTGTAATTTTCATTTCAGCTGCGTTAAGTGTGGAAGTTGTTATTGCTCATGTTGTTGTTGTTGTTGTTGTTGTTGGTGGTGTTCTTGTTGTTAGTCTTCAACCTGTTGTCGTTTATTGTGTACTTGACAGCCATCGAAAGGGCAAGCAAACACATTTCGCAAGCTCATTAAGTTTGTTGTTTTCGCATACCCTAGCCAACGATACCAAATAGGGTATGATGAACTAAGAAAAAATATATATCTTTGAATAAAGAGTTGATATCGTTATTAGTTGTTTAGAAAAAGATAAAAACTAACTATGCTGGAGTCAGTTTTCAAGGAAAACCCTCTAAGTTCTTCAAAATCGCAGCTATAACTTTTATAGAGTAACTTCTCGTCCGCTAAACTTCACAAATATTTAACCGAAATAGCTGAAATTTGGCACAGTTAGAGCTGCTTACTTTAGTTAGTTAAGGTTAAAATTTTAACATTGTACCTCAAAATTTACAGCAAATATACACATTTTAAGATGTTACAACTTTCAAAAGCAATTTCTAAAAGAATTTTAGCTTATAGAGTAACTAAAATTCGACTAAAGTCAACGAGATTAGTCTTTAGCATCGCAGAGTCTTAACAGAACCCAGCCTTATATAGTCTGATGGAAACCCATACCATTTACTTGGAGATATTCGCTCAGTTTCCGCCTCAATTTCGTAATCCCCAATGGTTTTTTAGTTTTTTGATGGTGCTCAGTCAAAGTTATTAAGTAGTACTTGATTGAAAGAAATACACTCTCTCAATCAACTTTATCTACTCTATATACTATCTCTCTGTATCTGTCCCTGTCTTAGCACTCGAAACCGATATGCAAATGTGCTCGGTATATAGTCTACTCGGAATTGAATTTTATTGTTGAACTCAAGCCAAATAAACATTTGTCCAAGTTGCGGTTGCGGTGCTGGCATTAGTCATACCAAGTGGAATTAACGACAACAGCATTTTCCAAGTCTATTTGTAGAGCCCATGCATACCTTACTAGCGATGGGTCTAAAATACACTCCACTTGTGGTTCCTCCACAAAACTGCAGACTGAGTCAACAAATGTTGAGTTACGAGTGTATGAATATTGATGCTACATTAAAAGATCGATTACGAGAGGTCTAACTAGAGGTAAACGTATTTGCATAAGGAAATACGAGAAGCTGAACAGTTGCAATCGTAACCCAAATGGCAACAAGACAAGTAATTAGAGTTCTAATTAGAGTTCTTAAGGAGGTTCTACATATTTGAAGATCTCACGTGACCATTTTTTATTATCTGTAATTATTAGTTTCTTAACGAAAGAATTTATAAAAATAAGTTTGCAGTATGTATTGAGTACGCTCAAGTATCCATTTGTTTCCCTCAGCAGAAGATAAGAAACCCCTTTTGAACCCTCTAAAAATAAGGTTACCCATGAACCTAGACTTTAGCGACTTTTAAGCACATCTTAAGCATCTCTTGAGTTATTTTTAGCACGATTTTTAGAAGGGTTTACAAAGTTCTTAACTAGAATGGCAGATCTATAAATAGAGGGGCGAATTTGTAACGGTAATTGTGACAAATTTCGATTAAGGTTTATCAATAGCAGACAGTTGTGGTAATACCTAAAGCAATCAATCGATAACTATAACAATTGACATCCAATAGATATAGGAGAGGAAGAGAGCAGAGAGCTTAGGGGGAAAGGTTGCACTCTGCGGTCACATGGCACTGCACTACATTGAAATGTCCCATTGTCTGAACTACGAATTATATGATCAAATATTTGCACAGTCAGAGAGAGAGAGAGAGAGAGAGAGAAGGGCGATATTACTTAGCAGACTAGTTCAGTCTGGTATAGGGAATATGGTACTATATACTATGATATATGGGGGTATGGCGAGTGAGGGTCTCGAGTGCAACGCCTGAGCACGTGTTATCTATCAGCAGTGATTCAGTCTGTATGGCCCGGGGTGGGTCTATGGATATAGTTGCAGATATATATATATTTTTAGTTGGCAAACTTTAGACTCCATGGCGTTACTTGTGAGAACCTAAAAAACAAAACAAATTATAGAAAGCCAAAGAAAAACAACAACGTATACAAAAAAAAAAACAAAATTAAGTATGCAGGAAACTATCTCAAGGTCGTATGCAATGTGACAATGCTTACGTCGTCATCTAGTTTTACGTACTATATGTTTTGACCAACTGGTAATGCTGATAAGAAACAAACCTATTGGGTCTACCTCGACCATTGAAATATGAACCTTATCAAATTGTTGTTTTTTAGCAAATTGAAGTCAAGTGAAGGGTTCTATCAGCGACTATTTATTGTGATTATGATTACGACCATTTGAAATTTATTTACGCTGGTCAGCAATGGGTAACCGTATCAGGTAACGCCCCGTAGCGCTCTATATCTAAAGAACAAGAAGAAGAAGAGGTAGTAGTAGAAGAAGAAGAAGAAGAAGCGGAGCATGCTTAACCTATCTCCAATAACACCTAGCACAGCAGACTTTTGGGCTTCCAGCGGTTGCACAACAAAAATATATACCCTATAATGAGTGAAGGTAGAGGGACTATTGATTAAATTAGTCTGTGTGAATTTATGCATAATTGCAAGTAAAGCAGTCTAAATAAATTATAAAAATAATTATATTATATATAGTCAACATTAATGAATTTACAGGGTACCGGCAAGTCGCATACACTCCCTTACTATGACATCACACTTGTTTGTGCTTGGAAAAGAACGTAAACAAGATTCTCACACAACACCCCCTGATAGTCGAATTATATTTTCAGACGAAAGAATTTCGAGGAGTAGCCAAGAAAAATGATTCGACAGCTTTAAAATAATATCAGTTATAATATCTGCCATAGATCTGCATAGGAAATGTCTATCGAAAGTAGGAAAAACACTCTATATTTCTTTTAGTATATATGAATATAACTTTTATTTATTTGAGCAAATTAGAAAATAAAGAAAAAATTTATTTAAGATTCTCTTGTTTATCTCTATAATTTATCAGATATTATTAAAAATATTTTTAATTTTATTTTTTATTATTATGTTATAAATTTTATCTTAATTATAATTTAAATTGAAAATTCAAATTCACCACATTTTATTTTAATTCGCAATATTTTTATATTAACTATTTTTATTAAACTTTACTTCATTTTATTTTATTTTAATTCACTATATTTTTAATTAAATTATTTTTACTAAATTTTAATTCACAATATTTTATTTTAATTCGAAATATTTTTAATTTAATTATTTTTACTAAACTTTACTTTATTATATTTTATTTTAATTCACTATATTTTTAATTTAATTATTTTTACTAAACTTTACTTAATTATATTTTATTTTAATTTGCAATATTTTTAATTAAATTAATTTTACTAAATTTTACTTTATTATATTTTATTTTAATTCACTATATTTTTAATTAAATTATTTTTACTAAATTTTAGTTTACAATATTTTATTTTAATTCGGAATATTTTTAATTTAATTATTTTTACTAAACTTTACTTAAATATATTTTATTTTAATTCGCAATATTTTTAATTTAATTAATTTTACTTTATTATATTTTATTTTAACTCACTATATTTTTAATTAAATTAATTTTACTTAACTTTACTTCATAATATTTTATTTTAATTCGCAATATTTTTATATTAACTATTTTTATTAAACTTTACTTCATTTTATTTTATTTTAATTCACTATATTTTTAATTAAATTATTTTTACTAAATTTTAATTCACAATATTTTATTTTAATTCGAAATATTTTTAATTTAATTATTTTTACTAAACTTTACTTTATTATATTTTATTTTAATTCACTATATTTTTAATTTAATTATTTTTACTAAACTTTACTTAATTATATTTTATTTTAATTTGCAATATTTTTAATTAAATTAATTTTACTAAATTTTACTTTATTATATTTTATTTTAATTCACTATATTTTTAATTAAATTATTTTTACTAAATTTTAGTTTACAATATTTTATTTTAATTCGGAATATTTTTAATTTAATTATTTTTACTAAACTTTACTTAAATATATTTTATTTTAATTCGCAATATTTTTAATTTAATTAATTTTACTTTATTATATTTTATTTTAACTCACTATATTTTTAATTAAATTAATTTTACTTATCTTTACTTCATAATATTTTATTTTAATTCACTATATTTTTAAATTAACTATTGTTATTAAACTTTACGTCATTTTATTTTATTTTAATTCGCAATATTTTTAATTTAATTATTTTTATTAAACTTTACTTCATTTTATTTTATTTTAATTCACAATATTTTTAATTTAAATATTTTTACTAAATTTAACTTTATTACACTTAATTTTTTGTTATTTTATAATTGATATGTATTTTTAAAATTATTTTTAAATTTATTTAATATTATTTACTTTCGTTTTATTTTTATTGTAATTTTATTATACTTTCGTAAATTTATTATTATTTATTAAGTTATTATTATTTATTAATTTATTATAATTTTATTTCATATTAGTTTAATGTTTTATATTTAACTGTATAGCATTTAATATTATTTCATTGAGTTTAATTTTTTAATTATATTATGATATTTTTATGAATCCCTTAAATTATTGTAATATTAATATTATATTATTATCATATAAGTTCTTAAATTTTTTTTACTACACATTTATCTAAAATATTATCATTTTCGTCTGGTAGTTAAGATTCTTAGAGTTATAGATACATGCATAGTTTTTGTTCAGTAAATTATTCAAATTTCAAGTTTTGTGAACCGAATGCATCCATAAAATTGGATGAATTATGGGCCTGCCACATTGCGGTGGGGCAATTATATATACATACATACATACATATGTATATATGTATGTATATGTATATGTAGTATGTCTAGCCTCGAATCGTCGTCATTATTGCAATCTTGAACTGTGCTGAGGGAGGCGGTTGACTTGTTGCTCACCGTATCTTATGTTCGTTTTGACCCTGGCCAAGTGTCGCACCCCCCTCCTTTCCCTCCACTCACCAACCCACCCCACACCACTCACCCATAGATGCTGTAAACTGCATACAGTATGTTGCATTTGTATGGATGTGGGTGTAGTTCATAAAACTATGCAAAACTTTAAGTAAAGCGACAGACGAAGGACGCATACATATGTACATACATACATACAAACCAGGAGTTGAGGGGGGTGTATTCGGAGAGGGGGAAGGGGGGGTAGCTGTGGGCCCAAATCGCTTCAAAATGTCAACTTCTAAATATATGCATGCATGTATTGAGTATGCGTGTGTTTGTATGTTATTGTCATAATTCTGTTATATGTCTGCTTGTATAACAGTTTCTGCACAGTAAAACAACAGCCATGTACGATGTATGTAAATATAACAGCCGCTGCGCCGCCTCAACGCTGCCAGCGTCGACTGCAGGTGCTGCCCGCAGCTCAGCCGCTGCTGCTGTTGGCGTCGCTGTCGGCAGCGCCTCAAGCTTTTTTTTCAATTGGGATTTTATTTGATTTTCGCATTACACGAAAATGACCTACAAATGAATTCGACATTCAAAAGAGTGGCATGTGAAAGACTAGCGTATACCCTGTAAATAAATAGAAATATGATTTAAAGTCGAAAGGAAGTAATTGGTAATAAATTATTCTTTATGAATTAATAAATAAATAAATAAATCAATAACCTGTGTTATCGATGATCTATAAATAGTCGACACTTGTCTTTGATCTCATAACTTCCCACTCCCAGCTCACAGTCTCAAGCCCCCCATCCGTATAACTGCTGTCTACGAATTGCATTAATGATTTAATTGAAAAACTTGTTAAATTCAATATTTAAATGCTCAAGTCGCAGTCGACGTCAACACAAAATGACACAAAATAATATCAATAATAGTAATAATAATAAATGTAAATATAAATATAAATATAAATAAATGCAATTCAAATGCGGGTGCGAAGGCCCTGGGTGTGACAGAGACAGAGCTGCAGCGTGCGAAAGAGACAGCAACTGCTGCATCTGATATGAACGAGAATAGTAAATACACCCCATGTCCGTCTATCTAACTATCTATCTCTATGTAATACGTATGTACATACATATGTATATACATATATACTTCCAGACAAACCTATTTACATAACAACAGTTTGCAGTCGCCGGTGGCACTGTGTGCACAGACTTATCAGCCAGACTGTTAGCCTCGTTGCATGACGAATTCGTCTTGACCACGTTAAGAATAGAAGGTAAGAAATAAGGTTTGGAGGAAGCCACAAACTATAAATAAAAATTTGAGGACGTTCCGATGAGTACTTCTCGAGTTATGGCCAAAAATTTTAAAGTGACCCAAGACTGCATTTTCCACAAAGTGAACCCCAGTCGAACTTTGAACTGCTATAACTTGGCCAAAAATCATCCGATTTACTTGAAATTTGGATTTTTGTAAATGGGATTGAACCCAAAACAAATCTGCATTTAAAAATTTTCAATAATTTGGCTTTTTAAATTTTCGATATTTTTTGGCCCATTTTCCATACTTACCCCTTGCAAAAATCATCCAAAACCAAAAAAAAATCGATCCCAATTTTTTGTGTCTAATCAATTCTGGGACTCAAAACTAGCATTTTGCTGTTTATTTGAGGACATTCCGATGAGTACTTCTCGAGTTATGGCCAAAAATGTGAAAAAAAGTGACCCAAAACGGCATTTTCCATATAATGAATCCCAAGCTAACTTTAAACTGCCATAACTTGGCCAAAAATCATCCGATTTACATGAAATTTGGATTTTTGTAAATGGGATTGAGCCCAAAACAAATCTGCATTTAAAAATTTTTGATAATTTGGCTTTTAAAATTTTCGACTTTTTTTGGCCCATTTTCCATACTTACCCCTTGCAAAAATCATCCAAAAACAAAAAAATTTCGATCCCAATTTTTTGTGTCTAATCAATTGTGGGACTCAAAACTAGAATTTTGCTTCTTATTTGAGGACATTCCGATGAGTACTTCTCGAGTTATGGCCAAAAATGTGAAAAAAGTGACCCAAACTGTCATTTTCCATATAATAAACCCCAGGCTAACTTTGAACTGCCATAACTTGGCCAAAAATCATCCGATTTACATGAAATTTGGATTTTTGTAAATGGGGTTGAGCCCAAAATAAATCTGCATTTAAAAATTTTTGATAATTTGGCTTTTAAAATTTTCGACTTTTTTTGGCCCATTTTCCATACTTACCCCTTGCAAAAATCATCCAAAAACAAAAAAATTTCGATCCCAATTTTTTGTGTCTAATCAATTGTGGGACTCAAAACTAGAATTTTGCTTCTTATTTGAGGACATTCCGATGAGTACTTCTCGAGTTATGGCCAAAAATGTGAAAAAAGTGACCCAAACTGTCATTTTCCATATAATAAACCCCAGGCTAACTTTGAACTGCCATAACTTGGCCAAAAATCATCCGATTTACATGAAATTTGGATTTTTGTAAATGGGGTTTAGCCCAAAATAAATCTGCATTTAAAATTTTTGATAATTTGGCTTTTTAAATTTTCGACTTTTTTTGGCCCATTTTCCATACTTACCCCTTGCAAAAATCATCCACAACCAAAATATTTTCGAATCTAATTTTTTATGTTTCACTGATTCTAAGACTCAAAACTAGCATTTTGCTTTTTATTTGAGGACTTTCCGATAAGTATTTCTCAAGATATGACCTAAAAAGGTCTCACAAAGTTGTTGAAACGCTATTTTCCTCAATACTAAGTCTACCTTAATTTTTAGGTACCGTAATCTTGCGAAAATGCAATCGAATTTTATGTTCTTGGTTATCTAAATGCGAAATTGTCAAGTAGAGGAGAAAATTGCCTTCAAAGATTGTTGAAGTGAAAAGAATTTCAATTCTAAAACCCTCCGGAAGTTGTGGTATCGATATCGATAAACAATCGAGAATGCAAACTGGCATTGATTATGAAGCCGGACGTGTTGCTTAATGGATCGATAGTTTTAACGATTGAAACGGCGAGACAGCTTTTAATAGATCAATTTGAAATATATTTAAATATATATATCTGTGTTTATATATAGAAGTATATATAATATGTGTACATAAGACGTCAAGAGTGAGTCCAGACGAGACGAGACGTGATGTGACGTGACGAAACGTGCGCATTTCAATCAATTTGCTTGGCACTCGAGCGATAAGACGAGGAAACGAATTACGCAGATTCAATGGACTTCTCTGTCAGAGTGAGATAGCTAGAGATATAGATAGATAGATAGATAGAGAGAGAGATAGAGAGAGAAACTAATATGCCCAATATTATATATTTACTATATTAATCAGATGCTGTCTGTATATATATATGCATTGCTGAGCGACTCTTTCAATGTTACTCAATGATTTTTGCCATCAGGTCGTCCGCCCATCTGTATGGGTGTGTGTCTGCCCATCTGTTTGCGGTTTAGGTGTTGTTTGGGTAATCGTAAGCCCCATTGTCCATGTGCTGAAAAATCGAGTAAATATTTGCAAGCCGAGAACACGATTTTACTATTTGTTTACAGACGTAATCAATACAGGAATGCAAATAGAACAACAAAGATTCAATGCGTTCAACGAATAAAATGCATCACAAGTAACGACTTCAATATACACTAACTAAGTAAAAGTTACGGCATAACATAGTCGGATAGTGAGATAGAAAAGTATCAAAGATGATATTCCAAAACTCTAAAAGTTTGAGAGTATCTTCTCATTCTGTTACATGTTCACTCGCATAGCGCATATGCCCGCTTAAGTGAGTGTGTATTGAAAACACGAAGCTATATAAAAATTCTATAGACACAACAAAAACTTGAATATTTATGAGTTGTCGTGCGACTTGTTTCAATGTTACGACTATATTTCAGATGCAAAACACAATTATGATTAAGTTCTCTCAAATGCAATGCATTATTCTATATAGTATCTATATAGAATATATATACACTTTTAACAAATATACCCCTGACTTTGATTTCAATGAGACTATACAAATTTAGAAATGTTTTTCTTTGTTTCTCGAATTTCTTATCTTCCAGTTATTTTTGACACCTCATTGTATTTTTGATCGACATATTGCTGCATCACGTCAGAGATTGGGATACTATATAGTCATCGATAGATTGTGAGTTGCCCTCGATTATGAGTCTAGAAAGTGTCTATCATGGGGGTTATAGAAATTAAACTGGAATTATCCAGAGAAAAGTAGTTGCAAAATTAGCTTTATTTATTTAATGAATTATATTCAAGTTCTAGTTGAAAAAAAAAATTTAAAAAATTATTATAAGTTCTCCACTTTACTGTAAAAATTTTATAACTTTAACCGATTTTCTTCAATTCTATTCATGTTCAAGAAGGTAAAGTGTGCAAAATCCAAAAATCATAAATTAAATTTGATATTTTTAAAAAATACAAATTATTAAAATTAGTGATTTCCATTTCTAATTTTAAAATATATTTCATTTTTAATTCTATTTTAATTTAATGAATTAAACATAAGTATAATAAATAATATATAATTTTAAATAATATTACCCATGTTTTTAATTTATAATTTAAATTGTTTTTTTTTCTATTTACTACTAAAATGTAATTAATTAATTTAGTTATTTAATTAATTAATTTAACTTAATCTTTTTTTTCTAAATACAATGTTTATAAATATTTAACTTGTATTAAGTTTTGCTTAATTAATTATTTAATTTTTTTTTGATTATTTTATCACTTCTTTAATTCATCTCAATTTATAATTAAAATTTTTTAATTAATTTTCTTTTAAATACTATAATTTCAAAATTAAATGAGTTAAACTTAATTCAAAAGTAATTTATAAGTTTAAACGTTTATTTCTAATTTTAATATTTTTTTTTAAATTTTTTTTAATTTAATTAGTTTTTAATTTAATTAGAAATACTTATATTGTGATTTTATCCACTTGTTAAATTTTTAATTATACAATTTTTTCTATTATATTATTCTATCAATTATTTAAAAATGTCTGTTATCGATAACTTAAATATAAGTAGCCTTAAATAATGTAATTAATTTAACTTCATTTTATGCTGTTTCCGAATTATAATGTTTTCAGACATTTTATTTGTATTCAGTTTTGTTTCATTAATTAATTTAATTTTGAATCAATTAATTAATAACTTAAGTGATTATTTGACACATTTACCATTCACATCAAATATATAATTTATATTTTCAATATATTTTCTGTTAATTTTTTTGTTTTTTTTTTTTTTAAAGCTATATAAGAATATATATCTATAATTTTGCATTCCTGGGGGAAGTGCATTTTATCAGTTTAAAGAGAACACAACTTTTGCCGTTGTTTATAGTTTTCATTATGCTGCATATTATTTTTCTTTTCTACTTATTTTTATATTTTTTTTTGGTTATCAACTTTGCATATTTGAATATAATTTTGAATTTTTTTTTCTCATATTTTTTTTTATAACTCTGTAGTATATTTTTATTGCGCGTTGGCGAGACGCTAGACATACATATGTATGTATGTATGTTTGTATGTATGTATGTATGTATGTATGTATGTATGTACATACTATATGGAGGCCGCACCTTCAAGCGTGTTTCTCCGTCTACAGTTCCCGACTAGAATCGAATCCAAGTAGAACTCATAACTATATGACAATTTCTTGATAGTATTATTGTTGCTGTTTTTGTTGTTGTTGTTTTTGTTGTTGTTTCTCTTGTTGATGTTACTCCCAGGTGTGCGTGTTTATCGAATTGTATGTTGAGTAGAGGGGAGTGGAGTGGGGTACACCCATTGCTCAGGTAATATTCTTTATTTGCATAACAATTTTTGTTTCACTTCATTTTTTTTATCTCTTTTTTTTTTGTATTTCAGTTGTTTACTTTTCAGTTTTATGCCCATATGCGAAAACAAGAGCGACGAAAATAAATAAAATCATAAAAGTCGATTGCCAAATACCGACATGATGATGATGTTGATGATGATGAACTAAAGCATACCAAGTGGCAGAAAATTTAATGGGAAAATTTAAAATTTATTGAATTTGAATTTATATGGAATTTCTCATAAGAATATTAATATTGATATTTTGTGACGATTTTTAAGATAAATATACATTAACAAATGAAATTAAAATTAACAAATGAATGAAAGTTATAGTTTTTTAAAATTTTTTTTTTTTTTTGATTTAAATTTTTATCAATTTTCACTGTTATCGAAACTTAATAGAAAAAATTTAAAAAAAAATGTTAGAAAATATGAAATTAAATTTATCGATAAATATAGAATCTGTTATGATACGCATCATATTGAAACTGTGTGAGGATATCGATAGGTATCAAAGAAGTAGATTATAATAACATTGAAAATAATATGTAAGTATTATGAATATCAATTACTTAAAAATGTCTGTTATCGATAACTTAAATATAAGTAGCCTTAAATAATCTTAGAAATGCATACAGTTCAAGAAGTTTAGGTAACTAAATGTATATGTAATTGAAATTTATACTTCCCATACATGTCTATTTCAAAACAACACGCCTATTTATAATAACTATTTATGTATAACTAGCAATTTATCGTTTATCGATAATTGTCTTTAGTATGTTTCAACTGTGATAAACCTTTATAATTGATGATCTATAAATAAACGTCGATATCAAAATTGAACATAATTCAATAAAATCTACAACCATCTCTCTCTCTCTCTCTCTCTCTCTATCTCTTTCTCCCTCCCCCATCGCTCTCGCTCTCTCTCTCTCTCTCTCTCTTTCTCTCACTCTTAACTTGCCTTACCCATATTGGTATTATATTGTCTGATATCGTGCAGAAAACTTGACCTAGACGACAATGGGAAGCATTATCTGTGAGACACGCGTGTATCCACAACAGACTCTATATCGTATATAGAATACGATATATGTATATAGATAAATTGTATGTGTGTGGTATTAGTGTGGGTATATGGTTGCCACACCCTCCAACCCCCCCAAAACGCAATTCGTTATATTTATAGAAATAATCATAAATTCAATGTGAAATCAATATTTGACATGGCGTTTACTTTAACAGTTAAACACAATCACCTCCCCTCCCCTCACCACCCCTCACTTTACCCCCCTTGCCTCGCTGCTCATCCCACACTCTAACTGTTATTATTTATTGCGTTGAAAAGTTTCATTATCACAAAGAAAAAAAAAAGAAAAAGAGATTTTTTTTTTATTGTTGGTTGTGCACTTTTTTTTTTTTGTGTTTTGTTTTTACAATTTACATAAGGCAACGTCTGTTGTTGCCGCCGCTGCTGCAACTTTGTTTGCCCATAGGGAGATGGGGGGGAGGGGAGAGAGTGTGGCAACAAGGGAGTGTGGAGTTTTGTTGTTGTTGTTGCTGTTGCTGTTGCTGGTGAAATGTAATGGCCGCAACCGAAAATAGCAGCAACAATGACATCAAATGGCAGCGTAAAAGTTTTTGTTGCCTCCCCCTCTTTCCCCACCACCCCCCACCCTTTGGCCAATCCCCTCCCGCTGGTAAACGAAGTGGCACAGTGGTACCATTGGCCATATAAGTGTCACATTGAAGTACGCTACTTCACCCCGCCCCCCTCCCCTACTCCACTCCTTCTCCCACCCACCCCTTCTCCCACCCACCCCTTGTGAGAAATGTAATGGCCTTGGCATTGCACGGAGTTGTTCTAGGCATGTTTCTTGGCATGATTTATCATTTGCCAGTTGCAAAATGGAAACTTTTACCGTCACTCACAATGAACTCGCCTCGCTCCGAGTGGTGGGCGTTATGGCGGGCGCACGGGGCGTGGCCAGCTTAGAAATGATATTTGGCAAAACGCAGCAACAACGATAACAACTCATATTGACATTCAGCTAAAGACATTCAATATAAACAACAAATACAATTTTCACGACTCTCGAGATGTTATTTTCCTGCTTATCAAGCGGCAAAGTTTAGAAAAATATCTTTTGAAAACAATATAGTATTCTGTGCTATCAAAACTGAAAGAAATTTGAAAATTTGAAGAACATAATGAAATTTTGAAATGTTTTTTTTTTAGAAAATTTGATAATCAGAGGTTTTTTTTTTTTGAATATATTTGTTTTGCTGGTGGCATGCATACTATTGTGTGAAGTTGCCTGATTTTCCATAGGAAAGAAAATTTTATTTTATAATTTATTTTTGAAAATTTTAATAACGTTTAAAATAAAGATTTTTTCAAAATTGTTTGAGCACACTAAGCGTATGCGTAATATTTTCCAAACATGAATTACTTCCCTTCCGCAAAAACTATAGAAAATTTTAAATTAAATTCTATTTTTTATAATGATTTTTTTTAATATTTAAACAAATTATTTTTAAAAAATTATTTCAAAATTTTTCAAATGGCATATTCGTATTATTTGCGAAACATGGCTTACTTCACTTCAGCAAAAGCTAGAAAATTTGATAATAAATGCAATTTTGTATTGGATAATATTTTTTTTAGGTTTTTTATGTTTTTAAACAAATTATTTTTAAAAATTTTTGAAAATTATTCAGGCACTCTTGGCATATGCGTATTATTTTCGGAACATGGCTTACTTCCCTACAGCAAATACTGTAGAAAATTTTATATTTAATTCTATTTTTTATAATTTTTTATTCAATATTTAAATAAAAAAATTTTTAAAAATTTTTCAAAATTATTCCGGCACTCTTGGCGTATGCGTAATATGTTTCGAACTTCCCCTACGCTGCTCCGTTACTTGATTTAGTTGAGAGTTGAGGGAACTTTGAATAATGCACAACTTTTAAGCATATCTTAAGTTATTATCAAACAGTGTAAACTTAGTTTGACCTGCACTTAACAGCGGCTCACGGTGCGTATGCGTAATTTATTGTTTATTTATAGATATTACGCATACGCCACGTAATGCAATTTTTTTTTTTTGGCATTTCTCCGCATTTCGTCTCCGCTCAGTTCAATTGCAAATATATCTACATATATATATATACATACATATATGATGTACAATGATTTAATTACTTAATTACATAATTAGCCAGCAGTTGTCATCAAGTTTTGGCTGCTGTTGGCCCCACTGTGCGGCAAACGAGGAGGCGAAAAAAAAACAAACAAACAATTCAGAAAACATTTTAAAATTCAAATCAACGCGATTTTTGCTTGTTTTGTTTCCTTATTTTATTTTGCACAGTTTCCAGCATTTTGTTGTTTTATTTTTAGTTGTTTTCATTTACATTGTTGTTGTTGTTGTTGTTGTTTTTTAATTTCTGGTCACGTATTTGTTTCGTTTCATTTTTGGAAACAATATTGTGGCACGACAATAACATCGAGACGGGACTGGGACTGGGAATGGGAATGGGAATTGGAGTGCGATGTGGCATGGATATTGCAGTTGTTTAGTTGCAAGTTGCCAGAGTTGGGAGTTGCAAGTTGAGGCTGCCACTGCAACTTCAACTCTAACTGTAACTGTGACTGTGACTGGGGATGTGGCTGTGGATGTGGCTGTGTCTGCGGCTTTTTTGCATTCGACTTTCTGTAATTTGAGCCAATTACGATGGGGGTAGAGAAAGAAAAAGAGACAGACAGACAGAGAGAGAGAGAGGAGAGATAGTGAGAAAGGATTACTCTTAGAGAGAGAGAGAGTGAGAAAGAGAGCGCTGGCTTACGGAGTTTGCTGTCGTTTTGCCAAACTGTTTAGCATTTATTTTGTGCAACGTTTTATTTTCTTCCCATTTTTTCCTTTAAATATATTCCTTTTTTTTGGTATTGTGGGCAAGTGGTTTTTGGTGTTTGACTTGGGCTGCTCAGTTACAGTCTGTTTGAACAGGAAATACCCTTGTAAATACACAGACTATACGAAAACGAACAAAATTTGTCTATCTTCTATGAGTTTGTGTAGTTAGAGTTAAGCAATTCGAGAAATATTTTTAAATTCTGCCAAATAGAATAGAAACTATGTCTATGCCAAATTTCAGCCGGGTAACTCTTAAATGAACTGAGTTCACTGAGTTATGTCAGGCTATAATACATCGTAGCTGGTACAAATGGAAGTTATAGTTAGCTGACAACTTGAACTGATATCACACCAATTTTCAGCTTGATAACTCTTAGAATCGCTGAGTTCACATAGTTAGTTTTCAATATAAGCGTATTATTTTCACAAATACGCTATGGAATAGTACGATTTCTATGTCTATAAGATAGTTTACTGAACTCTAATGTGTTTGCCAAATTTCAGCCGGGTAACTCTTAAATTGACTGAGTTCACTGAGTTATCTCAGGCTATAATACATCTTAGCTGGTATAAATGGAAGTTAGAGATAGCTGACAACTTGAACTGATATCACACCAAATTTCAGCTTGATAACTCTTAGAATCGCTGAGTTCACATAGTTAGTTTTCAATATAAGCGTATAATTTCCACAAATACGCTATGGAATAGTACGATTTCTATGTCTATTATATAGTTTACTGAACTCTAATGTGTTTGCCAAATTTCAGCCACCTTAGACTTAAACTAACCGAGTTCCCTGAGATGGTTTCAGTTGAGCATAATATTTAATTGCTGTAGTTTTGTTCAAGCTATGCAGACACTTTTATGGCTATGGCATGTCCTATAAAAACGAAGAGAAGAGGAAGAAAATGCATAAAATGTGAAATTGAAATTTATTTGGTCTTTAAATTTGATTTTTGTTTCGTTTCGTTTCGTTTCGATTTCTTGCTTTTTTTCTATATAAATAAAAATAATTTTCATTTTTTTTTCACTTTTGTATATTGAGAGTCTTTTGGAGTCTGCTGCTGTATCTGTATCTGTATCTGTAGCTGGGCATAAATCGTCCTTCTATTATGGCATGCACATTTGCAAAATGCGAATACGTGATCTTTGCATTATAATTACTCTTTCAGAGTTCTCTTCACCCCCCCTCCCGACCCTCACCATTGCCCACTCCTTGAAGAGCTCCCACAGTTCTCTGTATGTGTGTGTGTCTTTTTTCGGTTCAGTTTCGGTTTCAGTTTTTGTATTCTTAATGGCCATGGCACATTTCTCTGCCATTTCGTGCATTTAATGATTATTTTTTATTTTTATTTTTTTCGAATTTGTTTTTCTTTTTTTTTTGTTGTATTTTTTGGTTTATTTCCTCTCTTTGTTTTCAGTTTTATTTTCTGGCCAATTTGATTTGACTGCTCCGCTATTGTTCGACCCTCTTAAACTCCCTCTCTCTCTTTCTTATTCTCTCGCTCCGTCTCGTTTCATTCTGCTCTCCGTCTCTTTCTCTGCCTCTGCCTTTCAGTTATTAGTCTCATGATTTTAATGGGCCTTTAATTATTTCTTATAATTTTAATGCCATTATGCGCGTAGCATGAGACAGCTGATAATTATTATAGATGCTCTCAAAGTATTAAAGCAACGAAAAAAATTAAAAAAAAATATTCTTAAAAAAATTGAGTAAATTTTTATGAAATATATGACATGATATTCAGCATACTCTACAATATTTACTAATATTACTATATTTTATTTTGCAGTTGAAACATAAAATTATGAAGGAAATAAAAATATATAAAAAATATACAAAATATTGAAAATATGCAAAATATTGAAAACATTCAAAATATTGAAAATATGCAAAATATTGAAAATATACAAAATATTGAAAATATACAAAATATTGAATATATACAAAAAATTTAAAATATGCAATATATTGAAAATATGCAAAATTTTGAAAATATACAAAATATTGAAAATATGGAAAGTATTGAAAATATACAAAATATTGAAAATATACTAAATATTGAAAATATACAAAATATTGAAAATATACAAAATATTGAAAATATGCAAAATATTGAAAATATACAAAATATTAATAATATGCAAAATATTGAAAATATGCAAAATATTGAATATATATATATTTATTTTAAAAATATTTCCCATAATATTTTAGAAATTTGTATAGGACATTTAAACCTCACAGTTCTCTCAGCGCTGAAATTTCTTACAAATCGTAATAATTAAAAAAAAATAATCCAGATTAATTTTAAAATTTTTTTAAATATTAAAATATTAAATTTAACTTTTTTCTATGTTAAACTTAAACTCCTTTTGCTGAAAGTGCAGTTATTCCCAGAAAAGACTGTTTTTTATCTCAAATTGTAGCACTTGGGGCAACTTAGCTGCTGCCACAGCTCCGACTTGAAGTTGAAAGTGCGGCATGAAATATATATCTACAATATATATGTATATACATATATATATTTAAAAGTCTATATATCTGTATGTGAGTTTGCTGTTTGCACAGCTCTGTTGATTAAGTATCCCTCAGCACTTATGTCTTTACAACTTTTCCTTACCCCCCCACCCCCCTCCCAATGTCCATCACCCTCACCCTCCCCCCTCCTTCAGTGTTACCTTTGCTTTCAATAAACTTCCACGAAGTTGGTCAACGGAGAGTTTCTTGGCTGGAGAGTTGTGTGTTCTCTGTGCTCGTTTCTCGGTGTTTTGGCCCATCCAGTGGTGTCCCATTAGGGCAACAAATTAGTTGCAAGCGACGTTGTTGCAACTTGCACGTTGCACATTGCACGTTCAACTTCTAGACATAATTTACGAGGCAGCAATCGCAGACGAAGACGACTATCGTAATAGCTGGTAACAGCATTTGTGCATTTGGTTTCGCCATAAATCATATCGGAAATGCAACAACCCCTAACTACCCACCCCCCCCGCCACTGTTTATCACAATCCCCTGCTGACTGCACAACCCCCCCTCCATCCCCCACCAGTTAGTACCCCAAACAATGGGGCAGCCCTTTTGCACTTGAACAACAAACTTTGTTAAGCTGCATCATCATCAACGTTTGCAACGCAATTTCTTGACTTACTTTAGCCGGGAGGGGGATGGTGGGGTACCTCTCCCTACCCACCCTTTGCCTAACCACACCCCCCCCCCATTGTTAGTGTTGTGAAAGGCTTTCGGCTAATTGATTTACAACACTTTCCGAACCTTTCCCAATGCCACAACGCAGCTGACAAATGTACAATACACTCTTTCAACGGGCATATCCACTACGTTATCTCAAATGTAACTGTCCCCCCTCCCCGGACTCCCTCTACTCCCCAAGCATTATCTCTCTTATCAGCATCAGGTTCGGGTTGTCGATCGGAACGGGGTCTGTATTGGGGGGGTTTTGTTGCTGAAACTCGCAGAAGTTCTACTTTAAATGAAAATGTTGAAATCAAGATAAAGTCGAGGAATATCATCATAATATAAGAGTGTTCTATGAGGAAAATTTAGGTTGGTGATGAGGTAACCCCAATTATATAAATATTATTTTTAAAATTAAAGAGTTTTGATACATAGTAATGAAATTTGCAGAGTATTTATGAAGTTTTAACATAATATAATATCATATTATAACAAATAAGAAAAGAAAAACAGTCCCTTAAGGCAACAATTATATTTGCAGACAAAGAAAATATTAAATTTTAAGAAAATATTTATTTTTCGCAGATCTGTCGAATATTTCTGAAGTTTTAAATGATTTTCTATACTTTCAAAAATTTCAGTCAATTTTCCCGTTCTTTACATGTTTTTCTCCATTTAGACTCTAAATTTGAGAGTATTGCAGAATTCGTTCAACTTGCTTCATTTTTTGCTTATTTTTTTTATCGAACTTCTCTCTTGGCTGTTTAGAGTTCTGTATGCATTCTGTAGAGAGAGGGTTGCGGAGAGGGTTTCGAGAGACGACGGAAGGGAGGGAGGTTACTGCTCTGTTGGGACTTGCTCAATATGCGATTGTGTGACAATCGCTATGAAAACTGGCAACACACAACATAGAGTATATAATATATATATATATATAAATATAAGTATATATATGTATGTATATTTGCTGGGGCTTATCAGCACACATGTTGTTTGGGCTCGACAAGGGGGTTGAGTGGAGCGGAGGGTAGGTGTAGGTAGAGGTAGAGGGAGAGGGTTGAATCTCCCTGGGGTCGCATTGGGGAGCCGCGAACTGTTTGCGAAAATAATTTATGGCAAACTGTTGATTGTTGACATGGGGGCCCCAGAGCTCTCAGCTTAAAGCCTCTCACACTCACAGGGTATATGTGTGTAGAGTTTATCATTAGTTTTACTATATATATATATATATATATATAGTATCTGTAGATATGTTCGCATAACGAAACGAAACGCGACGAGCAAAACAAAAGCCGCAACAATCCAAACAACTCTTAACATAGTTCGTCAGTTGCTTCGGTTTCAGCTTCACTTCGTTCAACATTTTCAAAAACAGATTGCGTCATTTTTCAATTCTCTGCGCTGCCCGCAGTCTCCAAACTCTTCCCACTCTCCACACTTGGAGAGTCGCTCGGTTTGTTGCGATCGTTTCCTAGAAAAGTGCCGTCAATTCGCAGAAATTTCAGCGCCACATACTCAACACGATAGCTACTATATATGTTTGTGATTCCAGCTCGAATCTAGTATACTTGTATGGGTATATCTATAACATATATATATATATATATATATATATATATATCTATATAGAATTGCTTGTCGAGTCGCATTCGCCTTAGACATATAGACGAGGCAGCTAATTGAGGTTGCTGCTGATAATGCAATGTGACAATTGCTGCCATTAAGTATTAAGTATGTTCGCTTATATAAATAGATGGATATGATATGTATATTGATGGAGCAGCATATGTATGTGCCCCAACTATACAGTTACTATATATGCTATATCTTTGAACTATTGTTTGACGCTCACAGCGAAATCAGTTGCTTTTCAGTTGAGGTTGCTTCAGTTATAGGCATATATATCTATATATATATTCCAGCTATGTAATCTGTACTATATAGTATAGTATATATATTGCATTATGCTATCAGAAAATAGTAATTGCAGCCACTGTAGCGCTCTTAACTGCACTTTTGCCGCTTATCTCCTTGCAAACTATGCATATTAAGTATACGCCCCTTGCACCAAAATCGCTAATTATATATAATTCATTTGTCATTTTTCAAATTTGTTGAAATATATATATATATAAAATATTTTAGAAATTATATAAACAATTTCTAAAAGAATTTAAATATTTTTTAACTTTGTTTTTGCCTCAAAATTCTTCAGTGTCTCTTCTTTTCCTTTTTTACTTATCGAACAACTCAAAAAACAATTGATGACGACCTTGAACTAAATACATATGTATACCGTTATGTATTGCTTGTATGCAATTCTATATATGTATATATATATGTAGGTATGTAGGTATGTTTCGTATACTTATGTAAGTACTCAACCCATTCAATACTGCTTATCAGCTGCCAGTTCTCTTTGCAGCCTCAAGTTCTTATCAGCGCTCACATAATATATATATAAAAAAAACATAATAATAATAATAATAATAATAAAAATATAATCATTATGTTTTTCTTGATATGAATAGTTGGCGCTGTGGCTGCTAATGTGGGTAACATAGTGCTAAAGGCAGCACAATATTGAATTAAGTTGCTTGTTTTTAAGAGGTATACAGCAAGTATATATAAAATAGTAAAAATTATATTGTCGAGTGAGATCAACTATGAGATACCCTGTGGTCAGGTCTCTACATCAAAAACTATTTCCCGATGGTACTTTGCAATTATGGCCTATTTTGAATAAAAATCGTAATTTTCCAAGAACCGTTTTCAACTTTGAATGTCTATAACTTTGCTAAAAATTAACCGATTTTCAAAATTTTTGCAGTTTATTTCACTTTTTGGGGTGATACTTTGAATCTGCATCAAAAGTTTCTTTCATGGTGTCACTTTTCAGTTTTTGGCTGTTTTTGGCCATTATTGGCCATATCCAGACCTTTTAAGAATGGAAAAAAAATTGAAAATTTTAAAAACTAACTTTTTGTGTCACATCGATTTCTGGCATTAAAATAGACATCATTTTTTTACCAGACTGAATTTGAAACATAATTTTCGAAAATATGTCCCAAAATGTTGAAAATCGTCATTTTCTATTAAAGGCGTTGCTTTCAAGCATTGAATACCCATAAGCTATTTTATTTACATAATATGTTTTGAATTCCTGACAAGTATTACTTTGTGCCTTGTGACTGCCCCTATAATATTTTCGCTATTCGCTTTTATTTTTCTGTGGTTTGTTATTGTTTTGTTTGTTTTGTTTTTGTTGGCCTATTTTTAAAAATAAATATATATTTTTTTTATTTATATATTGCGCTCTGTTGGTGCGTTATAGTTGAGAGCATTTCTGATTTATGATCAAAACAAGCAACAATTGTTTGTATTTTATTCAAAGCAACAACGACTTCCATTGTTCTAAGTGTACGTGGAGCACGTGTTTCATACTATTGGGGCAATATTGTAGATATATTGGGTAAAAATAAAAACTTGTTGTTTAGCTCCAAGATATTGAAAGAGTTTGATTTTGAGTTTCATTTTCAAAATGAAATAATTCAACAGCATTTTTTGTTTGTTTATTAGTTAACGTTTTTAGCTTTAGCTCAATTCAAATTAGTTTCAGTAACAAAATTATTATTATACTTAATATACATATATGTTTAAGAATACTTATAGCTAATATAGATTGATAGTTGTAAATATTTATATATATATATATATATAGATATAAATGAACTTGTATTCAACTTGTTTTGTTTTATGAAACTATGTACATTGTTTTTCATCTTCTTCTTTGTTTGCCGAACCGTAAGAAAAGCAACTTTTTGTTGACATCGGTATCGGGTATATGAATATATATACATATATATATATGGTATATATTTTAAATGTTTATCGATTCATTAATGCATAAGATAACAACTCTTAATTGACTACAAAAAATAAAGGCACCTGAGTTCAAAAATGTTATTGCCAAAATAATCAAATTAAAAATCAACCAAAAAATATAAAATGTAATTAAATTAAAAATCAAAAACGAAAATCAAAAGCAGATACTTCAGTGTATACGACTATATATATATATATATTGATTTTGTATATAAGTTATACAAAAGCACAAAAGTTATGTTGAATTTCAATTCAATTGAAATAATGATTTGTTAAGTTTTCACTTCATGTTGATTGACTGACATTTCGTTTGTTTGATTGACTGTTTGATTGATTGACTGCTTGACTAATTGATCACTGTTATGTGTATATATTTTCTATAGCTGATTTAGTTTTTATGTACATATATCATGTATTTGTTTATAAAGTACTTAAATGGTCTTTGTCCCTGAATGAAATGCGCTCGGCTTAAGAACCTCCCGCTGCCTCCCTACATAGAGAGAGAGAGAGACATTTCAATCAATCTCTCTCTCCTTCAATCATTTTTTTTTTAATTTACATATTTGCTATCTCTTTCTAAATTGCTGTTGCTGACTAGTGCATTCTCTGTCTCCCTCTCGCTCTTCAACTAATTTAACTACAAAGCCGCCTTAGAAACTTTCAACAATCTTGAACCCCCTCCAAATTCTGAACCTCAACCTGCGAACCTACGAACCTACTCCCACTTTTGGGAGTAGCTACTGCATTTTGTAGAGTTGCGGCGGTTCTTTGGACGCGGGCATACCCTGGTCATACTTGCCCAGCTCCGCCTCGTATAACAGATTGTTGATCAGATGCTTCACCACGATCTTCGACTTGGCGGTCTTCAGTTTCCGTATGGTGATGGCCACATACTCACCAAAGACCCCATACTCATCCACATGATTGGCACTCAGATTGCCGTTGCTGTTGTTGCTGAGCTTGGAACTGGAGATGTTGTTCGGGTTGTTGGATGTGGCAATGAGGCTGGAGATGCCGCTGCTGTTGTTGCTGCCACTGCCGCTGCTGTTGCTGCCGCTGGGCGTTGCTGTTGTTGTTGCCGCTGCGGTTATTGTTGTGTTCAGAGCATGCAGCTCCAGGGATGTGGACGAATGTATATTGTTGTTGTTGTGGTTGATCAACAAAGTATTGTTGTTGTTGTTGTTGTTGTTAGTGTTTAGACTATGGGCCTCCGCTGGCGAGGAAGAGAGATCACGATCACGATCACGTTTTTGTGCCATGTTATTGGAATGTTGTTGCTGCTGGTGGAGGTGGTTGCTGTGGTTGCTATGGTTGAGCTGTAGGTGGTGAAGGTGGTGGTGGTGGTTACCATTGTGGCTGAGATTGTGGCTAATTTGTTGTTGAAACGCATGAAATGCAATCTGACTGTGGTTCAATTGTTGCTGTTGTTGCTGCTGCTGCTGCTGATTATGATGATGATGATGATGAT
The DNA here is from genome assembly GCA_018150725.1 of Drosophila quadrilineata. Taxonomy (NCBI): domain Eukaryota; kingdom Metazoa; phylum Arthropoda; class Insecta; order Diptera; family Drosophilidae; genus Drosophila; species Drosophila quadrilineata. The sequence continues at coordinate 11,539,284 of JAECWN010000219.1, read as the reverse complement.
GCTGCTGCACCACCGTCGACTTGATGGGCGTCAATGTGAGCGCGCCCACCACACCACCCACAATGCCGACGCCCAAACCACCGATATCACTGCCAATGTCATGCTCATCCAACGCCGCCTTCCGCTTCCGATGATTGTATGTCAGATCTGTGGCCTTATAGTAACCCAGCGACAAGGGCGTGCTCGTCTGTCTATCGAGCAGACCCAACTCCACCTCGTGTTCGATCTGTGGATGCCACAAGTAACGGGAAAATACATATGTATATAGATGAAATTGCATTCATCAGAGTTGAGAAATTTAAAAAGTAAATTAAGTGAATTTCAGAATTTTGAACTTAATGCGACCTTTGCTATGAAATGGGGATTTCAAAGAGGTCCATTATGGGGAATTGGGAGTTAATTAGAAATAGGATATACCCTTCCCTTATATGCCCTACAGGGTATGCGTAAATAGATTCTCCCATTATTTATATGAATATTAGTATTGTTATTTTACTTACAATTTCTGTTTTCACATCTTCGGCGCTGATGTTACAGTAGTTCTCGCCATCCAAATCGGAAGAGGAACGTGTCTGGCGAAAAGAGAGAGAAAAAAAAATAGAGAACGAAAACAAATTAGAAATTAGCAGAAAAGAGGCAAGGAAGAGGAAGAGAATACAGCATACAATATAATATAAGAATAACTACAACAATTATGCCAAAGCGAAGAATTTGTCAGACAAATAATAATAATAATTATAACAACAAAGCGAACGAAGCGAGCGAGAGAGAGAAAAACAAATTAGAATAGTCATAAAAAATAAATAAATAAAATGTGACACAACACACAGACACATACATATACAGCGAGCGACACACATACAAGTGCACGTAGACACGGCCAGCGGCGATTAAATTAGTTGATGCGTTTGTGAGAGACATAGTCATACACAGAGAGAGAGAGAGAGAGAGAGACAGAGTGAGAGAGTAAGGGGGCCAGCAAAGTCAGCATTGAAGTGGACCAGTGAGGCAGCAGACGAACAGACGGACCGAGCCGAAGCAAAAAATAAAAACAACTTCGGCAAACGAACGAAGCAAAAACACAAATGCAGCAACAACAATAGCAAGAACAACAGCAACAAACTTATTATTGAAGCTGCTGCTGCTACTGCTACTGCTTAGGCGGATCCATTGCTAGGTCGCGTGGAGAAGAGAGCAAGAGAGAGTGTGCTAGAGAGCTGAAGTGCGGTGTAGCGGGTGTGTTGGGTGTGAAGCAGCATACATAGTTAGTCAGCGTAAGGAGAGTGGGGAGGAGTAGGTCGGCGCAAAACGTGTAGCTGCCGATTTCTACGGCTGATGCAACACACATGTACATGCGTATGATCGTGTATGTGTAAGTGTGTATATGGCAGCAGCGCGAATCAAAGCCAGTTGACACACACTCTCTCGTGCATACATACATACATACATACATAATATAGACTTGCACAACACATACTAACACTAACACATGCAATGGCAAAAGCAGCGCTTATCAAGCGCATGCGACGCAATAGCACAGCACAGTGACTACAAATTGATAAATAATATACACAATTATTGCAGTCGAGCAATGCAATTATCGATAAACCGATAACACAATGTTAAGCATCTAGCCACTACTAATACAGATAACAGGCGAAAACTTAAGGAAAACATTTCTCATATCATATTTGATAAAAACGAAATAAAGCTCGTGCCACTGTGCGCCACAATTTTGTTTTGCTGTTGCCATTGCTGCTGTTGTTGTTGTTGTTGCTGACGAACCGCTAGACACAGCGCTGGCAGCGACGCGTCGGCGCGTGTGCTTGCTTGGCTGCCGCAAAACAAGTCAAACCACTCACGCACACTCAGACAGCAAAAACACTCGGCACATATACACACACATGCAAAACATACTCGCATGCAAAGCAAAAGCCAAAAACAAAAAAGAGCTTCACCGGAACGACAACAACAACACATAACACAAAAACACACACATGCACTCGTACATACATAGCAAACAGCAAGAATACTGCAGTTGAGTCTACACGTTAGACAAATACCCTACTTAGCTGCAGCCATTTTAAATATAAGCAGCAACAATGAAGTGTGTCTATATGAACATTACAAATATTTAAAAATATCAAATATATATTATAAATTATAATTATATTAACAAATGCATCGCAAGAAATAAATGTAAGGAAATTAATCGATTATTGATATTTAAATGAATTTTCGACAACTCTATTATGTATGCAAATGTGCAGATACTCCACAAATCTCTTTTGCAGTATGGTAGTGTATGTGTGTGTGTGTAAGAAATGAGAAAAATATGCACAACAAAAAGAAAAGCAAAAGGCAATAGGTAATAAGGCAATAGACGCTTACCACGACTGCTGAAACGGCTGCTGCTGCTGCTGTTTCTGCTTCGTTTTCAGCTTCAGCTTCGGCCTCTGCTGTTGATGCTGTTGCGTCGCTGCCGGCGCCAGCGCAACCATTTGAATTAGCATCAGAGGCGGCTGCATCAGCGTCCGGACTATGTTCCCGTTGTTCCCTGACGTTGGCCGCTGCCGCAGCCGCTGCCACAGCTGCTACGGCAGCAGCGACGCGTGCTGCAAACTCTTCTTGTTGCTGTTGTTGTTGCTCGACAACCTGTTGCTGCTTGCCAACAACAGCAGCAGCTGTCAGCTGTTCCAAATCTAGGCTATGCATCAGCCTCAGCTTATCATCGGCTTCCGATGCAGCCTCAGCATTTGCCGCCGTCGCCTCAACATCACCGTCGACACCGACACCGATGCCAACGCCAACGCCAGCAGTGACGTCGGCATCATGTTCACCGTCGAGTATAAAGCGTATAGCCTCATAGGCGAACCACATGGGTTGATAATGTACACCGCGGTTGCGTCCATTCAGCACCTTGCCGTGCTCCCTGTGGAATGAGGAGCGCAGCGATTTGATTTTGGAACGTATGGAGCGGATTTCAGTACCATATTTCTCGCTGAGAAGCTTCAGGGCTTCGTATTTGGTCTGCTTGATGTGATAGCCTTTGGTATTTGGATCCCAGAGCACGCGCTGCCGACGATAATCCTCGATGAAGCCCAAAATTGTTGCGCGCGACCATTCAATGCGGTCCGCTGCCGGCGACTGTGACTGCGACTGTGGCTGCGACGGCGACGGCGGCAGCGCAGCGACGTCCGTAATCAAAGCAATGGCATTGGAGTTGGCGTCAAGTTTGTATTGCGTTGCGGCGCCGCTGCTGGACATCGTGCGCTGGAGAAAGTTGTCTGGGAAGGAGGCGGTGGCGGTGGCGGTGGCAGTGGCAGTGATGTTGCGCCTGTGGTATGCCTGCCGTTTTGCTGTTGTTGTTATTGTTGTTGTGTTTTGCTGCAATTGAGTTTTTGTTTTTGTTGTTGTTGTTGTTGTTGATAGTGGTTGTTGCTGCAGTTGAGTGGTGGTTGTGGTGGTGGTGTTGGTGGCTAGTGGTTTTGGGGGTTGGTTGGTTGTTGGTGCGCGCGCGCGCAGGTGGCTGCCGGAGAGAGAGAGAAAGAGAGAGGAAGGTGAACGGAACGCAACGCAACGCAAAAACGCAACGCGACGTAAAAAAAAGCGTCCACAACACGTTGCTTTTGACTTTCGACTGAGGCGGCGGCGCGCCGCGGCTAGCGGTTGTGTGGCAGAGGAAGCGTAGCAGCAGCACCAGCAGCAGCAGCAGCAGTAACAGTAACAGCAGCAGCGGCAAGTGTGGCGGCGGCGGCGGCGACCAAACGGCAGCTCAGCTGCACTTTGTGCGAGAGAGCGCGCGACTGAACGAAGCACAGTGGTACACAGTGCATTTGCAACTCTATGAAAATATGGCAATTCACCTGCAAGAGAAACAAATCTCGTCCACAATTTATCCAAGCAATCTTTGCTAAATTTAGATATAACATCTATTCAAATTAATAAATATTTAAAATTAGCTAAAAAATTACAGTAAAATTTAACTAGCTAGTTAATTTAATTAAACTTTTTAGATTTATGCTTTAATTACGACAATTTATGCTGTAATTTACATTTACCACGTGCGCTTAGTTTTTGGTGCTGCCTAACTTGTACCACTGTGCGACGTCGCTTCGTCCAAAATCAACGCAAAGGTGTGCGACTCTCTCTGTGTGTGTGTGTTTTTTTTTTCGCTGTCTTTGTATTGGTGTGTGCACACATACGGGCAAGTGTGTGTATGTGTGCGCAAGTGTTTGACTCTGTTATGTCTCTGTTCGTGTCTGTGTATGTGTGTGTGAGCATGTGGTTATGCGGTCGTGTGCGTGTGTGTGTGTTGCTGGTTGCAGCGGCACGCGGGGGCTTTTTTTCGCTCACTCAACGAGTCAACGTAGCTGCTGCTGCTGCTGCCGCCGTTGTTGCTGTTGCTGCTGCTGCTGCTGCTGCTCAGTCGGAGACCTGTTGGTTGCTTGCTTGATAATGCGACGCTTGTTGTTGTTGTTGGTTTTGCTGACTGTTTTGGGTTTTCTATTTGTTGCTGCTATCAGCTGTTTTATTGCATGTTGTTGTTGCTGCTGCCGCAATACATACGTGCGACGTGACGCTGTTGTTGCCGCGCCACTTCTGCTGGCGTTGTTGCCGTTGTTGTTGTTGCCACTCGACGTTGACGTTACGATCCCCCGACACGTTCGTTGTTGTTTTCGCCGCTTCGTCGTTCGTCGTCGGTCGTTCGCTGTTGAAATCACGATTTGTACTAATTTCACATATTTAAACTGTGTGTGGCATGCGCGCTGCCTCCAAACGGGCCAGTTTTTGCTGTTGCCGTTGTTGTTGCCGCTGTTGCTGCTGTTGTTGTTGTTGTTGTTGTTGCCACTGCTGTTGGCCGTAAGTTCGTCACTTGGTTTTGTGCTCGCCCCAAACGCCCCCGCCCCCGCTCCTACCATAGAAATCCACTACACTCCGCTCTTGCCATACAACACCTACCTATGTATGTATGTACCTTGTTGTTGCTGCTGCCGTTGCGGTTTAAGCACTTCAGCTCAAAGCATTACAGCTTTACCATAAGCTTTGCCAAAAGCTTAGAACGAGAACACAAAATCTCATACAATTTGCATCACATGCGCTTTCATGCGCTCTCCCTCGTTCTCACTCTCAGTCGAGACAATGTGTCAAAGCTCAAAAGTAAACTGTTAAACTTCGCTTCTTTCTATACTCTCTTCGTTCTTCTTGTATTTGGTGCTGCCGTTGTTGTTGTTGTTCTCCACTATCTTCTGGGCGTTCGCTTCAATTGAAGCATTTGCACAACCCGGAGAAACAAAAAACCTGTTATCTGCACAATGGGCACAGTGAGTGTAAGGGTATATAAATTTCGGCGCGTTAATCAAACATGAAATTACTTTCTCGTTTTTATTTTTGTTTTATTTGTTGTTATTTTTGTTATGTTCAAATTTGCTCGTGTGGCGATCGTTGCTGCCTTGCTTTGCTGCTGTCGCTACCGTCAACGGCAACACGTTGCACAGTGGGCCGTGCGTCTCCGTGGCCCGTCAACTGCGCATGTGACGAACGTTGCCAAAACGAAACAAACAAAAAGAGAAGAGAAAAACGAAAAAAAAATATATATAAAAAAAAAATTGATCTAGCTATTCGTGTAGCAAAGTGGCGGCCATGACGACGCTGGATAGATTGGCTAGAGGCATGTGCTTGTTAACATACATACATACACGCATACAAATATACTTATGTATATAGATTAATATGTAACTATGTGTGTCTATAAAAGTGTATATACATATATCTATATTCCACTTTTATCCGATAACATTTAAATATAGAAAACATGTATTTCTCACTTCAACTTTCATTTTGGAGTTAATTGATGTTCATCCCACTGTGCAACAACAGCCACAGCTGTAAATATTGTTGCCCGTCGTTTGCGAAGTTGTTATCGTTGCCGCCTTCGTCGTCTTCGCCTTAAAAAAGAAAAACAACAACAACGTAATTGAGAGAACACGAAAACAGCAAGAACTTCGCAACGACGGTAACTAAATTTTGAGAATCAGCAGAAATGCAAAAAAAAAAGGAATTGCATTTCACGGCACATTTTGTTGTTTTTGTTAGTCATGGCATGGGAAGAGGGGAAGTCTGTATGTAAGATTCTTAGGTTAGCCGCAGCGCTGCTCTACTGCAGCGACTGCCAACAAGAGGCATAATGGCAGCAGCAACAACGGCGACGTCGACGTTGCCGACGCTCACGTAGGCAGTTTTGTTTTTGCATTCACGTTGACAGCTTTGCCGATGATGATCGACATTGACTCGTTTTCGCACTCCCTCTCTCTTTCTCATTCTTTCCCAACCCACTCGCGTTCTCTCAGAAAATTACACTTCGTATGCAAGTCCTCAACACGTGCAGCTTTAAAATTCGCCGAAAATATTGTTTGTCGTAAAACGAACTTAACACTCACTTACACATGCACACTAAACTTACTTCAGTAAATATAATTGCATTGCATTTAGCTTTTGCAATTTGCTTCAACGTTGTCCGTCGCTCTCGTTTTGTGTGAGTGTGAATGTGTTCGTCGTCCACGGCTCTCTGATGCTAGTGGCGCTCGATCGCAAACGATATCTAAACCGATATATCGGCATATCGATTGATTCATTTACATATGCCTCTATTTTTTCTTAGATGATAAGACAATATCGAGATAATTAATTCAAAATAATTTTGTTGAAAAAATTCATATTTTTCGATTTAAATCGAGTTTATTTTTGCAAAAATTTGTTGGTGCAAGCTGCGCCGATGGTATCGGTATTTGTTGGCGTTCGATAATTTGAGTTTGAATATGGGCGACAAGGTTTTCGATATATACATATTTTATTTAGTCGCATCACTAACTGTAATGTTGACAACTTAACATTGCGGAAGCTTTTCGTGTCTGCCTCTGCTTCTTGCCTTAACTGCTCATTATCAAGCGCCGCCGCAGCGACGTTGTCACTGTCGTTGTCTCTGTGCCTCAGCGTTGTGGCAGCGTCATGTTTGCCGCACCTACGATAACGGCATTAACTCTGACTTGACTTTCAGCCCGAACTCGCCCCGCATGTCTCCTCGACACAACTCCACCCCCCCCCTAACATTAACAGCATTTCAGTGAAAGCCACCAAAACCACCAAAAAATGCTGTTGTTGTGACTGCAGTAAAAATTGAATTCAAAATTGGCTTTGACTGCGACAGGCGCTAAGGCTAGCTGCGCTGCCACCTCTGCTGCTGCTGCTGCCTCTGTCGCTGTTAACGTAACGTCGCGTCGCATTGTGGCGCAAAGCTTTGCATTCAATTTTCGTTTCAAGTTGACAAATTGACGTTCAAAGTTGTTTGCGCAGCATTTCAGTTACAGTTTCAGTTATGCTGCTTCTTCTGTCTCTATTACTACAACAGCACAATTGTGTGTACTTGTCTCCCTCGCACACACTCCACCTCATTATTTCGCTATATGCTGCTGCCTTTGTCAGTTCTGCTTCCTTATTATATTTTTATGATATTCTTTACACACACTCACACTTTTCGCAAGTTATTTCGCTACCTAAACTGCAGTTGTGTGTGTTGAGAGGGAACTCAGCTCTTACGCTCTGTGTGTGTGTGCTTGCGAGGATACGCAAGCAAAGCAAAACAGTCAAAGTGATGCGCAGAATTTCGAATTTGTCGGGGATAGATCTGTCATTTTTTGGTACCATGTCAGTCTTTTCTCTAGCTTTTTTCTTGTTAAAGCTATTCTATGACAACACTGCTGCGCACAGGTGAGATTCTCACTAATATGTTCGCTCTTCTTAAGTAAGTGTGTGCATAATTTTATCAGACAGTGCATGCCTAATAGAATAAGCTGCTGCTTTAGTTGGTTTTGTTCCTGTTTTTTGTTGTAGTTTTTGCTGTTGGTTGTCATTGGCAACTAAATTGCATTGAGCTGTCACATTACAGCAGCAACTCGATACGCCATTCTCTGCCCCTCAATCACTCTCACTCTGTCTTGCTAAGTGTTCAATGCTTGCACAGCATTACTTCCATTTTGTCATGTCCTCTCTCACACACACTAGCAGAGACAGTCTCTCTTTCACTCTCTCGCGCTCTCCATTCGCTTGCAGTGCCACTCTGCGTTGTGTTCTCAGTTGAATAGTTTTTATCAATCAACTTAGAGGTGTTGTTGTCGCGCGCGTCGTGTTGTTGTTGTGAGTGTGTTTGTTGTTGCGTGCACTTTAGTTGAAATTGCTGTTGACGTTGTCTATGCAATACATTTATACACACACTTGCAAACACACTATTTTCTTTATTCTTATTCAATTTGAACGTCAGTGCGTCGCCAACGTCATCGACGCCAACATCTACATCTACATCTACGTCTACGTCATCATCAACAACAACAACATCATCATCATCATCATCATTACCCGCCATCTTTTTCTTGAGACTTCTCTAAGATTTCCTTTTTGTTGTTTTCATACATTTCAATTATGCAGAGTCTATCGTTTATCGTTTATCCCAAGTCGGCAATCCGATTGCTGTCGCTCTGCTGCGCTTCCTTATGCCCATTGTGGCAGAGCAGAGCAACAGAGGCGCAGCGCAGCGCAGAGCGCAGCGGAGAGTGCGGAAGCGTTAAAGTTGCGTTTCCAATCGGCAATTTGCCGATGCTCGAGGAAAGCTTTTATTTATTTACTTATTTAGTTTTCATTTTGTATTGTTGTTGGTCGCCTTCTCTTTCCCTCCACACACTCTTGTTCAACTGATGCGTATCAGTGTAAGAAAGAAGGAAAGCAAGAGAGGGAGAGACAGAGAAAGAGGTGCAGCTTTTGCTCTGCTAACGGAAAGTCAGCGTTGAGTGCGCCCAAAGGAAGTGCATTCGAATGAATGCACATCTGATAAACATAATACCCATCTGATAGACAGCTACCGACCCCGATACGGATTCAGATACAGATATGTATGTACATATGTATAGCGATACCGATACTCAAGCCACTTTACAGATTTACTTAATTAACTGAATTGTTTATGCTGCTTCTTCCACTGTATTTTGTGCTGCTTCTTATTCGTATTCAAGGTTAATGCAATGCTCTCTCTCTCTCTAACGATTTGCATTATCTGAAGATATTATCTCGTAATCCCCTTATAGATAGAAGAACTCCTCTTGCTTATTTTCTGATTTCTACCTGAATTTCGAGATTTTGCTGGGAAAGTCTATTTAACTTGCTTATGAAGTGTGGAAAGTTAGAACTCTTATCTTTGAGAATCATCTAAAATTATGCAGAGCCAGTTATGATTTCTCTGTTGAGAACTGTTGTACATATCGTAATTCTAACAAATTCTTTAAGAATTATATTATAAAAAGAGTCGTAACTTGGGAAATATTTGAGCGATTTTCCTGTAGTTTGTAATTTTATTAATGATATGATTATTAACATCGATACGCAACTTGAGATTTAACTGTTGTTAATGTTATGCCGAATTATGAAGTCTTTTTCTTCCATAATTAAAAAAAAAAATAAACCGTTGGTAATGTTGTTAATTCTTCAGACTCTTATTAGTCATAGAAATATTTCATTTAAATTTCAATTATGTGACTCCAAGTTTATCTATTTAAATCTTACTTCATCTATTATCTAGTTGGTAGTACTAGTACCCTCCCTGTGCCATCCAATAAATAATGTTGTAACAAGTGTAAAACTGTCTGACAAGACAACAGTATCTAGTTGAAGCTTATGCAGTAATTAAATCTCTTTTTAGCGATTAGGCCAAAAACCTCAAGCCCATAAATCTACATCAATTTGAGGGAGTCCTTGTAGGGCTCTCTTTACTTTCTGGTCGGGTGTCGCTTTTCAGAAACTTTCGGCCGCATTTGATAAACTTAGATTATCAGTGGCAAGGAACATTCTCGCACGAAACTGGGGGAAAGGAAGGTTGGGTTAGGGAGAGGGACGTATTAAGTGGAAATACGCCCGATTAAGACATTTTGCGGTCATCTTCATGTGTTAAACATTTTCTGGGCATGCATATAATTATGCTGGAGGTTTAGTGCCAGGCAGGCGGCTCATTCATCACGCTTGCCACAGCCGGGGCCAAAAATGTATCTCAGAGATTGTTAGCACTTTCGGGCCAAGACTGGGGAGTTATTTATGTTGGACAGCAGCGGCAGCAGGATAACTATTAAAAGTAACTACTTAGCAAACACTGACCTCTCAAGTTCCACTCCACTCTGTGCCACGGTCGTGGATGGCAACCCTATGGGTTTCGGCCACAGGCAACCAACAACCGGTCGAAACTTTTTCGGCAAAGTGCCATTTAGTTAAACATTTTGACACATGATAAATGAGTCGTAGAAACCGACAACCCTCCATTAGGTCAGACATATGTTGAGTACACGGTCTCTCTCTCTGTCTTCATTGGACCTCTTGCCACTAACTGGCGCTGTATCTTTACGAGGTCCAGCAATAGATTCTGGCAATTAAAGAAAAGGCGCTTTAGTAACCCATAAATAGTATCCATAAACTGGAAACATGTAAATTTCCTTTGCCAAAAAAGGAAGTACAATACACTCCCCCCCAGCGACCTACCGAATCCCCCAAGTAACTTCCGCAAAGATAGTGTCTGTGAAATAGAGAGAAAGGCAGGGGGGGGGGAGATGGGGAGGTGTAAGGTTGAATGAAAGCGAAACTCATTAAATAGAAAGCATTTATTGCGTAGATAGAGATAGTTATATACACACAGATAGAGATGGAGATAGATAATGTAGCTATGGCCGGTAATAGAATGTCATGAGCAGCTGACACGACGGGAGGCTGTGTTTCAAAGGACTCTCCATCTCTCTGAAGCGGGGTGCTAACAGATTGAATGAATGACGACTGACTGAATGCTTGACTGCCTGTTCGCTTCGTCTGATATCACAAGTCGAAACTTTTGCACCCCAATTCCACTCAAATAGAAGAAGAAGAATCAGCGGCAACATCGTAAAAGTCGCCGTCTTGCGTTTCGTCCTGCAGCGTCCTGTTCGTCCTGTTAGCGTATGCTCAGCTGTCCGCCCTGTCGACAGGAAGGTCATTTAAGTTTTAATGATAGAGTTGCGCCACTGAATAGAAAGGAAGGATGTGCCATGGGTAATGAAAAAGTTGCGCCCCTATATCTCTCCACTACCCCTAACCCCTAGCCCCTGTATACCTCTCTGAGTCCCTGTTATAATAGTTGCGGTTGTTGCTCGCGCTGCCTCCGTCAAAGATTGCTTTAAGTACTAAAGTAGCAAAGTAAACAGCGAGTTGTTGAGCTCTAAATTGAAACTTTGATGAGCAAACTAAACTAAGTGAAAAGCAAGAGCGAGATAGCAGCTCTGGCAACTGTGCAAAAGAGATGGCTGTAGTGTGTAACCCTTCAAAGTACTAGTCGAACCGTCTGTGCGGCGGACCTACGCTTCAGCGAGTCCTAGAAGTAGCAAAATAGCAGAAGCAAAGGCGCACATATCATACATAGGGTATGCTCGACTAGCTGTAATCCTTAGGCGGATAGGGTATGCTCGACTGACTCTAATCCTTAGTCTGTCAAACCCTGCCGTGTTTAGTATTGCTTACAACCTTCCTGGCGGGTTTCCCTTTGATTGCACATGGATAAAAGTTACAATTCTCGTTAATTGAATGCGTGCACCCTGATTTTCTATAGGCTGACAAAGAGAGAGAGAGACAAAGAGAGAGAGAGAGAGAGAGAGAGGGAGAGAGTGATACAAAGAGATGGAGTGTAAGAGTGAGAGAGGATATTATGGCAGATACTTGGCGAAACAATTGAGGACTCTGTGAACTCAAAAGGGCGTGCTATTTGCATCTCTAAAGCGGCTCAATTGACGTCGCCTTTCAACCAGCTTATGTGCCAGCTAACTGCCTCTCTCTCTCTCTCTCTCTCCTCAGCTACCTCTCCATCTCTCGTTCCCTTTCTCGCTATCATTATCGCAAACGCTATCGCATGAAAAATTATTTCAGTTTTCTCTCCTCGAAACAACGTTTTGTTCTTGTTTTGTGCGTAATATGGCAGCTCCTGCTGCGTTTTATGCCTTTCGCTTGGCCGGAGGTTGCGATAGTTGTTTGGTGTTGTGGAAAGGGAGGGTTTTGCGGAGGGGACGCACAACACTTTTGCGTAATAAGTGTATTTACTCTGACTGTGTGTGTGTGTATATGTGTGTGTGTGTTTGAAAGGAGAATGAAAATGGCTTTCGTAATAATGGATTTCATTAAGGCCATGCAGGACAATGAAGGACTCTGCCAATGATGCTGTTACCTCGCTCTTCCTCTCTTTCTCTCTCTCTCTCTCTCTCTCCCTCTCGTACTCTTTGACTTGAGTGTGCATGTGTATGTGTATGTGTGGCAATTCAAACTACGCCATGCGTAACAAATAAATTCATTAAGCGCAGCCAATGCCTCGTCCAAAACATTATCATCAACCGTGAGCAGGGCGGGGGGACCTGAGTTCTCAACTGAGGTAACTACCCCCCCTTAACCTACACTGACTCTCTCGCTCTCTTTCTTTCTCTTTCTCAGTTTGGCACGCGTAATTAAGTCGCATGTTCGAATGTGGCCAAGTTCAAATACAAAATCCTGTACAGCGTTCGTCGGTTTTTTTCGTCCCCCCCCGGAAACTTAACATCCGGAGCCGGCAATGTTATATAGGCTCTATGGCCGCACCTTCTAGTTATCGCAAATGATATTTATGCCAAGTTTGCGCACGCTCTATGTTTACGAGGCCCATACACACGGACGAACCGACGGACAGATGGACGAACCCAGGGAGCTGTGGGAATCGGTATGACTTTAGGTCTGACTCCGTGACCGGGATTAACATGAAATTGTCAAGTATGCAACTTACGAGGCTGCTTCTTAATTAAAATGTATATGAGGCGTGGCAGTTGGCTAGCAAACGAGAGTGTGACAGAGACAGAGTGAGAGAGAGAGGGACGACGTGCTTCATAAATTTCAAATTAATCAATGGGCTTACGAAATGTTGTCCTTGTCCGCTCTTAAAATTGCATTTGTCTTCTCTAACAGAGAGCGACCAAAAGGCATTCATTCCCTTTCCGGCTTACGGCAAACATTGTAAGTAATGCCCTCAGTTACAGTTACAGTCACAGTATTACATACATAAATTCAGGAAGAGCGACGAAATTCGAGGGAATAGGCAGTTGAATCAGGTGCTGTTTCCTATTTGTTCCGCAGTAGGTCCTTTGCGGTTCGACTTCTTCTTCCGCCGCAACCCCGGCCTAGGCTTAAAGCATCAACTTGCAAATTGTCGCGCAGTTAGCGAAAAGTTTTAGCAGCATTTAATTGTTTTTCATTGAGACACTGTTGTTAATGGAGATTGAATCCGGAGCGGAGTGTCAGCCGAGAAGGTCTATTAAATACCAACTTGACAAGCTTAGAAGCCGCTCTTCCCACTATGCTCTTTACAGTTTCGACTCATGATTCATGAGCTCGACTTTAAGCAGAGTTTTTGGGTTACTTTCAACTGAAAGTTATATACTAACCTGAAGGAAAGGATATTTGAGGTTAGTAAGAAGGTAAACATTATACTAAGAAGATCACATATTTAAACTGGCATTTGTTTAGGGTAAATCTGTAATCCAAGTTGGAATTCAAAGTAAGTAGAACTTTAGGAAGCCCTTGAGATGTAAGGAGGAGGAGGAGTAAGATATTAATAAGTTATCTGCCATCATTTACATTGTGAGGCAATTTGACAAGCCAAATAATGACAAGAAAAATACCATAAAAAATACCGGATTTGGTCACGCTGTTGATTGTGTTTTATATGCTGTCATTGGCAACGAAATACATACATATTTATGTATGTGTTTAGACATTGAACTAATTGCGGCCCATACAGTTTTTGGCCAAATTAATTGGACGCTTGGTGGAGGATCCATTAGGGTCAACGGAAAAAATTGAAATTTATTGCGTAGATTTGTAATTCGGCAAAGCGCGAAACACGTGTGCGACGGTCCAAGAAAACAAATCTAAAAAAATAAGATTTAAAACCCGCAAACAAATCAAAGGGCGGAAAGGGAGCACCCCTCACTCATACACCCAGAGAGACAATAATGGCGTAATGGGTTAATTAGCCTTATCGCAGTCAAAGCAGACCGTCGATGTGGAGGGTATAGAGAGGCAGAGGGGCATCCGTTCTTCAGTCAGCAAAGTGTTACAAATATCACACTTAAGAGAAATTAACTCGACCGAAAATACTAAAAAAAATTAACCAAAAATAGAAAAAAAATACAATAGCGTAAAATAAAATAAGACGACCTTCCAATTAATCAAAAGTTACGTTGTGTATTTCCTCTGCTTGGATAGTCATAAGACACTACGTAACACTGGGAAAGGGTCTCCAGCCAAGAACTCAACTCTTGGGGGAAAATGCAAATTTCTGTTGTTACCCCAAAATGGAACTCTATGGCAGTTTTTCCCCCCTGCCGCCGTTGCGTGTCTAAAACAGCTGTGGTCAGAACTGTACAATTATATTTATGTGGACCTGAGCTAAGTAATGTCAATGTTTCCAGTTCCCATAATCATAACTTACGCCAAAAAGGTCGCTCATAGGCATTGCGACTCAGGGAAACTTGGGCAAACAGCTGACCTAAGGTTGCTGAACAACGCACAGTGGTGCGAGAGCTTCAAAAAATGTTGACAGCTGTTTTGGCATAAATGAATTTAATAATTTTTGAAAGTGCTAGAAAAGTGGGGAAAATAACCTTATATAAAATATAAATTAAAAAAAATAAAAATTACTTACTATACACATAAAAAAAAGAATCATTTAAGATCAACTAAAATGTTTAAATTGATAACCTTCTTTTGGAAAACAAATATTTATTCAATGCAATCGTAAGTAATTTAATTTTAATAAGTTCATTTTTCTGAAAAAATTAAGTAATTTAACACATACAAATATTTCCAATTTCAGCTTTTATATAAGCATACTTTTGTAGACTTTTGTGCCACTGTGCGTTGACGACATGCCAATGGTGCCACATACGGCCTATGCGTGATTATTTTGCGCCTCGAAAGCGACAAAAAATGCTAATTAAATGATATATGTATACATTTATATATAGGTATATGTGTATATATATATGTATATTTCCAGGTCTTACCAAAATATAACTTAAGCATATTATTTGGGGAGGGGTGGTAAAAAGTGCCCTCGAAATGTGGCCAATGTCCGGTGGTTGTTGGCCGGAAAAGTGCCTCGAATTATGCATTACTAAAGGTATTTTTTTTTTTGCGGCGACCCACGCATATATTAGGGCTAAGATAGTGATCAGGTGAGCGAGGGACGTGGTCGGAACGGGGACACATGATTTTGCATATCGACCAACAATATAGAAAGAGATGCAGATAGGGGAAGAGTAAGAGAGGAGAGTGAGTGAGTGACGACTGACAGCGCCTCGAATAGGTTCAGGGCACGCATGGAGAGGCAAAAAAAAGTTGAACTCGAGTTGTGTTGACCTGTGGCTATTTAGCAGTTGATGGACAGCTGAGAGGTTGTCCGAGGTGTGCTCAATAGTTTCGGCTATTTTCCTGCTGTTTCCTACCCTCTTCTCTAGCTCTCTTCCCTCCCTTCCCCCCTGGTGTGTGACCTGCTCTGCTTCACACGTCAACGCAACAAAGCCGAAAATTAGTTAACTTTTTGTTGTTGTTGTTGTTGTGTTTCTCCGACTTCCAATTCTTTTTTCCTTTTGGGCATTTTCATAAATATTTAGATTTGGCCTACACCTGCCCTACCTAACGGTCGTTAGAGTCCATCGCTGTGGTGGGAAAACTAACGGCTGTGTCCGACTGACCCTAGCCAAAGGAAAACACCAAAGCAACCCTTAGATCATTAAGCAACGATCAGCGTTGTATTACAGTCGGCTTTACAAGTCCTCCCATTTGATTGATGGATTGATTGATGGACTGGCATGTAGATTGTTCTCATTCAATAGGGGATTTCCAGGGAAGCTGGCAAGAATTGCTCTCTTTCTCTGTACCATATTGTAATGGGATCTCACTCGCAAAATGCGATTGATTCGAGAGCGAGAAAGAGAATGAGACATTTATCTTAATTGATGAGAGAGCGGAAATATCTTAATTAATCGTCGAGTACTCTCAACTTAATGATAACAAATTATTTTAGAAAAGACGAGAGATGTTCGCATGTGGCATATCTGGGGGAATATATCATAATAAAGACTACATTTTTCAGATCGACTGCTTAAGGGCGAAATATATTTTCATTTGCAGGAATTTGGTGAAATTTGTTGAAATTTGAGATGTTGTAGTTGTAATTAATTTATAAAAGTTCTAATTTTTGTGAAATATTGGTATAAGATTAATGGGGGAAAATGTTATGATATTATATTATATGTTATTGGGGCTATTCTCTATTCTGAATATGAATATTCTAGGCGGTATTGAACAGCCCTGTATATTACAATACTACTTGTATTCCTAAAATTTCTTAGTAGAAGATATAGATAATATATTTTAACATATTTTATTCTTTCTTTACTAATATTTACTATTTTTTAGCATAAATAAATATTCTATAATTTATTTATTAATTAAATTAGTAGAGTATTTCTAGTCGCATATGAACTACAACTTTTTTCCAAGAATAAGTTTTTTTTTGCTTCGCTCCAACACTTTTCTCCCAACCACACACACACACGCACCCGCACACACACACGCACACACACACACACACACACACACACACACACACACATCTCAGCATTATTTCATATTTTTGGTATAGTTTTGGGGGGGAAGTGGAGTGGGTCTAAGTGGCCCTACAAAGCCATCCAATAATCCACATTTGTAACAAACATTTCCAACTTCTGGGGCTAAAAGTTGATGGCGACGCTGTTGACTGACAGTCAGGGGGGGGAGGGGTCGTTGGATTGGTATTGAAGGGGGGTGGAGAGAGGCAGAGGAAGTGACACCGCCTTTCCTCCCTTCCCTACTATGTTTGTGTGTCGCCCCAAACTCGTCTGTTGTTTGCGGCATTTTCAATTGTTGCTAATGAGTGCCACAAATTAATTAGGTTACTTCGTTACGCTGACGTTAGAAGCGTATGCCGAGTGAGGGGCAGGTGGTGGTGGCGGTGGCAGGCCAATGTTGCAAGTTGGGCGTAGTCGAAGCTGATGCTAAGTTGTGATAGTTGTACAAAATTAGCATAAATTTCTCTCCCTCTCTTTTTCTTTCCTTCCTTTCCTTCCTTACCCTCCATTTTCTTCCATTGTGTTTTCTACTGCTTTCGTGTTCGCACGGAAAATTGAGCAATTTTCCGACGATTTTCATTTTTTCTTTGAAAACCTCTCAATTATGAACCGCAAATGAAATCTCATTTAATGAAAAATTTGGCAGTCCCAAGTCAGTTTCTCTCACTCTTTCACTTGCCACCTTCGCTGCGATTTTATCATTGCCTCACTTGCCTCACTTGCCACACTTGCCCCATCCGCCATTTCCCAATGACATTGCAGAAAAGCAAAAAATGAAAAAAAATTTCTGGAAATGAGAAAAAAAAATATTTTTTGGAAGAGGAAATTAATTTAATTTTTTTGTGTGGGCGTTTCGTATGGCTGTTGGAGTGGGCGTGGCATGTGGCAAGATGACTCAGCAGCTTGGTTAATGGGACTGCGACGCAGGCAACTTGTGAATGCGTTAACGATAATTCAAATCGAAATTAAATCAAATTGTGACATAATCGCAAATTGAGAAATTCAATTTCACAAGCACTTGACGCCATGAAATGGGGTATGCCCGACTAGCGGGATGTGCCTTAGCATGTGCATGGAACTTGTCTGAGTCTGAGAAGTTTTTGCAAATTTTCAACATTATTGAAGAATATTTTCTAATTTTAGAAGAGGATTCAAAAAAAATGCAAAAGTTAGGGCTGCTTGTAGGGATCGGAAGCTAAAATACTGTAATCCGCATATTTCGTTCGGATTCGGAATTGAGAACAGGCCTGATAGAAATTATTGAGGAATATTCTCAATCTCTCTCTGTCTCTCTCTCCCTTATGACCCTTCCTCTCTCTCTCTAGCTCTCTATCTCTCTAGCTCTCTATTTCTCTTATTTATTTGTCGTTCTCTCAAATAGTTCTGATTATTGGGGCTTATACATACACACCCATACACCCACACACACACACACACAGGCACACACTTGCGGCTTTCGGTTGTGTGTGTGTGTGAGTTTGCACAATTACATTTTCATAAAGGATACGCCTAAGCAGCTTATGCGGTGTACGCAACTGAGGGGAGGCAGGAGCAGGAGCAGCAGCAACAGCAGCAGCAGCGCAGTAAGGATAAGGGACCCCAACGAATGCAGAGCGTAGGTAAAGCGAATGCTTAAGAAGACCGTGGCGGAAAGGGAATGCGAAAGGGAGTGCGAAAGGGGTTGGGGTTATGAAAGGTTTAGCAAGGGGGGTGGGCAGGATGAGGTGCTGCGGTTTACTGCGGTTGTGCTTGTTACTCGTAAGCGTCTATTATGAAGCGAAAAGTAACGCTAATGAGTAAATCAAGTGCACATGTGTGGGCCGTTCAACTGGCATCCTTGAAAGGACCTCCGCTGCTCCTCGGTTCGCAACTAGTCATACAATCCTGGCAGCCTTTGATGATGTTGCTGATGCTGCTGCTGCTGCTGCTCCACGCTGGCGTGTTGAGGCATAAATAAGCCGCGAACTACGCCCTTGCCACCGCACTGCCATGCCTTAGCAGTCTGCCTCACATCCTCCTCATATCCTTTCCCATTCCCTTTCCCTGTCCTTGCCAACATGAGATTTAGCTGCCTCACACACATACTGCGCATTGGGCGCTGTTTTAATAGCTAAATTATGTAATCATGATGTGTGATACGCACACACACATATATACATATACACATATATACATATATATATATATATATCCATTGAGTAGTTACTGGCAGCCTCCTCTTCCGCCCCATCCTCTTGTCTCCCGTCTCTTGTGCCCTTTGCCGTATCGTGTTGTGGCATTTATGCAAATCCTGCCGACGCTTCTTCTGAGGAAACTTTTAACTTGGCAGCAGCCCCTATGTGGCATGCTGCCATCCCTACCCAACCCCAACCCCAACCCCACTGCCAACCTCCCCTTTTTAATTTGAAATTTTTCATAATGAGCAGTGGCGGCATGTGGCAAGGGGCGTGTGTGGGGCACGCTTTGACGTTGCCATAGTGTGAAGATTAAATTCTACTAATTAGAGACGTCGAGTGGAATGTTCGCGCTTTTGTATATGCCACTCTTTACTTATGCCCCATGTAGCACCTCTCTCCCACCCATTTCGGATTCTCACTGCATATGCTGGTTGAGGTCTTTGGGGGAGCGGAGCGGGGGCAGCGACTTATGTAGGGCTTTCGGGTGGCAAACAAAGTTTATGTGTGGGCGCCTGATTGGGCAATGGCAAACAAAATGGCGTTGAACTCGGCGCAGTCAAAGACCCCGCTCAGCATATACCGTTTCCAATATTCCCCATGCACCACTTTCCCACTGTCCCTCCCCATGGCCACATAATCCAAGCTATAGCTCTGAGACCCTCCTAACATGCCCCGGTTAATACTTCAGCGCTTTTATTGATATGTCGAGCGTAAAAAGTTCAAATCTCCAAAACAAACAAACAAACTGGAAAACTAGAGAGCGAGAGAGGCAGGGAAACGGAGAGTAAGATAGGAGACGAAAGAACGAGAGGCACCTAGAGAGAACTAGTGATATTTGAGGAGAGAAACCTCTTTGGGAAAGACATTATTCTTCATTACATTTCATATATATTTTACAGGGTATCAAATAGGCAATAGTTATTCATCACACAGTTGAAGCAATTTTTTTTACAGTGTAAATATTTCTATATCTCGTTTACAGGGTATCTAAAAGTCGACAGTTAGTTAAAAACATTTTTTTTTTACAGTACAGACAGTAAAGTATAAAATTATAGGGTATGCTTAGCCCATATGCGAAACTGTGGGGTAAACAAATACAAAATACTTACAATACTGCTAATTTGAATATTATATGATTTATATAAATAATTAATAATTAATGGGTATCTACAAGTCGAACATATTCATATTTGCATGCACACTTTTCAACGCATTTCACGCTACGTTTCTGTGTTTTGTTTCACAGTTTCGCTCGTGTCATAAATGTGAAAATAATTAAAAATGGATTTCAGTTTTCCTGCCACATGCCACAACACAAACACACACACACACACACACACACACTCACACACACACAGTTTGGACATGACAGCAGCTTGGACAGGGAAACAGTAGCACGGGGAAGCGCGAATTGGGGAAATTTCAACTATAAGAGTTTGGCGAAAAGTGCCAACTTTTTGGACACGAACTTGTTCACAAACTTTTTGCGCTGTGTTTTAATTTTAATTTAATTAAAACTCGCACAAAATAAGCCGATGCCACGCCCCTAGCGCCCAACAAACACACACACACTAACACACACACATTCAAGCGAGCTGTGAACTGAAGTGATCTGAATTGTTGTTTTGCATGGGCAAAAGCCAATTTCGTATACCCTGCAGTTATGAATATAGGCTATTGTTGATGTACCCTGTAATAGCTAAAACTACAGCGTGGGGTATGCTCTACACAAGTTGTATATCTAGGAAGTCTGAATAAGTTTCGATATTGGTAAATAATTTGAAAAGTTACACAATTTTTGTGTTTTTGGAAAATACAGGGTATCTGGACGTTGAACATGACTCAGTTTCAAAGAAAGCTATGTTTTTGGAACAGATTAAGTTTAATCTGCTTAATTTTTAATGTTACTTTGATTTTATTTAGTGAAAAACGGTTTTATGAGCTCTCTGACAATCACAGGGTATCTGTTGATCTTCAAATTCTACTTAATGCTCAGAAAAAATTTCAAATTAGTTAAAATTTCATTTAAAAGGATGACTTATAAAATAACTCTATGAATTACCATGCATCTTTAACAGCGAACAGGGTATCCGCTAGTCGAGAATGCTGCTTAATTATCATTATCATAATTGCCTTTTTGGTTGGCGATGCTGTAAAATGCGCTTGATTTCGGCATTTTAACTTTATTTTTTGTGTTGTTTAAAAGAGGATTTAATTAGCTAACGACCTTAAACGGATTGTCAGTAACAAAAAGATATAGAGGGAGAGCGGAGAATGGGTAAAAGAGATAGCGACAGTGGCGAAGGGGCCGAGGATAGGGTAGGGTAGGGTAGCTGCTGGGGTATCTTGGTTACTAAATCAATTATACAATAAAATGTCTGACAAATTGCCAGAGAAAAGAAAAACTGGAGCAAAGCACAAAACTGACAGACAGAGAGAACGATGATTGAAAGAGAGAGAGAAAGATGGAGAGAGAGAGAGAGAGTGAGATAAAGAGAGCGAGAGAGAGAGAGTTGGCATGTGAAGTTGTCAGGACGAAAAATGCGTTTTTAATTTTCAACAACTGTCGCAAAAGGCAACTGTGCTTGTGGTTACAACTTGAGGCGCCCACAGAGCGACTAAGAATCTGACAGAGAGCGAGATATATATATATATATGTATATACATATATAGAGAGAAAGAGAGAGAGAGAGGGAGTGTACTGATGGGGATGTAGTCAGGAGCTGCTGAGACCGAGTGGCATTCACTTTGATGTTTCACTTTAACAAACTCTCCGCACAGTTGCTGCTCTGCCTCCTCCAAGATTTACTCAGCTCTGAAATTATATTTTAACTGCCAGTGTGTGTGTGTGTGTGTGTGTTTGAGAGAGAGAGATAGATAGAGGGGGTTTTAATGTGGAGAAGCGGGTGCTGTACACCCCACATCAATGGCAACTGCATCATGTTGTTGGATCATAAAAAGTAATGACAGCAAAAATTTCACTCGTCTGCTGCGTTTCGCTCGATAATGACAAACGACAGAAGGATGAAGGATGAAGGATGACTGTTGGTTGGTTTGGAGGGGGGAGACTGTATGATGGTAAGATGGGTTCTCTTGACTATGGGCACTGCCAGCTTCCGTGCATCTGTGGAGTGCATCATGAGAGCGCAGAGTGTAGAGTGAAAGTAGCTAAAATAGTTGAAGATGGCTGCCCAAAAACACTGAAAGAAATTTCATAGACAAACAATTTGAGTAAATCATGTGAGGAGGTAGATTTTAGCTTCTATTATATGTATCTGAATTGGATTATTGTCTATATAATCATATTGTAAAGATTTCAAAGAGCAAAGTAACTGAAGCAGTCGATGCTGGAAATTGTTATTATAAATTTCAGTAAGAATCATATTTATGGTTTATATAATTGACTTCGGTCAACACTTCACTGTCTGCTAAAAATACATGTATTTTTATGATTTAATATGAAATTTAAAGTGTATCCATGCACAGCATCATTATTGATATCTTCATCAGCCGCCTTTAAGATTTTACTGATAATTGGCGAATCATTTGAATTCGAGACGCAGTCACATGTGCATACATACATACATACATACATACATACATATGTTACATATGTACTCGAAATGCATGTGGATCCGTTTCGTTATCAGAATCGTAAGCTGTCTTCGTGCGGGACTTCGGCAATTGCCGAAGGCAGCGTTGGCAGTGAGGGAGAGAGAGATTCTGACGAAGTTCGTTTAGTTTGGGTTCAGCTTTCGATCTGCAATTAACACGGCGGAGGTCTAGATTTGTTTATACACTCACTCTCTCTCCTCTCTCTTAAAGTCACTCTCCTGTTTATCATTTTCTGACTGTAGCCGCTTGAACCTCTCAAGGTTTAGTGATACATCGCTGATGACTTCTCTACAATAGTCTTTATATACATAATGTATTCTTTTTTACAGATAGTAAAATGGGAAATACAGAAAAGGATATTCTACTATTATTTTTATTTGTCTATCTATTTTACAATAATGTTCTTAGAACTGAAATAATTATAAATGCTTGGTAAGTTCCACAGAATACATATTATTATTCATATGCACTATTCAACCGGATTTCTTTCTCTTTGTTTCATGGATGATGCTATAGCATTCAGGATGAGTATCAAGATACTCTTAAAGACTATGTGCGGAATTTAACCAGAAGTTATCCATTGTATACTGTTCTTGGAAGAGAATATTGGTCGCCTGTTAGAAATAACACGGTTATGTTCATGGGATCTGTTGTAATGTTGAATATATATTTGCTGTTTAGCAGATTCGATCAATTCCGTTTTCTGGGCATTGATCTCTTCTGGAGAAGTCAAGTCTTCTCGTATCCCTTTGTATTACGTGTCAATAAGTTTTTAATGCTTTTAATCAGCATTATTGCTAGCTTCATAGCCATTTATAGCCCGGTATGAGAATTATTATTCCTAATTTGGATGCAATATTTCAATATTTCTCCCTCTTTTAGCTGGGATGGTCAGGTGCATTTGAAATAAGCGTAAACGGTTTTATTGTGTGGTCGAAATTAGAAACTGGATATATACCATCACTGGAAACCTTGCATCAAGTTTTGTTCCACCAGATACCCAAAATTAGGTTCAGCTGCTTTCTTATATGTGTCGGGCTGACACTAATATTAAGAATAGTAATTAGATTTTCCGAACCTTCACCTAAAAGAAACAACCAAATAATGCATTATAATAAAATAAAGAAAATCCGATAGGTTTTTCTGTAATTTCATACAGAAAACATATTTGTAAATGTTTTATATCTGAACTCTTTAATACTTCTCCGATTACAGGGTATGCATCAAGTGGAAGTATTTTCTTTTGGTGTAGGCACACAGCATCTTCAAAGGTTGTGGCACCCTCAAGTGCCTGCCACATAGTTGCAGCTACAGGAAACAATTATGAAATACTACGGCTGGTGAGCTGTGTGGCAGCTTGTCTTCTACTCAGTTGCCTGCCACTTTTTTATGCCACACACACCACACCCCCCCACAGGCGTAACGCTGCGTGGCATTCTGCGCGTGTAGCCCACAAGATAAAGATAATAGAAAAGTTGAATTTATAGCAAAACACTTTTCAATCATGCAACCAAAACGTGTGGCACACAGCAGCAGAATCGCCACCAACCCGCCCATAACCTCAGGCCAGCAAAGCAACCCCTAACCCCACCACTCCACGATGGGGGAGAACGCGAATTGAAGCTGAAGTTGAACGCAAAACTGATACTTTTAGCCTTTTTTTTTGGAGTCTGCAAACTTGCCACGTTGGGGCGACGGGGGAACTCATGAGTTGGAGGAGACGGTTGCTGGGAACCTTCTCCTGTTGCAGTCAGCGTCGTATCATTTCCGCAACACTTGCTTTCTTCCTCTGCTGCCACTTTTACAGCTGCTGCTTCTTCTGTTTTTTTTTCTATCGGCTTTCTGAATAACGGCAAAGTTAATGGCTGAGGTTGTTTTACAAACTCTGAAGACCTACTCGCAGTTACACTCACTGTTCGGGGTTCCAATACGGGGGGTTCTTAATCATATTAAATATGTATAATATGTATAACCCCATCCGATAAGTGATAGAGTAGCATATCACTTATCGGATGGGGTTTAGTTCCCTTTTTGAGGAATTTTTACTATAAGGTTAATTCCTCTATATATCATTGATATATCTCGATTTTGGGGTAAATATGTATGTATGTATGTACCCATCTTTTCCAAGTATGTCTAAGATATCGACTATCTCTGTAAAGTGTACGTAGTATATATATTCATATTCAGTTATCGGATTGAATTTAGAGTAGATTTCAACTAGATGTCCGCTGTGTATTTTGGAAAATTATTGCTGTGTTTTCTTTGTTTTGAGGTTTATTCGGATTTCGTCGATGTTTATAGAGTTTAACGTAAATATTTGTAAATCTTTGCTAAGAATCTCATCCACTCGAGTGCTGATTAAGCATCTAATTGAGTAGTATCTTGAAAGCGTAGTCAGTATACATATATGTTCATGATCAGTTATCGGACTATATATTTAATTTCACTTATTAGTTTAAGATTCAAATTATCTGTTCTTTGTCTTGAGGCTTGTTCTGATATTTATAGATCTTTTGAGGTTGAGGTATATATCTTAAGAACGTATATAGAAAATCTGTCATTTCCATTTGAGAATTAATCTCTACACTGCATTTATAGTCTTACTTTTTTTTTTGCTTATTTGAGCTTTAACTATGTTGTCTCTTGTAATATGGTGCGCATACTTTTGTTGGGCAGTGTATTTCTCAACACTTTGTTCATCAGTCCGTCAGTCGTCAAACTCGGTCCAGATGCACGCCCAGCTGTAGCTTATAGATAAACTACAAACGTCTCTCTCTCTCTCTCTCTCTCAGTTTCTTTCTCTCCCTCTCTCTGTATCTTTCTCTCTCTCTCTTTGTCATACACACACACTGATAGAGCGAGCCCTTGGGCAATCTAAGTGACTATTCATGCGTTTAAAATTTTGCAATACATGCCTTGTTGTCTCCTTCCCACGCACAGTGTCGCCCAAAAAGCAACTGCTTAAAAGAAAAGCGCAAAACAAAAAGTGAGTAAGAAGCAGCATAGCTGATGATGCTGATGATGATGCCTGAGATGATGAAAAGTGCCGCACGTTACATTTCCACGTTAAAGCAACGGCAAACAGTTTATCCATCTCCCTCTCAGTATCTATGGCTGTCTCTGTTGCTTCTCGCTTTGCTTTGCTTTGCTTCGCTTCGCTTTGCTTTTTGCTTTGGCATTTTTATCTTTTCAACAGATTGAAGAGGGAAACCGCATCGTTTCCAGCTGCCTGCGGCGCACCTGTTCTAACAGCAAACGCATCTCTTTCATATGGCCATTGATAATGTGCCTCCGCCCCCCTCTATTCACCCCACCGCCCATCTCCATAGACATCCCATATCCTAGCATCCTCATCCGTTTGCATCCTTTGCTCACCCTAAGCACAAATTGATCAAAATGCAGAGCAAAAATGCTTGCAAAATACGTTTCAAAAGAGTTTAACAACAAAAAAAAAAAACAGAAAATACACAACTTTATTAAAAATGTATACGGCAGCTACAGATTAAAATTGTGATATGATTTTTATAACATTAAAAGGGATTCCGTTACCAGAGTTCCTGCTGTATTCATTTGTCTGATAAGATTGCCGTTTTCTAAATTCTTTGTAAAATAGGTTTTTTTTTTATGTATATGTACATATGTTTTCAAATGTAAAAATGTATAAAGCAAAACATCATTCGGCGAAGATATGTCGTTATGAAAACGGAGATATGACGCTTTAACGAATTTTAGATTTGTGTTTAAAAATACATGTGTGTATATAGTATTTTAGTATTTTTTAAATACTTTATAAGAAAATACCGAAAACTGACAACAAAAATAAATATGTTCTTCTTACTGAAGTTAGTATGAATTTGGCTGATTTCCTGTTTCCGTTTGCTGTTATACCGTATATCATCTACCATACTTGCATGTGTGGGATTATATCCTGATGGGGTTGGGGGGATTAATCCAGTAATTTCTTTGTTTAGTTTAGTTAAGCTACCTAACTTTCAGTCGCTGCTGACAGCTAATCGACTAAAAGCTCTTCAAAGGAGCGCGAAATTGTGAAAGAGAGAGAGAGACGGTGATATTGACAAAAGACAGAGATAGATAGAGTGAGAAAGGGAGAGAGAGAAAGGAAGCGAGAGTTGAAGTAACTCCATATGTATGTTATGTACAAATTATACAGAAACTGCCTTTTGCTATAGACTTTTGGGTGCCCCTCCTCTCCACCAAACTCCTCCCCAACAGGATTGCGCCACATCTTCTACATCCACTTGTTCTGCTTCTTCTTCTACTGCTGCTGCTGATGTTTCATGAACCTCTCGGTGGGTCGGTCGGTAGGTCGGTCGGTCGGTGGGTCGGTCGGTCGTCTTGTTGGCGTCGTCAAAGTGCCAAAGTTTTTCATTGTAATAAATATTTTAATTTTGAACTTGAGCAATTAACCCAAGAGCTCATGTGTGTAGAGAGCGGCGTTTGCTGTCATGGCAATTGTGATTGGGGATACGTATCGAGGCGGGGAGTAACCGCAACGCTTTTTGGGTTACATCACAAATACATACATACATACCTACAAAACACAGCTAAGACTGAGAGCATTATGAACTTAAGCTGCTTCTGGCCCAAATCAACAACAACTCCCAGAATATTCTGCCAACAATAACATTAAGCGGGAAATTAACCCGATGAGGACACATTCTCAATGGAAGGTTTTTTGGGCAAACACAAACACGTTGGGGAAATAAAAGAAAACTTTGAGTTGAGTTCAGTTCAGTTCAGTTTTTGGCGTCGCATTTAAATGATTTTGCATAATTCAATGGTGGAAAAACAACGTGAACTTTTCTCTCGACTGTAATATATTTTCTTCAATTGCGCACAATTAATCCTTTTTATGAGCCGTTGCTTGCTTACGTTTTCCGCTCCGCAAATGCTCAGGTAAGCTAAGGAACGCGATAGAGACGGGGTGTGACTGTGGGGGGGGGGGGATGAAAATGAAGGGTGTAGCTTACCCTCCGTTTGGAGATTCAAAAGTTCTCTGTGATGGTTTTATTTGGGCTGCGCCATCAGCTGGAAACGCGCATACACAAAAGGCCTTAATTATAAAAGTCAACAGCAACAATGGTGGAGGAAAGGGTATATTGTGGGGGAAGGGTATATACCCCGTTAAAGGGGTAAAGCGTTACCATCGACTTATTGTCATCAACTGCCTGAAAAACCGTTCAGAGTCGCGGCGACAAAAAAATCAAACCCGAAATAAAAACTCGCATGTAATTAAAATAAAATCCCTTTTACGACTGATTTACCTCCCAATCTCAATTTGGCATCTCCTGCTCTTTCCCATTTTATCTGCTTTTCTTTTAGGTTATTTTCCACGCTTATTTACAAAAATTAAATAAACCTAATGAAACAACCAGCGTTAAAGTAAAATGCGAACAAATATGTGTAAAATATTTTTAAAATTTCATTATCATGGGGAAAATGTCGTTTTGAGTCACTTTTATTCAAAAGATTCCAAAATTTAAAACACCAAATTATCGAAAATTTTTAAATGCAGTTTTGTTTTGGGTTCAATCCCATTTACAAAAATCCAAATTTCATGTAAATCGGATGATTTTAGGCCAAGTTATGGCAGTTCAAAGTTAGACTGGGGTTCACTATATGGAAAATGCCGTTTCGGGTCACATTTTTCACATTTTTGGCCATAACTCGAGAAGTACTCATCGGAAAGTCCTCAAATAAAAAGCAAAATGCTAGTTTTGAGTCCAAGAATTGATTAAACACAAAAAATTGGGATCGAAAACTTTTTGGTTATGGATGATTTTTGCAAGGGGTAAGTATGGAAAATGGGCCAAAAAAAACCGAAAATTTAAAAAGCCAAATTATTGAAAATTTTTAAATGCCGATTTGTTTTGGGTTCAATCACATTTACAAAAATCCAAATTTCATGTAAATCGGATGATTTTTGGCCAAGTTATGGCAGTTCAAAGTTAGACTGGGGTTCACTATATGGAAAATGCCGTTTCGGGTCACATTTTTCACATTTTTGGCCAAAACTCGAGAAGTACTCATCGGAAAGTCCTCAAATAAAAAGCAAAATGCTAGTTTTGAGTCCTAGAATCGATTAAACACAAAAAATTGGGATCGAAAACTTTATGGTTATGGATGATTTTTGCAAGGGGTAAGTATGGAAAATGGGCCAAAAAAATCGAAAATTTAAAAAGCCAAATTATTGAAAATTTTTAAATGCAGTTTTGTTTTGGGTTCAATCCCATTTACAAAATTCCAAATTTCATGTAAATCGG
Organism: Drosophila quadrilineata; assembly: GCA_018150725.1. Classification (NCBI taxonomy): domain Eukaryota; kingdom Metazoa; phylum Arthropoda; class Insecta; order Diptera; family Drosophilidae; genus Drosophila; species Drosophila quadrilineata. The sequence goes on along the minus strand of JAECWN010000219.1, from coordinate 11,510,460 downwards.
ATGATTTTAGGCCAAGTTATGGCAGTTCAAAGTTAGACTGGGGTTCACTATATGGAAAATGCCGTTTCGGGTCACATTTTTCACATTTTTGGCCAAAACTCGAGAAGTACTCATCGGAAAGTCCTCAAATAAAAAGCAAAATGCTAGTTTTGAGTCCCAGAATCGATTAAACACAAAAAATTGGGATCGAAAACTTTTTGGTTATGGATGATTTTTGCAAGGGGTAAGTATGGAAAATGGGCCAAAAAAAACCGAAAATTTAAAAAGCCAAATTATTGAAAATTTTTAAATGCAGTTTTCTTTTGGGTTCAATCCCATTTACAAAAATCCAAATTTCATGTAAATCGGATGATTTTAGGCCAAGTTATGGCACTTCAAAAAATGCCGTTATGGAAAATGCCGTTTCGGGTCACATTTTTCACATTTTTGGCCAAAACTCGAGAAGTACTCATCGGAAAGTCCTCAAATAAAAAGCAAAATGCTAGTTTTGAGTCCCAGAATCGATTAAACACAAAAAATTGGGATCGAAAACTTTTTGGTTATGGATGATTTTTGCAAGGGGTAAGTATGGAAAATGGGCCAAAAAAAATCGAAAATTTAAAAAGCCAAATTATTGAAAATTTTTAAATGCAGTTTTGTTTTGGGTTCAATCCCATTTACAAAAATCCAAATTTCATGTAAATCGGATGATTTTAGGCCAAGTTATGGCAGTTCAAAATTAGACTGGGGTTCACTATATGGAAAATGCCGTTTCGGGTCACATTTTTCACATTTTTGGTCAAAACTCGAGAAGTACTCATCGGAAAGTCCTCAAATAAAAAGCAAAATGCTAGTTTTGAGTCCCAGAATCGATTAAACACAAAAAATTGGGATCGAAAACTTTTTGGTTATGGATGATTTTTGCAAGGGGTAAGTATGAAAAATGGGCCAAAAAAAAATCGAAAATTTAAAAAGCCAAATTATTGAAAATTTTTAAATGCAGTTTTGTTTTGGGTTCAATCCCATTTACAAAAATCCAAATTTCATGTAAATCGGATGATTTTAGGCCAAGTTATGGCAGTTCAAAGTTAGACTGGGGTTCACTATATGGAAAATGCCGTTTCGGGTCACATTTTTCACATTTTTGGCCATAACTCAAGAAGTACTCATCGGAAAGTCCTCAAATAAAAAGCAAAATGCTAGTTTTGAGTCCCAGAATTGATTAAACACAAAAAATTGGGATCGAAAACTTTTTGGTTATGGATGATTTTTGCAAGGGGTAAGTATGGAAAATGGGCCAAAAAAAACCGAAAATTTAAAAAGCCAAATTATTGAAAATTTTTAAATGCAGTTTTCTTTTGGGTTCAATCCCATTTACAAAAATCCAAATTTCATGTAAATCGGATGATTTTAGGCCAAGTTATGGCAGTTCAAAATTAGACTGGGGTTCACTATATGGAAAATGCCGTTTCGGGTCACATTTTTCACATTTTTGGTCAAAACTCGAGAAGTACTCATCGGAAAGTCCTCAAATAAAAAGCAAAATGCTAGTTTTGAGTCCCAGAATCGATTAAACACAAAAAATTGGGATCGAAAACTTTTTGGTTATGGATGATTTTTGCAAGGGGTAAGTATGAAAAATGGGCCAAAAAAAAATCGAAAATTTAAAAAGCCAAATTATTGAAAATTTTTAAATGCCGATTTGTTTTGGGTTCAATCCCATTTACAAAAATCCAAATTTCATGTAAATCGGATGATTTTAGGCCAAGTTATGGCAGTTCAAAGTTAGACTGGGGTTCACTATATGGAAAATGCCGTTTCGGGTCACATTTTTCACATTTTTGGCCATAACTCGAGAAGTACTCATCGGAAAGTCCTCAAATAAAAAGCAAAATGCTAGTTTTGAGTCCCAGAATCGATTAAACACAAAAAATTGGGATCGAAAACTTTTTGGTTATGGATGATTTTTGCAAGGGGTAAGTATGGAAAATGGGCCAAAAAAAATCGAAAATTTAAAAAGCCAAATTATTGAAAATTTTTAAATGCAGTTTTGTTTTGGGTTCAATCCCATTTACAAAAATCCAAATTTCATGTAAATCGGATGATTTTAGGCCAAGTTATGGCAGTTCAAAGTTAGACTGGGGTTCACTATATGGAAAATGCCGTTTCGGGTCACATTTTTCACATTTTTGGCCAAAACTCGAGAAGTACTCATCGGAAAGTCCTCAAATAAAAAGCAAAATGCTAGTTTTGAGTCCCAGAATCGATTAAACACAAAAAATTGGGATCGAAAACTTTTTGGTTATGGATGATTTTTGCAAGGGGTAAGTATGAAAAATGGGCCAAAAAAAAATCGAAAATTTAAAAAGCCAAATTATTGAAAATTTTTAAATGCCGATTTGTTTTGGGTTCAATCCCATTTACAAAAATCCAAATTTCATGTAAATCGGATGATTTTAGGCCAAGTTATGGCAGTTCAAAGTTAGACTGGGGTTCACTATATGGAAAATGCCGTTTCGGGTCACATTTTTCACATTTTTGGCCATAACTCGAGAAGTACTCATCGGAAAGTCCTCAAATAAAAAGCAAAATGCTAGTTTTGAGTCCCAGAATTGATTAAACACAAAAAATTGGGATCGAAAACTTTTTGGTTATGGATGATTTTTGCAAGGGGTAAGTATGGAAAATGGGCCAAAAAAAACCGAAAATTTAAAAAGCCAAATTATTGAAAATTTTTAAATGCAGAATTATTTTGGGTTCAATCCCATTTACAAAAATCCAAATTTCATGTAAATCGGATGATTTTAGGCCAAGTTATGGCAGTTCAAAATTAGACTGGGGTTCACTATATGGAAAATGCCGTTTCGGGTCACATTTTTCACATTTTTGGCCAAAACTCGAGAAGTACTCATCGGAAAGTCCTCAAATAAAAAGCAAAATGCTAGTTTTGAGTCCCAGAATCGATTAAACACAAAAAATTGGGATCGAAAACTTTTTGGTTATGGATGATTTTTGCAAGGGGTAAGTATGGAAAATGGGCCAAAAAAAATCGAAAATTTAAAAAGCCAAATTATTGAAAATTTTTAAGTGCCGATTTGTTTTGGGTTCAATCCCATTTACAAAAATCTAAATTTCATGTAAATCGGATGATTTTAGGCCAAGTTATGGCAGTTCAAAGTTAGACTGGGGTTCACTATATGGAAAATGCCGTTTCGGGTCACATTTTTCACATTTTTGGTCAAAACTCGAGAAGTACTCATCGGAAAGTCCTCAAATAAAAAGCAAAATGCTAGTTTTGAGTCCCAGAATCGATTAAACACAAAAAATTGGGATCGAAAACTTTTTGGTTATGGATGATTTTTGCAAGGGGTAAGTATGGAAAATGGGCCAAAAAAAAATCGAAAATTTAAAAAGCCAAATTATTGAAAATTTTTAAATGCAGTTTTGTTTTGGGTTCAATCCCATTTACAAAAATCCAAATTTCATGTAAATCGGATGATTTTAGGCCAAGTTATGGCAGTTCAAAGTTAGACTGGGGTTCACTATATGGAAAATGCCGTTTCGGGTCACATTTTTCACATTTTTGGCCAAAACTCGAGAAGTACTCATCGGAAAGTCCTCAAATAAAAAGCAAAATGCTAGTTTTGAGTCCCAGAATCGATTAAACACAAAAAATTGGGATCGAAAACTTTTTGGTTATGGATGATTTTTGCAAGGGGTAAGTATGGAAAATGGGCCAAAAAAAATCGAAAATTTAAAAAGCTAAATTATTGAAAATTTTTAAATGCAGATTTGTTTTGGGTTCAACACCATTTACAAAAATCCAAATTTCATGAAAATCGGTTAATTTTTGGCCAAGTTATGGTAGGTTAATGTATGGAAATGGTTGATATTGAGGAAAGCTATGTTCGATTTGGGTCACAGTTTGCATCTTTGTTGGCCGGTTCGCTAGGAATATTCACAAACTTTTGCTGAATCAAAAAATGGTATTTTTTAATATATTTTCACTCTATATATATGTTTTAGAGCATAGATGAACATAGCTGTCTGCGCTCTCGTTTAGCCAGTTTTAATTATTGTCCACTTTTATTGCAGTCCGCGATTGCAGATAATGTCTGTGAGAGTTGGGCGAGTTACCCGAGACACTGTCACTGTCAATATAAACGACGATACAAAAGAAAGGGGAAGAGGTTGGGGCAAGGTCTATGCTAGACCTCATCTCATCCTGGTTTCTGGGTTGTCAACGGCATCAGCTGGCGATTAACTTTGCCCAGTGCAACCCTTTTTTCGCGCCCTCAGGCCGATATGCTAATGACGGGGCCATGCCCACCCAGCCCACTTGGCGGTCCGCGGGCAAAATGTTGTACATTCTCATCGTTGCTGTTGCTGTTGTTGTTGTGTTTTATTATTTCAGCACTTTTACGTCGAGCATACCCCGCACACTGTGCCTCTGCCATTTGCCATTTGCTTTTATTATTTTCAAGTTTAATTAACTTTTCTCTTGTTTTCGGCTCACATAAATTTTAACTCTTCTGGCCTGCCCTTTGCCACTGGCCATCCCAACCTATGGATATGGCTCGAGAGGGGCTTACGAGTAGCTAGAATACAGGCAGAGTGCGCAGGGGGGACATGGCTGCTTTAGGTAGGTTACCCTGGGTATCTGTATCTGAATCTGTTGTGGCCTGACATCTCTGGCTGGAAATTTGATACGTTTGCTGTTGTGTGTTGTCATAAGGCCTTGGGAGATGAATGTGCGCCTTTTTTATGGGGGGTAGAATTAACTCAGCGACAGGTCTATCAGCCGGAGAACCCTCTCACGTCTCCCTCAACCTCACTCTCTGGGGTTTACACTGGGCAATCCTTCATCAAGTGTGGCTTGATGCCAGCATCGGTTATAGCCACAGCTGCGGATTTTCAACTAACAATTGCTAGAACTTAATTCGAGAACTAATTTCGCTTTAGAATACTTCTTGAAAATTAGTTGACTTCTTTATACTCCGTAATTTAAGTGTTATCTTATATATTATTATATTATATTATATTATATATTGTTCAGTACCCTATTATTATATTACATATTTATTAGAACCGTAGCTACAAACAAATAAAAATGAAAATAAAATACTTAATTTTTATTCAATATAGATATATTGTTACATTTGAAACCCTTACCTTAACCTCGCCGAAGGTTGCCTCAAGGTTGAACTTCTGTTGTCAAGCTACCCTCTCGCTGTCCTACTCACATTTGTTGTAGGGTATATCAGAGCACTCTCGACACATCTGTTGAACAAGTGCTTACGTAACTTCGCACTCCTAATGTGCTTCATATGAGCACATACATACACAGATACATACATACGTACATCCATAATAATCAGAATAATAATAATAATACGTACCCCTCTACCCAAGTAAAGTATCTTTGAAAATTGCGCCAAACTGAGCTGTCTGTCTGCACCACTGTGCCTAAGTTCCCTGCTCCTCTCTCTCCGTCTCTTGATCTATCCCTCTCGCTCTACATTTCTATGTCTGTCTCTTTCCAGTGTGCCTCCGACTGTCAAGTCAGTCCATCTGTCAATTAGACTTTAATGTATTGCGATTGTACTTGAAGTTATACGCAATTACGATAGAACCTCAACTCGAGTAGGTCTCGAGAAGTACGACTTACGGAGTGGGAGAGGGGATGAGGCGTGGATGGGGGGGGAGGTTGGAGTGAGGCTCGTGGCTGCTTTTGGAGCAGTTCTAAGCAAATGAATACATTTATTGACTGACAGCAGCATACAGTAAATTACATGAAGAAACAACACAACAACATAATTTAAAATAAAGAAATAAAATTTTTGAAAAAAAAAATATAATTAAAAATTTTCCGCTACGAAGTATAAAAAAAAAACTTCCCTTGGAAGCAGCAGCAGAAAGGGGCGATTGACAAGTATGCCAAGAATTGGCATCATTTTTAGATGATGTTACAATATCAGTTTTCGGAAGGGGGGAACTTTTAGCATAATTCTTGGGAAATACGCAACGGTTTTGAAATCTGCTGTATTTTTTGAGATATTTTGAAAATTTGTAGTTAATGTGAAGCCTCTTCCCCCCCATTCCCCGATAGAACTTTATCAGTTTGTGGGTTGTCGCTGTTCCCTGCCGTACCCCCCCTGTATCCCCACAAACCGTTGATCTCCACTTGATCTGGGTTGTCAGTACAGCGCTTGAGATTTATGTGGACAGAGATCTTCAAGATAGAGGTGGAGAACTATCGATAGTGGGCGCCATCGATATTCGACGATAGTTTATTTTAAACCATCGATAGTGGCGATAGTACTATCGATAGTTCTCCACCTCTAGTGTAGCCCAACAAAAAAATTTTTTTTAAGCAAATATAAAAATATTATGCTTTATTTTAACTAAGTTACGATTAAAAAAAAAAAGAATGAAACGAATACAACAAAATATGCTTTATTTCAGCCAAGAGTTGCGATTTAAAAACAAAAGAATGTTAACATTTTTTTCTTTGAGCCGGGTTCGCCTGTCTGATATTATTTGGCCCGCCTTGCTGAATGTTCTTTCAGACTCCACGGACGTAGCCGGAATGCAAAGATATTTGGCGAAAAGGCTCCCAATGGCAGGGAAATCAGTTTGATTCACCTGGAAAAAAGTAATATACTTAATTATATGCAATTTATAACTCGAACAAATTTTTTAGGGATGTAAGAAGCGCACTATCGAAATCACTATCGATAGTGGATGGGCTATCGAAGGTGCCACCGATAGTGCTAAACCATCGATAGTGGCGATAGTACTATCGATAGTTCTCCACCTCTACTTCAAGACCGACTAACAAACAAGTATTGTCCAACAGATACATAGATACACATATAATAATTTATTTTTTTTTTTTCTTTTCGATTATTTTTTATATTTTTGTTCTCTCAGTTTTTGCTTGGGGCACTGTTGAGTTTTGGTTTCATTTCTTTTTCTTTCGGGCAAAGTGTTGTAGGTAGGTATTTTTTTGTTGTTGTCAGATATTTTTTTCTGTAGATTTAGATTTATAACTTGGTGCCTCAAGAACCTGATGGCACGAGCATAAATTAACATTTGCTGCCCCGAAAGAAATTTGTCAAACTCCAAACTATGTCAGACACGATTTCGCTTCAGGAAGTTCTACTTCAAGGCAGAAGATTTCAAGAAATGAATTAAAGACCGAACTGAAATACCCTGCAGCTGAAATGATGTGAAAATAATATCTAAGATACTTCATAGTTAACTATTATTATTATTTTTTTAATATATTTTCTGTATACCATCAACATATATGCTCTTTTACTTTATATAGGCAGATTTTGTTTAATAAACTAACTATTTGAAATTTTTTTTTTTGATTTTATTTATTTTTCGGTCATTTTTCCAGAATAAGCTAATTAAGGAAATATTTATTTTGTATATTAATAAATTTATATAGAAAATTTTTCTTTAAATAAAGTATTTATTTATTTTTTTTATTGGTATTATCTATTTTCTTACCTATTTTTCCTGCTCGACTCTAAGTTACCTCATCTGAATTGTTTATTTTGTAAGAATTGTGGCAACAGCGCAATTTTTGCTTCATAAAAAAATTATATTAAAAATAATGGGAAATTTTTCTAATTTAAATATGTGAAGTTCCATTTTCACTGTTTTTATTTTATTTTTATGCATTATATTTGCTCGACTCGAACTTACCTCATCTGAGTTGTTGTTTTGTTAGAATTTTGGCAACAGCGCAATGTTGGCTTAATAAAATTATATATAAAATTATATTATTACATATAAAGGAAATTTTTCTAATTTAAATATTTCAAGTTTCATTTTCACTGTTTCTATTTTTTTATTTACTTATTATTTTTGCTCGACTCGAACTTACCTCGTCCTAGTTGATTTTGTTTTGTTATGTTTTTGGGAAATGTGGCAACAGCGCAACTTTGGCTTAGCCACACCCTTGATGAGGCTGTGGTCGGAGTGTTGCAAGTTGGGTTTTAGGATTTGTGGCTGCTGCTGTTGCTGCATGCAACACAACGAAGATCGAGTCAAAGATATGGCAAGAGGCAACACGCGTCTGCAATGGCTTTTATTTTTTATACCTATTTTTTTTCTTTTTTCTTTTTATTTTATATCTTTTTGGTGTATTTCCTTAACTCTTCGGTTTGGGTCCGCGTCCGTGTCCGTGTCCGTCTCTTGGGGTCGCTTGATCAGCGGTTGACGGCTGCTGCAATGGCCGCTGAGGTTGCAGGCAACATGCTACGTGCAACTTGGCAACTTGCTTGCAACGTTGGCAAGTGGCAGGCAAACAGATACGACCACAAACACACACACACACACACACACACACACACACACACACACACACACACACACACACACACACACACACACACACACACACACATATACACACTGTCTAACTGTCAGTGTGTCTCTTTCTTTTTCTTTTTCTTTTTCTTTTTACTTTTTATTTTTTGAAGGTGCGGCTGATTGTGGTTGTTGTTGTGGTTGTTGTTGTTGTTGCCTTTATAGTCGATATATAACTTGGTTGACTTCGTTCGCTGTTTGTTGTTGTTGTCGTTTATTTATTTATTTTTTTCAGATTTTTTTTAGATATTTTTTTTTGCTACTTTTCTTTTGTAAGGCAGTGTTGCTGTTGCTGTTGCTGTGGTTTAACTTGGCCTGCTCTTTGTAGCCAATGTATTTGCTGTGGTTGTTGTTGTTGTTGTTGTTGCCACAGCATGCGTTTTGATTGCAGTCAACGTGGTTGTTGTTGTTGTTGATATTTTTTGTTTCATGCTATTTAAGTCTTATTTATGGTTCTCGTTGATGATCGTGTTGATGGTCTCGTCTCTCTTTCTGTATTTTCCCCCTTTTATTTCATTTCATACATTATTATTTTCGTTTTACTTATTTGATTTTTTATTTTCTGAATTTCGATTTTTTGTCCATTTTTGTTTTGCTTTTCCCCCTTTGTATTTTTATGGTCGATTTGTAACCTTTGCGCATACCCTGCCTGCATTGTGTGTGCGAGGGAGTCTCGGCTCATCAGTCGAGAATATGTGAGAACATATTTTTGAAAGGGGTTGTCTTAGATACTGAAAGGTAGTTAGGCAGGATCTGTTAGGGATCTGTTGTCCTAACATGTGCATTCCTTTTTTTTGTATCTATTCTGTTCCCAAGACTGGGAAAAGCAGAGATTGTCCAATAGGTTTCTTTTTTTGCAATTAAAAATGTATCTTGAAATACAATTTTTTTTAAATTAAAAATAAATTTTTATTGCTTAAGAATTTAAGTTAATATTTTAATACAATTTTACATATAGCAATAATTGTTTACTTTTTATTAATTAAATTTTTTAAATATTTTCTTATTTTAAATGCAGAGTATTAATGGCTTCGGCTATATATGAGCTGAAAACTGCTGATGATTTTTGAAGTGCGAGTTGTATTGAATTTTCGTAGTTTCTCGCATGATTTTGTTTGCTCTTCTCGCTTACTCTCTCTCTCTCTCTCTCTTTCTCTCTCTCTCTCTCTCTATGTCTTCTTCTCTTGTTTCGCTTTTTATTATTGTTTTTTTTTTTTTTTTTTTTTTTTTTTGAAATTTTTTTTAGTGAGTCTTTGCTCGCGCGAATGCATCGCGAGGCAATTTGATTTCTGCTGCAGTAATATTTGTCGCTGCCATTTCGCATACCCTAATTCCATGTGGGCATGGTGACTAAGTGGAAGGAAATGCGCCAACTGCATTTTTGTGATATTAAAGTGAAATAATATGAAATATTTTGTAATTTATAAAAGTATTTTCTATTTGTTATTAACTGACATGTTAACCTTCTATTGTAAAGTGGAGTAAAAACATATAAAACAAAACAATTATTTCTACTACTAAATTTGTTATTTTAGTTGTTCTCATTATTAATGTTATTTATATGAATATTTTAAAGTAATTAAATTTTGTTAATAATTGATACAACATTTTAAGAATTTAGTAGAAAATAAATATAAAAAAATTATTATTTTTGTCATTATTTCTAAAATTGTTATTTATTTATGTTTTTTTTATTGAAGTAAGCGTATTTAGTAGTCGTTGTTTGTTTGCTGATTTTTGCCCCATGCTGTCTATAAAATGGGTTTGCACGGTAGTTCGTTTTATACGCGACCTGCAATTCAGGTTGATTTTACTATTTTTTTTTTTTTTTTTTATTTTTGTTTAACATTTGCCTTTTGTTGTTGTTGTTGTATTTTGTTGTTGTATTTTGTTGTTGTTATTGTTGTTGTTTCGGCACTGCAATCGCAGGAAATCAATTATAAAAACCTTTTGCTGTTCGGCTCCACTGGCCACGTTAATTCGTGAAAAATGTATTTATTTCGCTTTTCCTATACACTACCCTACCCCCTCCCATTCACCCCCCCCATACCAGCCTACTCTTAACATATCCCGCTCCCACCTTTATAGAGGTTCACATATGTGTATGCCCATAATTTCAGTTTTATTTTCCTTTTCTTTATCAGTTTAAATTTTAAAAAACATTTCAAAGAGTTTTTATTCGGTTTTTGGTAACCCCGACTTTTCAATGTGTATTTTTGTACCATTTTCTAAGGATATTTCTTGGTCCTTTTCATTGTTTTACTGGCAAATGTTTGACTGTTTCTTTTCCCCTTTTCCACTCGTCGAAAATTGTTCAACGATTATTTTCTTATAGACCTCTATATAGACCTCAATTTATGTTTTACCCACAACTGCAGCTATATTTATGATGAGGTTACTTCTTTAGCCAAAATTAATGCTACGATTTGAGGAAATCGCAGTTTATGCCTTTCCCATTTGCCTTCGTAGAAAACTCTTGAGAGATTTCCCCCATGAAAATCTCTTAAACTGGTACTATAAATCAATGTGAGGGAATGTATATTTAATTAGAGAGTCGCAATGTGATCTTAACTAACATGATATACCATAACTTTTTTCTTTTTCATTTTAATTAGATTTGTCAAAAACACATGTAAGTATTGATAATGTGGATTTTCAGGCTTAATGATCTGTTGCTTGCATGGGACTTGAGCAGGAAGTAAGGAAACAACTCTCTACACACTCTACACACTAGTATATATGTGTGTGTGTGTGTGTGTGTGGAGTGTGTGCTCCACTTCTCCACTTCAGCATCTCGAGCACAAACCTCGAGCTGAGCTTAAGCCCAAAGTAAACAAGTGGTCGGGGGTGGGGGAGGGGGACTGGGAGGGGGACGGTGACGGGGTGGAGGCAGGCAACAGATGAATTTATGAGATCATGTTTGAAGTTAATTATGCCCAGGCATAAATTTCATGCGGCAAACCAAGCAGGGTATGCTGCACGAGCAGACGCCCTTTTTATATTTTACATTATATTATATTATATTATATATATATTTATATTAATTTATATATATATTTATATTATATTATATATATATTTATATTATATTTTATGCTCTTTAAAGTATCGCTTTGATATATCCCAATATTTTCATTATATTGTATTAAACATATTTTTCATTTATAATTAAATATCACTTTGAAATATCTATATATTTTTCGTTTTTGATTTTAATACGATATTCTTTTATAAATATTTTGTTCTTTTCTTTCCAATTTATATACGATTTTAGTTTTTTCTTAATATTTTGTTATAGTGGGATATTTAATTTTCATTCGATAATTGCTGTTTTTTTTTGTACTATTTTATAATTTTTGAATTTTTTTATTTTTATACATTATTTCTAATTTTCAGACATTCTATTTTTTTATTAAATACCAATAAAATACCATTTTTTTTCTATGTTTGCCTTTTTTTAATTTTCCTTGAATATTCATCAAATATTAATATTACGTGCCACATTCTATATTAAAAATATTGTTATATTATACATATTTGGACATATTTTTATAATCCCTATTAAAATCTCTTTTTTTTCTAACCAACTACTTTCTTTTCAGAGCATATCTCAGCGTTGATCACATTTTTTTTCCTAGACAAACATATATGTATATATATATTTTTTTTGCACGTTTCACCAATCATAATAGTCTTTATCTTAAAAGCCATAAGCATGTGCATAAAAAAACAGCAATAACAACAACAACAACTATTACAACAACAACAACAACTACAACAACAACAAGTAGTAGTATGGCTGTCAAACTAGTTGGTAGACCTAGGTTAGTTCTTGGCTTCTCTTGGCTGGATGCGAGTCTGGGTTGAGACCGCGGTCTGGGGACCTGTTTCTTGACTTAGATTCGTTTCCATGTTTATAATGGTGTTTGAGCCAAGATACGTACACATACATACATACATACATACATACATACATACATACATACATACATACATATGTACATACATGAGTGTGCATGTACCCAGCACAAAAGTGGTTGGGCCAGCCAAACAACAAAGAGTCTGACTGTCTGTCCCAAAAAAAAAAAAAAATACCAAAAAAATACACAAAAAAAACTAAAAAAATACAGAAAAAAGCAAAAAAATCTCGCTGTCCAAACGTTGTTTACGAACAAGAAGTTTTGCGGCAATGGATGTGGTTTGTGGTTTAACTGCTTTTATGGTAGCACACACACACACTCACACACACACACACACACACAAACACACACATACATACACACATAATAACAACAATAACAAGCGGTTTAATAGACTAACATATACTCTGCAATTTGACGAATTTAATAGGAACAGAATTATGTTAAGTTAAGTGAGAATTTGTAGTTTTCCAAATATGCCTCAATATCGCATGATATTGTATGAGAATATATATTTAAAAACTGATAGATAAAATTCTAAAATAATTGCAACCTCTTTGCAGTATTTCACGACAAGCTTATATTTCAATTTCTTTTTACTCACAATCGAAAAATTAATATATATTTATTATTCTATTGAAAATGTTTCATTTTAACAACTTAAAAAGAGCTTCTTCTGCGGAAGAACTTAGAAATGATATTCTAATATAGCATAAGTAGGTTTCCATTCCATGCTCCCTATGTAGAGCAAATCATAGCTGAGTTCTCTGTATTTGCTGGGATTTAGAACTATTTCCATTATTTATTTGAAGCTTGTTGCAGTTGAGCCGCAAACTTTATATAACTTCAGCCCTGGACTTTTGAGACAATCTCAAATAGTTTCTGATGCCCATTAGCTTGACTCCCAAAGGGTATTTACGAACAAAAAAAAAACCGATATTTTTTTTTTTTTATTAAAAAAGAAATAGAGGCAACAACTTTGGTTAAAAAGTCATCAAAGACCAAGACATCAACAACAGCTACAAGAAACGAGGGGTGGCAACAGACGCAGGGAAAGGGGAGGGAGGTGGAAGTGGCAGAGTGGCAGTCGCGGAGTCACGATGTTGTTGGCTTGGGTTGGTCTGTCAGACAGTTTTGGTTGTTGGGTTGTTGGGTTGTTTGGTCGGTTTGTTGTTTTCGTTTGTTTGGAACCAGTTTCTGGCATCAGCTTCAGCTTCAGCTTCAGCTTCAGTTTGAGCTCTAAACTTTATTTACAATATTGTTTTCTTTTAACGACAGCGCTGCTGGCTGCGATTTCAGCTCAAGTTTGCCATCGTTGTCGTTTTCGTTGTTGTTGTTGTGGTTTTGACCCAAGCCCCCTTTTTACCAGCCCCAACCCCAACCCCAGCCCCAGCCTCTGCTGCAACTCCCCCCTCCATCAACTGGTAACTGGTATACCAACTACTTGGCCGCACTTACAGTCCGTCAGTCCCTCTCTCAACTCGAAACTCACGACAATGTAGCCAATTTGATGTGCATCTCGTTATGCTTAGACCCGTTCCCGATCCCGCTCCCGCTTCCGACCCCATTCCTCTTTGCTCAGCATGTCCTATGCTTATCCTCGACGATGTCATACAGTACTTGCTCCTTTGGGTGTTGATGGGTCCCGTGCGGTTTATCAATCATTAACAGGCACCGCACTCATAAAACCCATAGCCCAAAATACCCATACTCCCTACTCCATTCTCCATACTCCATAGTCCAGTCTGGCCTCTAAAAGGCCATCACATTATACAGATGCCGTCTTTCAGATTTACAAATGGCCAAACCTCACATAAACTAAACAACAACAACAAGAGACACACAAAAAATAAAAATATAAAAAAAAAATACCGTAGAAATACTGAAATTTTTGGTATGGTCATAACTTTTTACGAGTATGTGGCTGGGGCTTATTGTCGGATGAGTTAGGAAACGGGCAGCTAAGAGCAATTTACCGGCTTATTTGATTAGATGCTCTTACCGAGACCCGTGCTCGAGGCAATGTGTCATAGATAAGGAAACCTTCATTCCTGCTGACATGCCTTCATGCGTTTCGCTCGAATTAAAGAGTTGACTTTGTACTATTTTTTTACAGATAGATCTATAGATCAAATTATTGAATATTATCTAAAGATTTATAGACCAATTTTTCCTTTCTAAATTCTTAAACTTTCCCACAAGTTAACGTTATTCCTGCGATTATATTGAAGTATCTAGATATTGCATTTATCTAGTATATGCATAATTACTTAATTACTTTGCTGTTTTATGCACGTTAATTACGCAATTTAATTAGCAAAAGTGAGCAAATGATTTGGGCTTAATTAACAAGTTGCAATTATTTGGCATTCAAACCCGGAACCTTGAGCTTCCTCTTCTCCAGCTTGACTTTAATGACCCAATTAGATAATTCCACTGTCAGTCGGACCTCTGCTGAGGTCGCACTTTACTTTGCAATAAGGTCACACACAAACACACACGTACAGATGGTCACACTTGCTTTAAATAAAGCTTTGACTGTTATTTGATTTGAGCTTAGCCGAAAGTTGCGGAATTTTGTCGGACTTTTGTGGCAATTCCATTTCTATTTCCATTTCCATTTCCATTCCGAATTTCGCAATTCGCATTTCGAGTTTGATGCGAGGACGAGAGAGAACCGCAGCTGCAAAAATAAAGTGACAAAACTGAATGTCAATAGTTTAAGCAAAACTGGATGACAGACAGAGATAGAGACACAGAGAGAGAGAGAGAGAGAGAGAGAGCAGCGTGACAGAGACAGACAGAGAGGTAGATGGATGTGGAGAGAACGAGAACATAATTTGCTTTGCTTAGTTTCTGCTACGTTTTGGTATTTTTATTACAATTTCTGTTAGTTAGTTTCGCTGCGACGAGAACAAACAAGAGAAAAGCGAAAAGCAAAAGCAGAGAGTAACAGAGAAACTTGCTTTATTGCTATGCCATGCTCTCTCTCTCTCCCTTTCTCTTTCTCTATCTCCCCCTCCTCACCGCCACTGACTGTGTCTATATTCTTCATTCCGGCTGTGGTTCGGATAGTAGAACCCCCCAAAACGAACAAACCGAACGAACGGACCAAAGCAATGTAACATGCCAAATGTGTCCCGGAATTTAATTAAACATTTTCTGCGCTTATTCGTGTATACATTTACCCCGGACACGGACACAGACACGGACACGGACATGGGTAAGGGTACGGGAACGGGCACCTAACCGGACTGTTCCCTCTCACAACCTCTCCGCCGTCAGTTCCTCACTTGACAAATAGACCAATCTTTCGCATCGACCACACCGCCCAACTACTACCGCTCTTTCTCTTTCTATTCTCTCTTTCTGTCTCTCTCTCTTACTTTTTCTCTCTAATCTGTCGCAGGGTTGTCGCTAGCTAAGTCGAGCCTCGGAACATTGATTCAGGAGGCCCTCCAGCGACTGGACCTCAGCATGGGTTTGGCTGGGGTTTTGGCTAACTTGAGCAGGTTGGGTGGGTGGGTGGTTGGTCGGTTGTGTGGGCGGGTGGTTGGCATGTCCTGTGCGCAGGTTATTGACATATTTTAACAACTATTTGCAAAAGGCTTTAGTTTCTTTCACTTCAATTTCATTTCCAGTGGCAGTGTCCTTTATTTTACGACTTTACTTTTTCTTTTGCTACTTGTGTTTCTATTTCTTCTACTTCTTCTTCTTCGTCTTCTTGTTCTAGCCTCTACGCATAATTGAAACAAGTGCAAAATGTCTTTATCCTGTTTGGTGTGTCCTTTAACCGTTGCCCATGCCACTTGGAGAGTTGTGTTTGTGCCTCTGGAATGTCGCCTCGCGGCATCAATATTTGTATCCATGCAAATATTTGCCATTTGCCATGTAAATAACTTTATTTAAATTACTTTATGCAGGATGGGGGTGGCCAGTAAACAACGGAAAATATAAAAAAAAATATATGTATCCATTCAGAATCGGCATCGGCATCTCGAGCTGAAAAAACAACAAACCCCGAGAAGGAATTGCAATATTTGAGACATCGCCTGTTTGCATTAGTCAAACAGTCCCACAAAACTTTTCACTGGCTTATGCGACACAAGAGCCACAAGCAGCTTCCGAACAAGAAGAAGAGCTTAAAAAAAGAAATAGAATATCCTTAGAAAAAAATTATATGTATTTATGAAATTCAACCTTTTATAAACCCCCATATACTCCAACTCCGAATCCTTTTTCAATTACATCTGCATTGCACATGCGGCAGCTGCTGACCAAACTTTGAAATTGAATTAGTCGGAATTTGTCTTTGACTTAGGAACTGCGCTTTTTGTTGACACTCGGATTGGAAGTGAGGGAACACGAATATATAGTAGATATAGTATGTAAATCAAGTTGAAGAAGTGGCTGTCGTTGGTTTTTCAGCTGAAAGTCGTCTTTCTGTTAAAATAAAACACATATATAGTATACTGATAACTAATATATCTCGTACCAAAAGTACGATATATTATGGTTTTGTAAACAACCCCATATAATTTATTGATGGTCTAGAGGAATTTTTTCATATACAAACGAGTTTTTTAGAAAACCCCTCCAAGCAAGCTAAGAACTTGGAATTTTAACAGTAGTTCTTTTTTTTAATGATCAAAAACTTGCTCACTTTAATTAAATCTTAAGATTTATCTATGACTTTCCTTTGCTTCTCCAGTAGCTTGCGCAATCTAAAAGCAGCTGCTAATATTGAGCACAATTTGCGTGAGCACGAGCACAAGCAACGTCGGCAACGTCAGAGCTACAATCGCGCTCTCAAAGTTCATGCTCTCTCTCCAACTCTCTCGTTCTCATTTTGCATTTTGCGCATGCAAGCTTGTGCTTGTGCTTGTGCTTTAGGCTTGTGCTTGTGCTTGATGTGATCAGTGCTCGGCATGAGTTGAAACTGTTGAGAGCTGCCCTCGGTTGCGATGAACTCGCGTGATCGTCAGTTCTGGACGGAGTTTCTTTTGCTCTATCGATCGCTGCCTGCCGTATGGAAGCTAAAGAGTCCGGAGTACAGCAGTCGTGCCTTGAAGTCGGCTGGATATGCACAGCTGGTGCAGAAGTTGCGCGAGGTGGAACCTCAGGCAGATCGTGCCCTGGTCATCAAGAAGATCAATTCGTTTCGCACGAACTTTCGTCGGGATATGCGCAAACGCAGCGAGGGGGCGCAGTCGGAGGAGCCGTTTGAGTCGACGCTTTGGTACTTTGATCTGCTGGGTTTCCTGGAGGGGCAGGACAGCGGCACAGAGTCCGAAGTTCAAAGTGAAACTGTGGTAGGTTGAGACCTTTAAACTGCCTCTCTTTCCTTTGCTCAGACTCTTATCCCCTTGCTTTAAGTACTATCAGCCCGCGAAGAAACGTCGAACTGTCTACAAAACTGAAGCATCAGAAATTCCTGCAACCACGCCCACTAACATGATGCCCTCAACCGCTACGCCTACAACCTCCCGCCTTTCAACGCAACCCCTAAGCGAATCCTCAGCTTTAGCCCACACCTGGCGCAGTCAGTATGACGAGTTGACGTCACGGCAAAAGCTCCTGGCACGAAAGCTCATCTCGGATGTGCTTTACTACGGCTGCATGGATCAGCTGGAACCTCGTCATGTAGCGGACCTACAACAGCTGATGCAGACCTCGCCGCAAAACGAGGACATTGCTGCCTCACCAGAGACATGTAAGGGGGATGTTGATGCGGAGGAATGAATCCAAGATGGAAACTATTATGGGATTAACTCGTTGATTCCGAGTACATTTTTCTAAAAGAATTTCCTATTTTAAGCGAATTAATTGAACAACTTAAAGATGCCAAGTACTCAATATTTAGGATTGAGTTAACAGAAAACTTAGTCCTGAATTTAGAAAAAGTGAAATGGAAGAAAAGTTTGTCTTAAATGCGATACGTTTTCGATTTCAATATAAATTGTAAACTGAATACAAATGTGTCTCAATTATTTTGCGCGGAAATGAAAACAAATTAACAACATTTATGGGGCCCCACATTAAAACTTGGCCATTTCCAATTCGATTTGGTTAACGTTAACGGCAGGCAATTGAAAAACTTGGCAAGTGTGGGCAGAAAGGAGAACGAGGAAAACCAGCTAGCTAAGCAAATCGACGACACGACAGTTACACTGAGAGAAAATAAGTGGGAGAAATAAATGACAATTTTTCTTGAAGTTTATTTTTTGTTTTGTGCCAGCGAGAAATGCAAATTTATTGGCATTTAATTTCAAAAGTGAGAGAAACAAAGCAGAGGCAATGGATATATGCAGAATTCTCTATCCCTCCTCTCCTCTCTCTCTCTATCTTTTTTTTTTATTTCATGCTCTGTCTCTTTCTAGCCCATTTGGGGCGTTTACCGCACAACAACAAATTCGGCATATAAACGAGCGCATAATGAGCTGCGCCGCTGAAGAGGCATACATACATATGTATATGGCAAATAGAAGGAGACGGACAGCGAATAAAAGAGAGAGCACGATAGATGGTGATGGAGAGGGAGTGAGATAGGCATAGCTATAGCTAGCTTGAAAAAATCGCATTAAATGTCTAAAAATAGTAGCTAGAAACGAGCCAAACGCATGCAGGCAGGCACAGGACCCACAGACAGACAGACTGTCTGACTGACTGACTGACTGACTGACTGACGTATACATTAAACACGCCCAGCTCTAAAGTTGCCCCCAGATTGGCTCCTCTACCACCCTCTTCGAACCCCACCCCTCACCACATTGCCGAGCCATAAGTAACAGTCCCCAGTCAAGGGAGGTGAAGTGAGGACGCGGTAGATGGCGGTAGCTGCCTTTTTTATGCTCTCTGCATATCATGCAATTACTTTCCACTCAAATGTCAATTTAAATTGAAGTTTTATGCAAAAACCATACTTGAAACTTTGCTAACCACCCACTCTCCAACCCACCCCTGCCCAACTACCGCCCCTCGATTGAAGCATCAGTCAAGAACAATGCGCCGCCTGGCAACTCAATCTGACACTGAGCGCCCGCCTCCTCCCCCACAAACTTAATATTACAAAAACTGAGAGAGAGAGTGAAAGAAATTGCCATATACGAGAGCGAGAAGGAGACGGTCGAAAGGGGGGGTGGTGGTAAGCAAACCCGTATCCCCACTAACAGCATTGCTCATTTCCGGTACAAGATGGTGCTGCTGCTACTGCTGTTGGAAGTGGAAGTGGAACTGGAGGCAGAAGACTTGGGATATGGATTTATCTGAGGGAGTTGGTAGTTGAGTTTTTCTTTTTTTTTTGGGTGGAACCGTTTTTTATGTGTTAGATGCACATTTCGGAAATTAAGTTGAAATTTATTAGCACATCTTTGTCGTCGAATTACATGGATTGCTTTTTTCGCAGCTTCCAAGGCAGTGCGCATAGTATCTGTAATGCTTCGACTCACAACGACTATGTGTATACGCTGTAAATTCAAATTTAAATCGAGAATTTGCATAGAAAAACATACAATTTGCAGAAATCAATTTGTTATTTATATTAATGTATAGCTATAGTTAGCTTAGGTTTCAATTTCCTTTATAATAAATATGAATTTTTTTATATTTAATTTTTTATTTGAGAAAAATAACTTTTAAATTAATATAAGTTAATAAATGTATAAGCTATGAAACTTTATAAAATTAGAAGTTGTTTAAAAGGTAATTACTACCTTAGATTGAATTAAATAAGATTTTTTTTAAAAAAAAGGTTTACATTTTTTTTTTTTATTAAAAGAAAAAATTTGTTTTTCTTATTAAACGTATTTATTTGAAATATTGCTTATAGCTGAATAGTATGCTATTACCTATGTGGCAACTTAAGCTAATGAGAAATATATAATTAAAAGTAAAACTATATCTAGATAAACTATTGTTGGAAATCTTCATTAGAAATTGGGGTCTAAGATAATTGGGGTCTATTCGAACGATGCAATTATTTTTTCAAGGTAGCGATTAGCAATATTCTACTATATCTTTCTGCACATCTCTCTATCTGTCACTCTAGCTATAACTATATCATGTTTTCTGCAGTGAACTGATATGCCATCTTCAATCACATGTAGCGCACTCCATGCCTGCGTTGAAATGTAGTTGAAGAACCTTCATTCCCGCCACCCTCTTTCACACTCCCACCTCCACTCCCACTCTCTCTCTTTATCTTCAACTCACACATGTCTACACCTATTTGCACATATGTGTAAGTGTGTGTGTGTAAGTGTGTGTGTGTAAGTGTGTGTGTGTGCTTTCCATTTGGCTGCGTATTAGTGCCTTCAATATTACACAATTTGGAATCGCATCAAGTCGTTAAAAGTTTCGATTACACAGCGAGCGCGTTTTACAATTGCCAACAGAATGGATATCGAATGGGGCGAAATTTACAACAACAACAACAATCAAGGCAACAACAACAACAACAACAACAACCACACTACTAACTGTGTTGTTGGTGGTGCTAAAACAAATATTGAAAGTGGCATTACGAGAGCTTTAAAACAAAAAAACAAAAAACAATAGGGGGGAGAGTGAATAGAGGTGGGGAGGGGGGGTGTGGAAGGGAAACTTTTTGGCGTACGCTGATTTTATTGCCATGAATTTGCGCTGAAAATGGCAAATCAATGTGTTTCCTTCAGCCAGTCAATTTTATGGTTGTATTGTTTCCCCATATCCTGTGCCGACAGCACAGCTTCAGCACTCCCCCCCTCTCTCACTCGCACTATATATCTCACTCTCTCTATTCTCTTTCTCTCCGTCTCTTTCACTCGCTGCCAGTCACTCTCTTTCGCTACCATTCAGAATAGTGACTGGCAACTGGCAGTTAATCGACTGATTCTGAAAAACAACAGCATATACTTCAGTTGAACATCTATATATACATATATATGTACATATGTATGTATGTTGATATGTTTCATGTTTCTATATATGATTTTATGTATGATATTAGTATATACTACTACTATATTACTACTACTGGGGGACAAAGTAGCAACAAAACTGTCATAAAAGTCCTTTTAAAAGTCAAGTAAAATTTAAAATAATCTGTAATATTAGTTGAATATTGTTTGAAAGAATTGAATTTTGAGCATAATTATTACAGGGAAGGCAAATTATTGTAGATGTTGTGTGCAAAAAGAATAAAAGATGAGTAATTTTTTGAAATTTTTTCTAATGCATTTGAAATTTTTTTTTGCTAAATATTCAAAATTTGTATAAATCATTTTCATTATTTTTATTATTATTTCTTAATAAGTTATAATTTTACTATTTTACTTGATTTCAATTGTTATAATTCGATTTTATGGAGGTTTTACCTCTCTCATCTTCCATTTGGCGACAAAAAAAAAACAAAAAACAAAATGATGACGACACAAAAATACATGAAATCCTTTTTTAACGGCCATCGATATGTTATCGCTGCGAGGACACGCACTGAGCACTCACTCTGAGCTCTGCTCTATCGTCTGGATTCGTTATTTTTATGCTCCCGGTATTCCCATTAACTTTTCGTCGTAATTTTTAATGCCAAACGCTTTTAACACAAACACTCCATACCCCTGAAACTCACTTCTTTCTTTTGCTTTCTGGCAACAAACTATAATGCGTATAAAAAATCTTTACTACTACTGCAGCCATCTCGCTCGCACACAGTAACAGTCTCTGTGTCTCTTTCTCTATCTCTCTATCTCACTCTCTCCCTCTATCTCTCTCTGGCAGCCCTTTCTTTGATGCCTTCAGTCTGATGCATTGATTTCCCGATATATGTATATGTACATTGATATGTACAAACAATACGTCAAGGAGACAGGCAGTCAGGGGCAACTGAGGCAACTGCCACGCCCACCCATCACTCCCCCCCCCGTTACCCCAACGGAAGGCAACCTCAGTTGATGTGGTTGTAGGTTGTAGGTTGTGAGTTGTAGGTTAGCACCCCGTGCAGAGTTTTGTTGCTTTTGTTTTGTTTTTATGGCGGCGTGTAATGTGATTTATAGCCTGTTTCGGGTCCTTAAAATAAATTCCTTTTAATGGTTTTTTATTGCCATCAGTAGTCAGCGTTAATGTTAATTAAACTATTGAAGTTGCAGTTGAAGTAGTAGTTGTTGCTCAACCTTTTACCACTATCCCCCCCTTATTCCACTGCATTTTCGATAACGATAAAGCAAAGCTTTTTGAGGTTAGAAAGCCATAAATCCCAAATGAGGAAAAAAGGCAACCCTTTTTATTTTGTGAAGCAATTGCCATCAGTTGATTGCCATTTCTTTTGGCCAACTCTGCACTTTTTTGCGGATTTATCTATTGAGCGAGATTATAAAAGGATTTGGATTTGCTTTTGGCCATAAAAGCATTCGATTTGCTTATGCCCAGCGAGAGATATATGGGAGGTCCTTAGAGTGTGGCCAAGCACTTAGCAATTGCTCCAAGTGACAAGTTTTTCACACATTTTCGCCGCTTTCAATGGGGTTCCCTTTTACGGGTCTCTTACCTCTCGCTCGCTCTCTCTCTCTCTCTCTCTCTCTCTCCCTCTCTCTCTCTCTCTCTCTCTCTCTCTTTCTGTTAGTGACCACAATCGCATTGTGTGGTTGGTTGTAGGAAATTGCCTGCCAGATTGTTGACCAGCTCATTAAAGCCATATTATTTAGGCTTAAGTCTTAGAGCAGGTATTAGCCGCAGGAGGGAAATGCATTTGGGGATTATGATGTGTTGATTTACCGCCCTGGTCCGTTTGGGTTGGGGTTCCGTAGATTAGGGAGACGGGGCAAGGGATGCCTCGGGTTACTACGGCTAGAGACACAGCTGCACAGTGCTTTAGTCGCAGTATTCGCTGCCTCTAATTAGACCCGGCAGTCGTGAAACGATGGGGTCTAATAGATTTGCTGAGTTGAGAGGAAAATACAAAGAACATATTCCTATATTATTAGTATTTTACTGCCAGTCAGTATTTGTGCCAAGTCCAAATTATTATGTTGTTCTCGACTGTAGGTCTCTTTTTTGAAAATATTTCCTATGCTTATCAATATTTTTTATCCGTATTAAATATGTTACCTACTTCTCGGCATTATTCTCTTTCGTAATCTACCTTTATTTCTTATCTATTTTCAATTAATTTATGCCTACAGAGACTGCTGTCATCTACTATGCCCGACTGTGGGTCTCTTCTAACTTTTCCGCAGCCTCCACAGCTCATTTATAAATATTTAACGATTTGAAGTTTTTGCTCCCTAGCCGAGGATGCGGCCATGCCGGGAATCATTCTCATTTCAAAATTGCGTTCATAATAATTGCGGTTCTTATTTTTTCCCCTCATTTTTTTTATTCTTATTTTTTTTTGCGGTTTCCAGAGTTTTTCGCCGAGTTTCTCTCGGTGTTTTGCTGCTGTTTTGTCGACTCTTAGCCCCAGCTGCGTTTAATGGCTTTTCCACAATTTAAGCAAGTCGCGTTTTGCTTATTTTCCTTAACAAAATGTATTTTGTTTTGAGGGCATTTAGCACCCCTCTCTCCCCTCTCCAACACCCACTCACTGTTGCGGTGTTTACTGCAATAAATTGTTGATATTACACGCATTTCGCATATTTCTTTTCCTATTTGCCTTTTATTAAAATTTTAGGCTCTTTGCGGTGGCCAGGATTATTGACAGTGGACTCTCTCCCCCACGGGAGTGGCCCTCACCGTCCAAACTGAGGACCGCGAAACGTGAAAATGGGAAACTCTCAACTGGGAATCTTGGCAAACATGATATGTAAACGGTATTAAATGCAGCTTAAATTTAAATACAGAATGTGAACATCGTTTCTGGAAGTAACATGAAACGTGGGCATTGGTCCAGCGGGATTAAGACAGTATTTATGGGATACGACTACATAAAAAAAACGGGAAACAACATATATTCGACCACTTTTGTCAATAGAAGACTCTCAAAAATCTGAATTGTTCATAACTTGCCCAAAAATTAACCGATTTTGATGAAATTTTGATTTTTGTAAATGGTTTTTAACCCAAAATAAATCTGCATTAAAAAATTTTCAATAATTTGGCTTTTTAAATTTTCGACTTTTTTTTGGCCCATTTCCATACTTACCCCTTGCAAAAATCATCCAGAACCAAAAAATTTTCGACCTTATTTTTTTGTGTCTGATCGATTCTGGGACTCAAAACTAGCATTTTGCCTTTTATTTGAGGACTTTTCGATGAGTACTTTTCGAGTTATGACCAAAAATGTGAAAAAAGTGACCCAAACTGGCATTTTCCATATAATAAACCCCAGGCTAACTTTGAACTGCCATAACTTGGCCTAAAATGGTCCGATTTACATGAAATTTGTATTTTTGTAAATGGGATTGAACCCAAAACAAATCTGCATTTAAAAATTTTTAATAATTTGGCTTTTTAAATTTTCGACTTTTTTTGGCCCATTTTCCATACTTACCCCTTGCAAAAATCATCCAAAACCAAAAAATTTTGGACCCCAATTTTTTCTATTTAATCGATTCTAGGACTCAAAACTAGCATTTTGCTTTTTATTTGAGGACTTTCCGATGAGTACTTTTCGAGTTATGGCCAAAAATGTGAAAAAAGTGACCCAAAACGGCATTTTCCATATAGTGAACCCCAGTCTAAATTTGAACTGTCATAACTTGGCCAAAAATCAACCGATTTTCATGAAATTTGGATTTTTGTAAATGGTTTTGAACCCAAAATAATTCTGCATTTAAAAATTTTTAATAATTTGGCTTTTTAAATTTTCGACTTTTTTTGGCCCATTTTCCATACTTACCCCTTGCAAAAATCATCCAAAACCAAAAAATTTTGGACCCCAATTTTTTCTATTTAATCGATTCTAGGACTCAAAACTAGCATTTTGCTTTTTATTTGAGGACTTTCCGATGAGTACTTCTCGAGTTATGGCCAAAAATGTGAAAAAAGTGACCCAAAACGGCATTTTCCATATAGTGAACTCCAGTCTAACTTTGAACTGCCATAACTTGGCCAAAAATCGTCCGATTTACATGAAATTTCATTTCATTGAAGCCCTTCTCTCATTTCAGCCGCAGCTATAGAACTTGGAATTAAAGTAAGGTAAGTACTTGAAGCAGAAATGATATCATCTGTTGACCAATTCGGTGAGGCAGTTTTTTTCAGGTACTCTGTTGTTTATAATAGAGCTCTCGACAAGGTCAAAATGCGTTAATTAAGCATCTTCTTCTGGCAGCTCTCTAACAGAATGATTCTGGCACAAAGGCGTCGATCGTCGAGCATTACAAACAGCTACCAATTACGATTATTTCGGCGTCTCCGAAATGTTCTTTTTGGGCCTTTTGATTGAGGCCCCTCCCCGCTCGTTTGGCCGTGTTTGTGCCAGGGCCAAATTCGAATAATGTTGTAATTTACAAAAGTCGAAGCGAAAATGAAACATACAAAAAATGTGGAGAAAAAAACAAACCAACTAAATTTGTTTTTCTAACGATAAACAAAAGGCGAAAAAGCAAAGTAAATAGTGAAAAATAACAAGTCATAAACATGATTTATATGCAAAGTGCGCGCCGTGAGATCTTTGTGCCATGGCTCTTTACTTTGCCATACGATGGATACCCTGTAATTAAGGTAAAAGTGACTGAAAATGGGATTGCTGTTAGATATTAGAAAATACTTCCATTTCAATACTTTTATATAGTATTTCCATTTAAGTGGATTAAATTTAGGTTTTAAAAATATATATATTCGGATTTTCTGAAATTTATCATCATTTATTACCTGTGCAGTTGCCAATTTGGGAAATAGAATGCATTAGAAAATAAAATGTAAAAGTTCTTCAAAAAAAAATACATTTATTTACATTTGGTCAATATATAAAATGGATGTAATTGAAGGTGCTTTCAAACTGATCTATTATTGGACCTGGAATTGGAATTGGGTTCAGCGAAAAGTGTAATTACCTTTAAATGGAGTTTACCTACATGCAGGGTATCTTTGGGTCTATGCTTTTAGTGTTTGCCAAGACTTTGATTTGCTGTTTGCGTTGCCCAGAGGTGCCAGACCCCTATGGAGCACCCATAACCATATCTCTGATATTAGCGTCAATTTATGCATGTTGACTGTTTATACAAATGGCCGACAACGCATGATCGTAAGGTAAGTAAGGTTTCGAACCCTACTCAGATCGTGCGCTAAAACAATGTACCCACAATTGAACTACCAAAATACGCCATACACGGTTTACTGGCTGAGCATTGCCGACCCTCGCTGCGGGACACTCATCAAGGTTTCGTTGACGGCCCCGCTCCGCCCCGACCCGACCCGTCCCGATTGAGCCCTTTCAATCCGACGCTACTCTCAAAACTGGAAAGAGATCTTCGATGGGTCTGTGCTTTGCTTTTCCTTTTGCTTTGTCACACACAAATGAAGAGTTGATGATGCGGACAACGACGATGATGATGATGATGATCAGCTTGAAATGAACGAACGCTCAATCACAGATCAGGGGGTCCTCTCCCTCTCCCGATCGCCTTCCCTCGTTACCTCTCCGAAAGAAAGCAAGAGGCATAAGTGCGCTGTCACGTTTGCCTCTGAGTGCGAGTCGGAGTAGGAGTCGTCGTCAGGTTTTTGGATAAGCAGGACTTGAGGATGGCAACGGGGTCGCAGTCGGTGACGGGGCTTAGGGTTTTAGGTACTGGTTCTTTGTTGCGCTTGTTAGGCTCCGTTTGTTGTCGTGGGTCTGGGGCACGTCACTCATACATACACTCTCACACATACACTTACACAGACAATGGGCTACACTTGTGCCACACTTGGCCTACCCCTGCCTGCCTGCTCCTATCTGCGACCCTGCAAAGGTTACCCTGCTCCTACATATCTCAGCAAAGGTTGCCTTGTTCCCTGTGCTGCTTTGTGCCTGTGCAATGAGCAATGATTAAATTAATTATGCCTGGCAGGTAGAATCAGAACCGGACCTCATCTCCCATTCTCTTTCTTTACACAATATGGATCTCTCTCTCTCTCTCTCTCTAGAGATGCTACTTGCCATAGAAATGCATTGAGCGTGGAGTAATCGCTATTGCATCTAGGCAACCTGTGCCACACAAAAGGACATTTGATATTTTTGACACT
Organism: Drosophila quadrilineata; assembly: GCA_018150725.1. NCBI lineage: Eukaryota > Metazoa > Arthropoda > Insecta > Diptera > Drosophilidae > Drosophila > Drosophila quadrilineata. The sequence goes on along the minus strand of JAECWN010000219.1, from coordinate 11,483,035 downwards.
TTTCAGACGCTTCTCCATTTCTCTCACTCCCACTCGAAGTCTCTCTCTCTTTCCCTGTGCATGTCTGTGTGGAACCTGTAAATTAAAAAATACGATGATTGCACATAGAGGAATCCGTATAGTTCGATAATACCCATAACAATACCTTTTTGCCAATCCCTAGCTCAACAATTGTATGTGTAATTTATGACAACAATGGCTGAGAATGAGGTTGGGATTGAGCCAGCGGTTGATTGTCCTGTCGTGAGTCCTGTAATCCTCCATGACAAATGTACTCAGCTCTCTCTCCCTCTCTATCTTTCTCTATCATTCGCTATCTTCTATGACTCCCTGACTATATGTCTGTCTGTCGGGGTATGTCGATCGGCAAGATAAGAACTTGATCAGGTTGCCAAACACTTGTGAGGCAAAAATTGTAAGAGGATCTCCTTGTTATACCTTCTCTCTCCCTTTCTATTCTCTCTCTCCCTCTGTGCTCATCATTCAATAGGTATTTGGCATTGCATTCAAACCCAATCCTTATCAATCCTTGCCATCGCCAAGTGCAATCTATTATATTTATCAAGTAAAAGGAATTTTAAAAATTCTCTTTTGGGGGGAGCAAGGATTATTGTTCTGAAGACAACAGGAAATGTGCAATGAAATCGGAGCTCTGTAAATAATATAATTGCAATCGGAATGCCATTTATAGCAGAGTCTTTGGCTTCTTACCCCCCCAATATAAGATCTTATCCAGATCGATCATCTATCGTATAAACAGCGCTACAAACTGATCTATTATTTCCTGTTTATTTAGTTTCGGTTTCTCGGTTTTGTTTTTGATGATCTCATCTAAACTGTCATTTAAGCTAAGAAAATGTAGTTGAAATTTTAGATATATATGTACTTTGTTATGATGTAAGGTTATTCACAACTCATCAATTCCTTGCAGTTTCTAAAATATTCTATTCGTTTCAATGCACTTTGGCAAATCCATTTGTATTTTCCTCGATTTTCCAGACCCCATACAATGTTGCAATGCAATGTAAACAAAATTTTCAAATAATTTTTACACGAAATGTCAAATGTGAGAAAAGCGATTTGCATGGCGCCCCAAAAATAGCTGTGAAAACAAACGGCCACCCACCGAATCGTTGGATACTTCCGTGGGCCGTTGCCCAAAAATAAAACGCAGCAGCAATGCAATTGCCAGACTAGCACATACCCTGTAAGCCTAAAAGAGAACTCTTAGTATGTTAAGAAATTTGTGGTAAACTTCTTAGGGACTTAATATAGTGATAATCTAACAAATGTGTATATTACCTTTAGAAGATTATACTGGCTCTCTCTTTCTTTTCTCTTTCTCTTCGTTTGATTCTTCTTCTTGTTGTTGTAGTGTTTGGCAACGTTTTCAGGTTTTTAAATAGCGTTTTGAACCAATTTTGATGTCGGCAATCAATTAAATGGGCAAAGCAAATACATTGTCCTCTTTCGTGCGCTCTGCGAAGACGTAAACACAAATTCTGTGTGCAACTGTTGCTGCTGCCCCCGCGTGGCGCCACACCCAACAACAACGACAACAATGAGAATATCTTGCATTAGCCAAAATCGCCGGCAAATAAAAATTATTTTAGTGCGATTTGAAATTTGTGTTTGCTTCAAATTGATTGTGCCTCACATTGTGGCAGCTCTTCACGCCCCCACTGCCCGCCTTCCCCTGCGGTCGTGCAACATTTGCTATTTTCGTGCTTTAACTAAAGCGCAATTCCACTTGTTGTTGTTCTCCTCCCTCCAACAACACACTCCGGTCCACCCTTTTGTCACCACTTCAAATTCATTTCATTTCGTTTCCTATTCTTATTCCCCCCATTCCCCCACTCATCCATTCTCCCTCTCTCTCTCTCTCTCTCTTTTCGTATTCATTCTTGTTTATCAACAGCTGAAATTTAATAGATTTGGCACACTTTCGACAGGCAGCAGGCAGAGAGCATCATCTATGGACGTATGCACAGTGGGCCACAGCGGCATGTTTGCGCACGAAACTAGATGTAGAGTGCTCAACCAACATTTTTGCACTGGTTTAATTCGAAATTTATGCGTGCAAAACAACAACATTTATTTTTTTGCATAAATAAATAAAATTTAAATGAAAACAAAAACAAGTAACGAAAATAAGAATTCGGATTTTGAAAAAATAAACAACACGATATGAATGAGCAAATGAATGAATGAATGAATAAGATTGAGTATTGAATACAAATTCGAGAAAAATAAAACTATGATAATATTTATTTAAGACATTTTGTTTATGTCTTTCACATATGTATGTACATATAGTACTATTCAAAGTAGATATCTAGGGATATGTTTATTGCCTCCGTTAGCGGCATTACCTTGACTGGGAATGGCGATTTGTGGGTTTTATGGAGATTACAGGGTATTAAAAATTGAGGATAATGGCATTTTATAATCGTGCACAGGTCTGTGTGGCGTAAACCAGTTCCCCAGCTCTGCAATAATCTTTTTTATGGCCCAAGTAAAAATACATTTAGCCATTTACATTTTAGCTGATTTTATTAAAGCTTTATGCCGGATTACAGGGTATTAAAAGGCATTTCATAATAACGCATTAACCGATAAGTGTTAATTGTAGGCAAAGGTAGCTTAGCAATTATGGCATAACCTACAGTTCAGGGTCCCAGATCAATGTTGTTTCTTCGAAGACTGTAACTGAAAAATACTTAAGAGAATTCTCAATATCTTAAGATTTCTAACATTGTTGTAGAGCAACTATACCTTCCCTTTGCACGTGTCCAACTCCGAAACTAAATCTTCATTAAACTTATTCCGCCTCAAATTGGCAAGATCTTAAATCAATCGACTATTTTTATCTATATTTGGGTATATTAGTGGAGCTAAAATGTTGAATATGTTTTTTAATTAAAAGCAAACAAAGTTCAAAATGCAAATGAGGCGCTGCGAAGTGGAAAACAGAAACAGAAACCGAAAAAATGGAATAAAATAAAAATGATATTTACGATATGACAAATACCAAAAGATTGTACAATATTGTTATGAATACTTTATTGGAACACGGAGTGGGACGTCTACAGAAATCGCAAAAATACACAAAAACTTCGACTCGCTTTGTGGCTGTGGAGAGGGAACTACGGCTGGGGAGGTCTGCAGTTGACTTTGAAAGCGATTTTGAAATCGGCGCAAAAAATTTCGTATTCAAGCGGCGTACGCAGCGCGTTTTGTTTACAAATCGTAGAACCCCGTAGCCCCCATTTATGTGTTTCCACTAGAGCGCAAGGCGTATAGCGGGGGCCGCATAGATCCACTAAATAGCGGCATGGGGCATATGGCACAGCCCGACACTTATCGAGTATTTTTGAGTTGTTTATCAGACACCCTGTATCGTATATCCAATGGGGTGTGTCTGAAATGCATTGATTACTATGTCTTTTCTACACATCAAAATGCTGCTAGGGTATGTGCAAGTCGATCAATGTTAAATTACACCCATCGTTGCCTATGCCTATGCATATTAGATGAAATTATAAACAAAACATAAAGCAAACGCAATATGCGAGCTCCGCTAAATTCGTCACGCCCGACAACAACTTATGGACACTGCCATAGATCGAAGAGTATACAACGAAGAAAAATATACAGAGAGAGAGAGAGAGAGAGTGAGAGGAGAACAGCTAACTGTAGAGCCGTAAAGTGCGAACGTCTGAAAGTGCGAACGAGAGGATAAAGTGACAGAGGCAGCGCAGAGTGAAGCCGACAGACTGTCACTTATCGCTTTACGTTTTCGTTTTGGGGCTGCGAACAGATCGCGTTGTTTGTTTTCTATGCTTCGTCTTAGTCTGCTTCTTCTTCTATTTGCTGCTGCTGCTGCTGCTGCTGCTTTTGTTGTTGTTGCTGTTATTTGTTATGCCCAAAGCTGGGGGTCGATCTATTCAATATGCTGACACACGCGCCAACACCTCCTACGCGTTGACAGCGCTGCCGCAGCGCAGTCCACACACAGCCCACTCATATTGTCTGACTTGACTGCTTGTCTCCATGTGTGTGTGTGTGTGTATGTGTATGAGTGCTTGTGCATTGTTTTTGCGACTCAACGCAACGATCTGTTAAAACTTCCAAATGGATGACAGCGGCTAAAGCTCTTTTACATATGTTCATAGGCATGAGTGCATGTGTGTTTGTGTGTGTAGCTGACAGCAGGCCAAAGCCACTTCACTCATGATATAACAAAAACAACAACAACAACAACAACAGTATACGCCAGGCATGGGAATGAATTGCTGACAGAGACAACAACAGCGACTGAGCAGCAGAGCAGCGGAGCAGAGGCAGCGTTTATAATGCGATTTGTGTGTAACGCATCATCGGCAATCATCGGGTAGCTTCGTGCATCAGGCGAAGAATTCAATTCGTTGATGGCATCTATTGAAGATGGAAGATTTGAAAGCTTCTTTATGTACGACACATCAACTCGTTAACATAATAGTTCTATTATATGATATTTGTAGCATGTCTGAAGCAGAAAAAAGGTAATGAAGTATTGTTGGTTTCTGCAAAGATCTTTTACTCTACAGTTTTATCTCTATAATTTACGATCCATTTGATTAATGACAAGCAATCTGTCTGCCATAAATTAATGTAGTAAATTGATTTATTGCACTTAAATTGATATTATTAATTATTTATAGGCATTACAGGGTACCTAGTAGTCTTGCCGCACAGACTTCCAACTAACATTCGATTAGTTTTAGCATTCGCAACTCTGTTGCTTTGCTACGAATATTTATGCATGCATTTTTTGCTTCCCAACTAATTTACATTTAAATACCCGCACAGTCTACTTATCTAACACACGCACACCCATACACACGCACACAGACACGAATAGAGAGAACACGCAGCTGTGCACAGTTGGCTGCGGTGAAGCTTGTGGGTGCTGTTACAGCGGGATAGGGAAATAGAGCTTGCGATCTATGCTGCGATAAGTTGCTGTAGGTGGGAGGGAGTAAGCAAAAGAGTTGAGCTTTGAAAGCAAGAAGTTGTAAGCGCAAAGAGAGATGACCTTAAACAACAACAACAACATATAGTAGCTATCCATAAGGAGATACGGAGAGTGGCTTTCGTTAAGAGAGAGATGCTGAGAGAGTCTTTTAAAAGTAAATCAGCGCTGATAATAACCTCACAACTAGCGTAAATTAGTGATGTTTAATGACAGACAACTGCCTCTGTCTCGTTATCTCTTTTTCCCTCTCTCTCTGTCTTTGTCTCTGTCCACACATGCATAGAGTTGCCCTGCCCTGAGCTGATGTCACAAGAACAACAACAACAACAATAGCAACAACTTGTCTTTTGTTTTGACTCACGTTCGCATCGGGGCGTATGTAAATTTTTCAACTTTGTTTTGTTTATTATAAAAAATGAAAAAAAAATCCGAGAAAAATGGGGGAATATAAGAAGAAGACAACAATAATTTGGTATTTTGAAAAAAATACAATATAAAAAAAATGTAAATATAAACATCGCGAGAAACAATTAATTCGTATGCCATGTTTGGCGCCTGTTTTGTAAACCCGCTTTTGGATTAACTAAACAAACAATACACTGTTATTGTTGCTAAATAATATATATACATACATCTATATAGAAATATCTGGGTATGTATATGTGTATTTAGTATTTTGGATTCATAGACAACGAACAACGTTGTCTGTAAATTAATTAGTTTCATGCGCCAAAATGATATGCAGGCAGAGAGGGACCCATAGATACATATGTATATAGGGGGCCCCCAACTCCCCATTAACAGGGCTAAAAGTGAAACCAACTTGGCCAAAGTTATATCTATACGATACTGGAGGTATTTATGTATGATATGCTAACGAGTTGAAATAGATTTTACAGTCGATGAACTCTGAATCTCGACTCGATATTACAAAAGTTTAGATGGGGAGACATTAATGGGGATTAATATCTTATCTATGGGTATAATCTTTAGCAGCTGCTATAAAACTATATCGCATTTCGAATAAATATTCGCATAACTTATTGTACAATTCATTAATCAACTTCAACTTGAACTAATCCGTTCTCATTTGTAACTTCTAAATATCTTTTGAATTTTACGATTCTCTGTAAGTTTTAAGTTTTTCTTTGTTTCCCAACCGCAGTTGACCATGAAAGTGGTCTAATTAGGTTTAGGCCAGGTCTGCTCACAGCCTGAAGGTTAGGGTATTTGTTACCAAAATGTCGGTTGCGATAATGATTTCGATATGCGGTTGTTATAATATTTCCTAGTGATGCCATTTCCGCTATAAAGTGCCTAAATTATTCCCCCAACATGAAAGTCTACAAGTTGTAAAATATATAACGAATTCCCACAGATTTGCATAAGATAAACAGGGTGAGATTTAGGCCTAATATTTGCGTAAAATTATGAAAGTTATCAGCGTTGATAAGGAATTATGATAAATAATGGAATAGATGAAGATATTGCTACACTGCAACAAAGTTTTGAGGCGGTTCCAAGGAAATATATGTACATATATTACAAATTTAACAAAAATAGAATTAATGAGATATTCGATTCTGCTTTCATTCCAAACGAATCCAATCGAAAAATGTGGTTTTGCTAATAAAAAAAGAGGTTTCTTTCGGATTCGGAATTGAGGACAGTCCCTTTTGTAGAAATCAAGGAATTACTTGTAGTTCAAATGAGAAATTAATTTGAAAATTTTATTAATAATTTCTTTTTAATTCCATATCTTTCACACTTATTAAAACTTTGAAATAAAATGAAGAATGTTGAAGTAAAGCCAATTTCAATTAATCCCCAATTATTGATAATAATAATGAACCTTGAACTTTGTTTGTTGTGTATCTTGAAGACCTTCCTCAGAATCAACGCTTCAGTTATTCAGTCCCCCCTAGTCTAAGGTTCTATAAGTATTTACTGATAGATCTCCAAAGTAGGTTCCATTGTGACGTAAGAAAAGTTAAGATTTTTCGGTCAACGGATGTGGATTATTCGAATACAATTATGGGCCATCTACAGTGACGAATGCGTCAATTGAACTCAAAAAATGGTTAACAAATTGTTTTAATAACTATACTATATAGAATGGGGGATATAGGTATAATCGGGAAAGAGACAGATAGATAATGTATGAGTTTGTTTACAACCCAAGGCAAATGGGAAAAAAAGGGAATCAATAAGCCTATAGCTCTATATAGATATTCTTAATTATTTGTATTTTGTTTTTGGGATTTTTCGAAATAATATCTATGAAAAGAACTAGGCCATGATAAAAACGCTTTCGCTTGTTTGTTTATAATTGTTTATATACAATTTGCAGAGCGAAAAATACATAAGTTTCCATATAACGCGCAATCTATTTGCGCCCTTGGTGAGGGGTGCGGCTGGGAAGGGGCAGGGCAGGGCGGGGGTGCTACTGCCAGTAGGCCTTGATATGTACACAAACATCCCGAAAGACACACACACACACACACACACATACATACAGCTACTCAGACACGTATGTACACACATACATACATATGTATGAATGTATGTATGTATGTACGTGTGTGTGTGCTTACGTTTTGCAATTAGATTAGAAAACCGCCCAAAAGAAGCGGCCATAAAACATGAAACTGAAACTTGAAAACAAGAAAAACAAAAACATTAAATGGCGATTAAAAGTAATTTAGATAAAAAGCACTGAACGCATATAGAGCCCACGACAACAACAACAACAACAACAACAGCTAGAGAAGCAGCAGCAGCAGCGAACAAAAAGCAACAACAATGTAAGAAGAAGCAGCAGCAAAAGTTGAAGAAGCAGCAGCAACAAGAAAATCACAAACACACACACACACATACATTACAGCTGTAGTTGTAGTTGTAGTTGTATTTGTGACTGTAGCTGCAGCTGCTGTGTCTTCATCTTGGGAGTGAGAAAAGCTCGGGCATGGCTACTTTGTGATGTGTTTTGACACGAAGAGAGAGAATTGGAGTTGCCAGATCGTCAAGGGGGGTTAGGGTGGTGGAAATCATATTAGATAATGTTTTTAACGTAAAATAATAATAATAATAATAATAAGGAATAATTACTATATTGAATATTTAGCTGTAGGTATAAATATCACATATTTCAATAGGAGCATTTTTCCAAATATATTTGCCAACTTAACAGAAAATGTATTGAATTGTAAAAGAGTTTAACAATCGTAACGCTTAGTAACCTCTACTGAAGATATTTTCTATATATGGCTTAAGAGTTATCAAATTCTCATTGAAAGTTTACAACTATCTTTTATAGAAACGTATAGAGTAATAAAAATTCGTTTTGCTAAAAAATTCACATAGCCAAAAAGAAGTTGCCAGTTTATAAAGAAAACTGTAAAATACTGAGTGACTTTCATAATCGAACTGCATAGCATGTACATACATATATATTATTGATAGGCAAATATTAGGGTATTTGAAATTCGTTAAGACACCGAAAGCGTAACAAGCATTTGGACTGTTGCGAATGGTGCCTCTACTACCTCCTTGCTGCCTACTCCCATTGCTGCACATACTAGTAGTACCTAAAGAGGGGTTTTTCTAGGGGCGCCAGGGCAATGAGACGCCAATGGCAGATACAGATACGGATACAGATACAGATACATTTACAGGGATGGCGACTGCGACGCGCTTAACTGATTTAGTTAATTGCATTGTTTTTCAATTAAAGTTCGTATTAATTGAGCAAACACAAAAACAAAAAGAGGAGCAGCGACAGAGAGTTCACATAGTAGACATGGCAGAGGGGGATAGATGATGGCAACATCATCAGAGGCACAAACAAGAACAGGCCCACATTGTTGGCCAAGATAAGATAAATCCACTCGGTTGGCAGGCAAACAGAACTGGGGATCGAAAACCGAGAAACTCTCAACAGACCGCAAACTGGGCAGAGGTATAGGTCTACAGAGGTATACTGAGGTATAGGTGGGGAACAGGGAAGGTAGGAGGACCTACGTGTGGCCTACAGTGAAGGTTAAAGTGTTTGCACATTGATAAGCGCCATGTGAAAACATAAACAAATATTTAAGCCCATTTATAGTTGAGTTCTTAACTCCATCTCCGGCTGTATTTGTATCTCTCATTACCTTATATGTATCTGTGTCTGTATCTGTATTTGTATCTGTATCTTTAACTCTATCTGCACATATTTACAGCTGTGTCTGTATTTATAGAAATGCTTAACAAACTTTCATTTGTTTGTGTTTATCTTTGAATTTTTTTCTTGTTTTTTTTTGCACTCAACTTGGTAGTTCTTATAGAGCAACTTGAACCGGGAAAACCCAAGACAAGTGTGCTAACCACATTTTTTCTCTATTTTTATTATGTTTTTTAAGAGTTTTGCAGAAACTTCATTGTTGTTTTTAGTACTCCTACAATTTGTCTTAATTAAAACTTCTAATAATTGTTTCGGTTTCGTAATATCTTTATTTCTCTTAATCAGATATTTTTAGTATTTGAGGGTGGGAAATATTAAAATATTATACATAACTAACTTGTAAAGATATTTAATTTGCTAGATAGTTTACTTGTCTTTATCATATTTTTTAAAATATTTTACAAGTGAGTTTTCTTAAATTTTTCTCGTAAGTTTTTTGAAATATTCTTTATGATAATGAGAATTTATATTAAATATGAATGAAAAAATATAATAATAATTTAAAATTATATCAAATTTAACTTTTGATAATATTTAGTATTATATGAAATATAATTTTTTGTAATTTTTGAATAATTATTGAAAGCACTTTTCTATATAATATAGATTGTTTCTTTGTTCCCGTTTATAGCCGTCATAAATGCTGCTCAAATTCTTTATTAAAATTTGAAAATATGGAAAAAAGTATTTGAAAGTATTGCAAGTCATGCCAGAACTGGAAACTGGTTAGGATCATAATAAAGACAGATCTCATTATACTATATATGTGTTGTACTCTATATGCATACAAATGAAATTTGACTGACGAAGTGAAGGAGACGAATTGATATAGATAAGTATGGTCGGTCTATAGGGTATATAGGGAATAGGGGGGTTACTATATAGAGTGAGCTGTCTGTAGATTGATGTGGGAGACTGTCAAGTGGATGCTTTGACTTCACAGACCCCCTCTTCCTCACGGACTTTGGCCTTGGTTGGAGCTATGTTCATTGGAACTCAAAGTGTGTGTTTGAGTGTGTGTGTGTGGGAGTATGTGTGTATTTGTATTTATATATGTATGTATATGTATAGGTATATGTTTGTCAATATAGTATTGGACAGACTGTCGCTTGTTTGCTTATGCAAGTGTGAAGAGGTGTCTGAACAGACTGAGATAGAAACATAGAGTTGAAGAGAGATAGCGCTAGAGTTGGTCAGAAAGGTGGAAGAGGAGGGTGACGGGTGGAGTAGGAGGGGGAGGGGATGGGTCAGCATTGTTATAATAACAATAAAAGTGGCTTCCAATTCGAAATCAATTAACGCTGAGTGCTACTGGGCATGACAACAGCGTCAATATTTACACAAAATAATGACAATCAAATAAACACGGCATGAAATGGAAATGAAAATGGAAGTGGAAATGTCACTGGGAAGAAAGAAAGAAAGAAAGAGAGAAAGAAAATATTCTGTATATGCCTAGTTGAGATATCTACCTATAACTATGTTATTTAAGCGGAAATCCCCCCACAGACCCTCGACAAATTGAACCTCAACTTGACAGTTCCTCAAACAGAAACCAAAACACTTGGACAACGCCTACGAGTACTAGAGATATATGTACTTACATATATGTGGACATATAACTACCCTAATATAACTACCTAAATAGACAATATTGTATTGTAGTAGGAAAACTTAACATTTCCCAAGGAACAACAGGTTAGGGAAACCCTGACGAGGTTACCTTTAATAATATTATTTATATTTAGTTTTCAAGTGATTAATTATCATATTTTATAGCGTATTTTGACTTACCGATAGTATCAGATATTTGTCAGTTGATAATCCTCGGACTTCCGCTTTCTATCTCCCCGTTAACCCGTCGGTACCTCTCGCTGAGGACATCGTTCAATGCAGATTAGGTTTGACTTACAATTGCCGTTTTGAAGTCGAGAGCACATCGTGTGAATTTTAAATTATGCAGGCCATAACATTATATCCTGCTGGCTAATCTTATCCTTACACTCCTTTGGCGTCAGGCAGTGAGACCCATATAGCATATTGATAGAGTCATTCATATTAATGGATTTGGAATTGCAGTTGGGGAATTTCGTGGAAATGGAGAGGATCCGACAGACAGACAGACAGACAGTTTGGATTGTTAGAGAGTCAACCATTCATTCACAGGTCGGATGGGCAATTCATTCAAGGCTGTTGGGATTAGCTGGTGGTGGCAACCTCCTCCTGAGTCCTGCCACACGTTGTTGCCGCATAAATTTTACCTGGCGCATTTTTACTATGCAAACCGTAGTCGAAAAGTAGTTTTTGGCCAAAATGCAGAGAAACGAAATTAGAGAGAAAAACGCTGGCAGAGGCTGAGTTATGACCTGACTGCAGGAGTTGCAGGAGTTGCAGGAGCTGCCGAGTAGGACTAAGAGACACTCTAAAGAGGTCTAGTCTTAACTACCCTCAGAATTCATTCATAAAATTTCAAGGCAGCGCTTTAAGTTGCCACGTCTGACACTCGTTTGGGCCATAAAAATGTCGCATTATTTTATGCCCAGCACACGTGAGACAAGGACAACGGGAGAGAAGGTTAGTTCTCGACTGAGAGAGAGAGAGGGAGATAGGTAGCGAGGCGAAGGACACTTCCGGCATTAACGACCTCAAGGATGTCGAAAACAAGCGGCAAGCGGCAAACGGCAACCGTTGCCAGTCACCAAAAGGCGCGATTTTCATGTTATGCGGCATCTCACTTGCACTCACAGTCGCACTCGCCATGTGGCAAGTTGCACCCTCAGTTAGTTGCATGCAACTACTTAGGACTCAAGACTGCGCAATGTGCATATTTGCATGGCAATTGGATAGTTGAAATTAGCCGGGTACTTAAAATGCGTTTACGACTTACGACTTACGACTCTCGACTTACGACTTACGACTCACGATTTACATTGAAAGCCATTCACAAAAATGCCAAATGAATACATTGTGCCCAATGAATACACTCCTCACCCCACACTTCTCATATACATACATACATTATAATCTCCGTAGGTCCTCCTCAATTTTACCTGCACCCCTCATTTCGCATAACTTGAACTGGTTTCATTTTAATAGCCCAGCTTACTGTACATTTTCTATGTATGGCATCTCATTCTCATACGCCTCAGTTGATCTATTGTTCTGGAATTCTTAGGGCGTATAGTATATTTTTTATAGGCCTACGAGTTCCGTTTCATTCACTAACCCATCATAAATCCTTCTCTTGAATCTTTTGGACTTAACTCTAATTGTATTCTGCGTGCATTGAATGAGTTTCAGGGAGATATAATGCTGAAATTTGCTATGGAGTTGCTCTAGGTGCGCTATTATATTTGGAATCATAAGGCTGAAATTTCTAGATCAATTAAGACACCTGCTGTGAAGCAGCTGAGGAGACGGGTTTTCCATGGAAAGTTTTGTTTCGAAAGTACAGCATTTAGGTATATATTTTGCGAAAAGTTTTCAATGTTATCAGACTGAAAATTGAGAGAGAGCCTCGGATATAGTTATAATTGTGATATAATTTAGTTTCCTTTATTTTATTATGATGATTAAATTATTGAAGCCTCTAAATGGTATGCAAAAGTTTATAATAGCATTGTAGATATCACTATGAAATTTGCTTTACAAAATCTCTGTATAATCTACTATCAAGATTTCAGTAAATTCGTGAAATCTAATTTAGTTCTTAAGAAATTTAATTAAAATTCTTATAACTACAATCTAACATGACTTTCTGTACCTCTGAGAACCCTTAAGTGCATAGTTATCTGCCTGAAATTTCACATCAGCATAACTTCATAAATCTTTTACCATTTTCCCTTGGAATAAAAATATTTCCATTATACATATTCCCACAAAAAATTCTAGATCACATAACTTATGCCTTTCGTTCCAATCATTTATTTGGCTGTTTGAATTGTTTGACTTGCGTTCTACTTTCATTATTCATATCTGACTTGTGAGTTCTTCGTCGTCGTCATCGTCTTCTTGCTGCATGAGAATTCCAAAATTGTTGCATACACATATGGATATGGGGATTCGTGCAACGGTCTGACATGCAAATTGGCTGATGCACAACAAAATCTAGCAAAATTGAATCATTTCGCACTGACAGCTAAATATGAAATCAGAAATGGAATTACAAAACAGACATGGCCCCAGTTCCAGAACCCCAGACCTCTAACCTCTAACCCCGCACTGCGAACCCTGAACCCTGAAGGCTCTCTGCCTAACATAGTTGCCTGGCAGACATGCCTTTTACCCGTTTTCCGTTATGGCCAAAACGGATACGCGGCCAAATTGAATTGTGTCCCCTGCGTCCTGCGTCTCCTCTTCCTCCCACCTCGTCCTCCCGTGTGCTCCCCCTTGGCCATCTGTCAGTGAGTTCTTGAGGTGAAAATGCAATTATTTATTAGCAGAAAAAAAGACGTAAAGAGGAAGAAGCAACAGCAACAGAAGAAGAAATAGAAAATGTATCCGGACTCAAACAGACCGACGGACAGACAGACAGACAGATACACGACAAAACGGCAAAACGCAATCAAAACATGACGCACACCCGCCAGTTACCGGAGTGGCAGATGGGGCAAGGATGATGGGGGAGATGGGACCGGGGTCAGTGGTGTTGGCAACTGACAGGGGCACGTATGTAGAATTAGTTTACGAATTGCTGCAGGATACGTGGGGCAACATTTTACAGCAAACAATTTCCCCAATGCGCAGTGCCAGGCAAAAAGCAGCTCTCATACAATTGAGAGTCAGGCCAGAGCCCTACAGTTGCACAGTGGGATAATAGCTATGAAAATGCCAAGAAATATTTTATATAAAATTTTAATTACTTCATTATACAGAATTACAAGAAGCCCTTTAAACTGATCTCAATTCAATTCAATTTTTAATTTTTTGCGCTGTTGCAAATTTTCATAGACAAACAAATATTATTTGCAATTTCGTTTCTTTTGTGATTTTGCCACTATGAACATTTTCATAGGCAAAGACAAAAGAGCTTAGAAAATGATACAAAAAAATTAAGTATAATAATATAGCATCTAAAATTTCAAAAACAGTAGAGTTACCTTAAAAGGTTTCGCTATATGGAAATATTAAAAGAAAATAATCTCTGTTTATTTATAACACATTTTCCTTTGCGCTGTTGCCACTATGCACATTTTCATAAACCTACTCATATTCAAGAGTGTTAGAAAGGGAGAGGGGTCTTTCAAAAAGCTTGTTGTCTGGCAGCTGGGGAATTGAAATTGGCTTGGTTTTTGGATTTTGGTTGAGGTCCTGCTCCAACGCCGCCAGCCTAAGCCCCAGAGCCACAGTGAGGATCTAAAGGGACGGACGGTGGGTGGAGGGTGGTATCTACGGGTGTTGCTAAAAATTTGTAGCACATGTAACGGGGCGGCGGCAATGTAACCTGAAAGACGTACACACAAATTTTTGGAAGCTCTATTAAGCGTTGCCAGCTGAAAGGGACCTACTACACCTACCTTCCAACTCATCAAAAAAAAAAAAAAGAAAAACTCAAAAACGAATCGAACTGAAATTCTGGGAAACGCACGACACGACGTATGTATTTGATGCAAGAGAGGAAGAGTGGAGGTTTTCAAACTTTTGAAAGAAAACTTCCATATGTGTGTGTGTGTGTGTGGATTTTTGAAATGAATATGCATAGGCGTGAGGGCGTGGCAGTCGTGCACGGTGCCGGAAAAACTCTTGGCAAAAGTAAATTTAAAAGTTTTTACGCCAACTCCGAGACCTGCCTCCCCAATACGCTGTCAACCCCACTGAAAGATATGAGTAGCGCTCACTTTTAGACAAGTTTTCCTAGTTTTCCATTTTCATTTTATTTTTTTTTTTTGGTGCTTTCGTCTTTTGTGGAACGTGAAACGCGAGGCACGAAAAGAGATTCCTCCTTGACTGTCCTCGCGTCTCTCCCACATCGTTGGCAATGCCAGAAAATGTGCGATAATTCACATAAGCAGAGTCTTATCATATGTATGAGTGTAGTTTTATCCTCCCCAATCCCTCCCTGTCGGTCCCATGCCCCCTCTGTTGCTATGTGTGTTAGGGATTTCCTGCGGAAAGAAAGCACCTCGCAAGCATTTAGGCATGCAAAGTTTTCACTGTGGCACGTTCCACAACCAGAAGCTATTAAGATGCCCCCAAAGGAAAAAGTTCGTATGCAACGAACGGCGACGCATCCTAATCTCCGCAATAGATAAAACTTTACATCTATAAATGAAATTTTTTATAAATTCAGCTAATAATAATCAAAATATTCTTTTTTTTGCTACAATTGAAGGATTTTTAAAATGATATGTTAGTATTTGGAAATTGAGAACCAATTTAGGTAATTGTTTGATATTTTTGAGAGATCTTCAAAAATGTTAAAAGTTCCAAACAACATACGAAATTTGATAAATTTTAAAATTTTTATCTACTCTGCAAAAGTTGAAAATGAATTGTAGCTAGTAGCTAGATATTTAGGTTTTAAAATTGTTTCAAAATTATAAATAGTATATGATATTTAAAAAAAAATTATATTTATTTTAAAGAAGTTTCCAACACTTCTAAAGCTCATCCCTGAACTAGTTCGTATATAAAATTGAAGTAATGTTGATTTGCTTTCAAATATTTTAAAAATTGCTAAAATACTTACACATATATGAAAATTTTTCGAAATTTTAAAATGAATTAAAAAAATTCTCTATCACTTTTGTTTTGGCTTTTCTGAGCTAGTTCATTATTAATTATCTTGAAGCTGTTATCGAACTACTACTGATTCACTTGTTCGACTGAAAATGAACTATTTCCAAATCCTGCCATTCATATTTTCAAGTTATCTTAACTTTCGAGTCTTTTTTGTTTTTTTTTTTTAAGATATTTACGCACTTTTACTTCATTATTCTGTACGCATTTTCCCCGAGATTCCTGCGCTGAACCACTACTGAACCAGTTGTTGAACCATTTTGGCAAATCTAGAGTCGAAATACATGGGGAATCCTGCCGTTTGTTGCATACTAAGAAGTCTGGCTACGAAATTTTGCAGCTTATCTTGGCCTGAAATGCTGCTTGGCCATTTCTCTTGGCCTGCTTAAGGGAATCTCAACTAACATTTTCGCACGCACGCATCCGAAAACCATTTAAATAACGCTCCATCATCGGGCGCAGTTCCTTCCCTTCCCCCCCCTCTTCGAAACACCCCCTGAACGCCTCTAGGCCAGTCTAGTGGCAACTTTTAGACGCCTCCTCCGCCGCGGGAACTTGGAGCTGCTTTCATGTCGCAGCTCGTTTTTTGGGTCTGGCGTTGATAAATGCACGGAGCAAAAAAGTTGAAGCCAAACTACTTTTCGACGGAGAGTGAATGAGAGCGAGAGAGCAAAAAGAGAGAGAGAGAGCAAGAGAGAGAGAGCGAGATGAGGCGAGAACTTTTTAGCCAAATTTTCGCCGCTAGAACTAAAAACGTAGCCAACTACTTTGCCACTCACCTGGCAGAACACCCCACAAACTCCCATACAGCCCCGTACCGAACACCCACTCATTGTTGCCATCTCGCTTACACATGGCTAGTTGCCGTCTCGCTCGCTCGTTCGCTCGCTCGCTGGCTGACGCCATTAGAGGAACGGCAAAAACGCCGCTAAATGCGATGTGAATTATTTAAGGCACGTGTGTTGTGCAGAATGCGGCAAATTCGACAGTGAAATGCATTTATTATTGAAGATACCGCACCCCCCTCTAGCACTGCTTACCCCTTGGGCACAGCAGCGACTATTCGGTACTTGCCACTCGATGTGGCAACTCAAGTGCCATGTTAGTTGTTCGAGGCTGAGGCTGTTGCCAAAATGGTTTACGGAATTCTATGGCCCTGACAAGCCAACCAATTATGTTCGCCTGATGAGTGCCCCAGTTGTGCCACAAGGTGGCACGAGGGGCAGCACTGACTTGCCACTGACTGCCGTATGGCAACTAGGGGGACCGCCTCCCCTAACCCACATGTATTTTGATAAACGCTTTAGAGTTTGAAAAGTTTTCTGTGCTGTGTGGCACGTGATTGGAATTACGCGTGCCACCATCAGTGGCAGCAACAGCTACAGTAACAGCCTTCAGTCTCAGCTTGCCACAAATGTGGAAATTTTACACGAGTTACGATTATGTGTGGCAGCTAAGTGGTTCGTTGTAAGTGGGTAGGTTCAAGGAGGTGCAAAAGAAATGTTTCAAAAGAAACATTTCTGATTTTGCAATCGACAAATGTTGCAAGGCAGGGAGAGAGCGTGAGGCAGAGAAAGCGAGAGAGAGAGGAAAAGTTAGAGACGGAAGGATGCCGAATCAAATACACGTGGTGTGGAAATCAACATTAATTTTTATAGCAGAGGACGTTCCCAAAAACGATATGCAAATGAATGTAGAAATATTTCTCGTTAATACTTAAAAATTATTGTTTTTAAAAATATTTTAAAATATATTAAAACTAACTTTTTTTTTATATAATTTTCAAGTTTTAAACCTAAAATCGCAAATCAATTTGTAGTTTCTGTATTATGGAATGCCCCTAAAACATAGTTTTCACCTCAAAGTTGCATAAAATTTAAGTATCTTGGAATGCTCCCTCAACATTCAACTTAACTTTCTTGTATATTTCAATGTAATTTTAACAAATTTGTAAATTAAAACTTTGGCAGAAACTTGGAATGCCCCCTTGAATCTCCCCTTAAAGACATCAACGGGAAAGTTGTATTCTTCAAGTTATGTTTATTTGATAGCAAAAATGTGAAATCGGAAATATAAATTGGATTTTAGTTAAGAGTTAGTTTTATATCTGGCGATATTACGGATCACACAACTATATCTAGTTATATGCGTAGACACGGATGTATCTGAATTCTAGAGCTGTCTCCATCTCTCTCTCTTACACTCTGTTCTCAGTCTTAGTTTAGTTAGCTGCCGGTTCCCCATTTCCCTGGACATGTAGTATCATCTCGAAGGGATCCCATTCCAGATCGGACTCGTGCTTGACTCGTCGCCTGCCTGCGGAGCCTGGCAGCGGTATATGATGATGCAGATGATGGGCATGCGGATGCAGTACGCCATGATGGGCCAGCTGATGCTGCACCAGACCGATGGGCATATCCTGGGCATGCTCAACCATGCCTGGCGGCCTGTACAGCGGCACATGTTGGACATGAGCATGTCCCAGTGCCGCCTGCTGCAGATGATGAGGATGAGGATGTGATGGAGGTAGTGGCTGCGGTTGGGCAACTGTATGATGTTGCTGCTGCTGCTGCTGTTCGTTCACCATCTCCTGGATGTGTTCTCGGGTCTGCTCCCGCTCGTCCACCTTACGCAGCAGCATCTCCCGCATGAAGGACATGCGATCAAAGTGCTCCCAGTTGGAGTGGAATGGCTGTTGGGCGTACTGGGCATGTCGCTCCTTCTGCAGCTCATCTACGTACCGCTGCTTGATGATTGACCAGCGGGTCTGCATGAGATCTGCAAAAATCAGTGGGGTATCTTTCAGTTTGAGGTCCTACCCAGAGTACTCCCCACAAAACCTACTCGCTGTTAACCCCATCTCGATGGCAACCTCCTTCCACACGGCTGAGGTTCGACTCTGGCCTTGTCCCTTCTCGCTGCGCTGCCGACCCGCCCACAGTGAGGGGCGCGCCTTAATGGCATCGATGATGCGGCCACGCATGCTGTTGTGCAACGAACTGGGCCGGCCCAGTTTGCGCACGGGCGTGGTCCTCGTCTCCACGGTAACAGCCGCCGGCGGCACCAGCCCAGTGAATGCCGTATACCCGTGGACGGGCGTCTGTTCGATGAGATGGCGTGGCAGCTGTGCAGCGGGCGGAGTCGGAGGCGTTGGAGGTGTGGCCTGCAGCCAAGTGAAGCTGCCACTGGGACGACCCCTGCCATGGGAGGCACTGGGCAATGGCGGTGGCCCCACCACCACAGGCAACGCTGGCGGCGATCCTCCCACATGTATGGTTGTGTCGCCAACGGTTGCCTCCGTTCCTGAGCCGCTGGCAGTGCCACTGCTGGACTGGGCGCCCACAATCTTGGCCACTGTGATGTTGTACATGAAGGACATGGGTTCAAAGTGTTCCCACTTGGTGTTGAAGCGCTCCTTGTGCAGGATCTGACGGTGCACCAGATTGTGATAATGATACTTCATCTGGCTCCAAATTGATTGCAATTTGACTAGGTGGGGGGAATATAGGGAAGGCGATGAGGAGAGTGAAGGGGAAATATTAAAACGTTCTTATCAAATAATACTAATACTAAAATTCGTAATTTATTAAAAGTAAGGAATTAATTATAATTATAATAAATTATAAGTTACTAATTCTAAAAACAAAAGAATATATAATACAATAATTACAGGGTATTTACAAGTCGACTACATCCATAACAAACAACTGATAACTAACGCATGCCCATTAATATGCGTGTCACAGGCAGAGCAAAAGCTCTCTTCCTCTCTGCACAGGAGGGAGCTTTCTACTTCAGCTGCGACTTAGAAGAAGTGGAAGATCCAAAAGAGTGTTAAGGGCAACAACAAAGAAATAATTACGATAAACAGCGTAATGAACTAATAAAAAGTTGCTAATAAAATGCAATAATAATCGTGCAATCATCTTTTTTTTAGTATGCTCTTGTAAAAGACATAATTGCCAATAAGAGAAGACAAATATAAAAGACTGTGAGCGTGTGTGTGTAATTCTTCGCAGCTTTCTTTCCTCTTTCACCCTTCTTCTTTCGCTTTGCTTTACACTCATCGCTCATCAAGCCGAAGACTAATTGAGCATTGCACAAGCTATGACAGTTGGCGTCGTGTGCATGTGTATGTGTGTGTGCATCTATTTTTAGGCTCACGCACTCAAAGCACAACAGCAACAATGAAGCCAATCAGCAACCAAGAGAGAGAGAGAGAGCGGCAGAGAGCAAGTCGCAAGGAGAGCGCAAAATGCGAGAGGCTTTTTCACTCGCTGTGTCGTCGGCAACCGAAATGCAAAATAATAACAAAATTGAAGCCGACCATAGGCTGAGCTTACACACACACATACACACACAGCTACTCAGAAGCTCATGCATACAATGATATGTGGTGAGAGTAACAATAGCAGTCTATCTCTGTCACACCTACCTGTAGGCACATGGCCACCAAATTGTTCGGCGATCTCGTTCCACATGGGCGAAGTGACGCTGCGACACAAGTGGAGCTTGTTATTGGAGTCCCAAATCTCTGGATACTTCTTGATGGCTTTCAGCAGCTGGGCACGATTCACGAAAGGATCTTCCTTGGGCATGGCGATGCAGTTGGTATGTGGCAATGGGATATCGATATGGATATATGATATGGAACTGGAGACAAGACTAGCGACCGCGACCACGACAACGACGACGACGACGGCGACGACGTTAAGGGAAAAGGTGACGACGACGACGACGACGATAGCAACG
Organism: Drosophila quadrilineata; assembly: GCA_018150725.1. Taxonomy (NCBI): domain Eukaryota; kingdom Metazoa; phylum Arthropoda; class Insecta; order Diptera; family Drosophilidae; genus Drosophila; species Drosophila quadrilineata. Next base: position 11,462,306 of record JAECWN010000219.1, on the reverse strand, counting down.
GACGCGGAGCACAAACTGCGTCCTTTGACATCAATTATCGGCGAATAACTGAAAGTAGAGTTTGCAAAATATGCGAATTGAAAATGAAAAGGCAAAGCGATTGAGGAAAATAGAGAAAACGATGACGACGTCGGGGCAACGACAACAACGACGGCGACGACGACGACGACGACGCCAGCAACGGTGGAGGCGACGGCGACGGCGGCGGCGATTGTTTGGCGCTGTTGTTGTCTGTGTTGTTGTTGGGGCGCAGCGATGCCGAGAGATTGGAAAGCAATGTGGCAGAGGCAAAAGCAGCGCAAAAGCGGCGAAAGCGCACACCAGATGAGATACACAAAATGCAAGCGAGAAGAGAGAACAGAGAACAGACAGAATGTGCAAAAAACGGCAGCAACAGTTCGGCAGGCAGCGACGTCACTTCAGTCAGCTGAGTGTATGTAAGAATACAGACATATTTACTATAAACATATGTATTTGTGTCTGTGTGAGTGTGTTGGTGTGTAGGTGATAAGAAAAGGGGTGTGTGGGGGGGGGAAACTGTGCTATATCCATACACAAGACGGGAGACGACAACCAAGCGCAAAGCGCACACAACAAAACAGACAAAAGCAACACACAACCAAAGAGACAAAAGCAACAACAACAACAACAACAACAGCAGCAGGCTGAAGCAGAGGCCGCAGCAGCAGCAGAGGCCGCAGTAGCGACGATGGCGTACCTTATGGAAGAAATAAAGCTGCAAAGCAGAAGACAAAAAAGCAAAAGCAAAAAGTATAAAAAAAGACAAGAGCAAAATGGACTAAGAGAGAAGAAACACAAAGTACAATACGAAAAAAAGAAAACGAAAAATACAAAACATGAAGGCAAAAGAAAGGCAACGATAAACAACGAAGACGGTGACGGCGGCGGCGGCGACGTCTACGTTGGGGCCACTTGCATGTGCCTCTGTGTGCGTTGGTGTTGGTGTGTATTTGCCACAGCCTCGTCGCAATGTTGAAGGTGGCAACGGTGCCGGTGTCGGTGTCGGCTTGGAGCGGTCGGGCCGCATTAGATGAAGAAGCAAAGGCAAAACTCGTGCTGATGACGCTCTTTCTCTCTCTCGAATGTGCGAATGGTGTATGGCGAATTGCGAATGGCAAGTGGCGAATACGAAACAAAAGAGCAACTGGCAAACTATACTCTGCCAGCGATGAGTGCTGAGCAAAATGCAGGCACACGCAAGCTCACACACATACACTCATACATACGGAATGCATAGAATAGAAATGCACGATGACCGATGCGATGGCAATGGCTATGCTATTGGTATTGGTGTTGTTGTTGTTGTTGGTGTCGGTGAGGAGAGCAGCAGCAGCAGCAGCAGAGGCTGACAGACGCAGCTAAGTCTAAAACAACAACAGCAAACACTATTGCCTAGCGACTGTCGATTAGGTTCTGTTGACTATGAGTGCAGTGAACGAGAGAAAGAGAGAGAGTGTTATAGTTAGAGAGGGAGTGGGGTGAGTGCTGAGCGAGGGTGTTCGTTCGTTCTCTCGGTGGGACGGTCGGTCGGTCGGCTGGTAGATCTGTCGGCCAGTTGCTCGTTTTTGGGGGCTACGTGCAATGAACCCATTTCGCAGTCAACTACAACTGCAAGAGCACATACAAACTCACACACACACACACACACACACAAACAGCTACGCACGAGATACGCATTCTGCAGTGTGTTGTATTTGTGTTGGTGCTGAGTGCACCCACTGCATACACTTTTGCCAACAACAGCAACAGCAGCACCAACAAGAGCAGCAAGTAGAAAGAAGACCAAGCACAAGCTTGAGCTTTCACACAGGGTGACTCTTTGGCTTGCAGGGTGTTTCAAACTGAAAGGTTGAGAAGAGTTTGTATACCAGGGTCTATTAAAGTGCATGCAATTAGTTTTGAAATGAAATCTTTAGGTCTTCTGTTTGATTGAACATGATCTTTGACTCTGCGTCATGAATACATGTACATGGATCGTAAACTTAATCAAGTTCGACAGCAATTAAAATTTTTAGATGCTAGGATTTTTTTTCTTCTTTCTATGGAATAGAGACATAACCGCTTAAATATGCGGTCTGTTTAATGTTTAATGGGTCAAAGTTGGATTTCGGGTTTTACGACCTATGGGGAAGGGGGTTATCGAAATGTATGAAAAGGCATGGCATCCATTCAATGTGATGCCATGTGTTCGAGAGGGAATAATTTAGCCAAGTCAGTAAGAGGTTTGTGGCGGGGGGGAAGTATTAGGGGACATGCACATTGAGAGATCATGGATTTCTTATCATAAGTACGCACAGTTACTTCATCAATTATTCAATGGCCTGACACTGCTCCAAAAACTGCTATACACTAACTCGTCTTGGATTGGGTTGGGGTTAGGGTTGGTTTGGGGTTAGGATTCTGTATGGGAAATTCCTTCCCGTTTTGTGTCTCCCCCCTTTCATATTCATTCGATGCTTTGGCATTTCTAATGCTGTTGTTAATGTTTTTAATGTTTGTCGTTTTTATTGGCTACCGTTCTTTCCGTTTCTCTCTTTGTCAGTGTACGACCTCTAGGCCTATCTATTCTGTTTCGGGAGGGGTTTTGGGGTATATCTGAGTGTATCTGCGAGATATGTGAACGCACACGCACTTATCTGGAAGCGGTGTCTTTAATTTTTATGACTGCATAAATGGTCCTGAGCATGCCCCCTCCCTGCCCAACGGCTGCCCTTGGCTAAGTCAGACGACCCCAGCCTCGTCCAGGGCCAACGTAATTTGCTAGATTAGAATTAATTTCAAGGCTCGTGCAGTGCTCACAGGCAAACTTGGGCACTAAAAAAAAAGAGAAGCACATGACTAGAAAAAGTGTAGAAAGACCGACCCAGGGAGACAGCGAGAAGGAGAGAACATAATATAGCTGAGGTTATGGCTGGAGAGACTGAGGAGCCGAGACCGAGAGCGAGACCGTCACCGACACCGACAGACAGTGTCAGGCTCCGTCTCCGACTCTGGCTCCACATCAATTGTCGTTCTGAAGATGGGCTTGAAGCACTGCCACTGCGTGGGCAACAAAGTGTGGCAGGATGGGGTGCGGGGTGGCCTCAGAGAGAGAGAGAGAGAGAGAATGGGAGAGTGCGATGCATGGATATGTATGTATGTTATGTTTGTCTGTTTTGCTGTTGCCTTTGTTGGGTTTTTATTTTCATTTATGCTTTTTAAGTGCTTCATTAAAATCGCGTATGGCTACGGTTTTGGGGTCGCTGCTGCTCTGGGGTCTGAGCCCCACAGAACCAACTCTGAGGCAGCACTGAGGTTCAGTCTGGGGACTGGGACTGGGACTGAAACTGGGACTGGGGCGGACAGACCTTTGTCAGCGTCATCAAGCACCAATACACACACTCCCAAAGACACTCGTACACATACATAAGTTGTGGCAGGGAGCGAAAAAAGCATCTTTCAGATACATGTCCAAAAAGCAAAGAAAGCAAAGAACCAAAAAAAAAAAAAAAACGGCCTACAACAGCGCTAAAAAGAAATAATAATAACAATAATAAAAAACAAGCAAACATATGCAATCAGTGGTGTATGCACGACCCAGAGATACTCTGTGAATTACAAAGTAGAAGATTTTAAATTGAGAAAAATTGCCACAAATAGATAATAATGTTCAACTTGAACAACAGCCTCAAAAGTGTTCGGTACTCTACCCAACAATCTGATATCTCGTACCTCTTTTGTTTGTTCACTTTCATTTCGAAAGTCAATTATTATATATGGAGATGTATGAATTTTATGAGTGCTCAGCTGTCTGTCATTTTATGGCTAGCTTTAGCATAACTTTTATGTTTACAGGGTATTAAAATAACGATACGAGAAATAAAACAAGAATTATAACCAAACATGTTTTTCAGTCGCAGCTTCAACTCCGGTTACAGCCAGAATCTCTTTCTCTCTCCATCTCTATACTCCATGTTATGTGTCTGCGTGGCAATAAGTGTGCCCGTGTGCAAAAAAAAAGAAAAAGAGAAAGAAGCAAGAAGAGATGGAGGAGGTAGAGAGGCATAGTCTCAGAAGAAGTTAAGTATCTGTTTGCCTGTTGTTGTCTTACTGCCGGTTTCATTTCTTTCTTTTTTCTCCCGTCGTCGTTGTCGTCGTCGTCTTCTTTTTCATTTTTGAGGTGCGCATATAAAGAGGCCTTCTTAACTGCCACAGCTATAGCCGGTCCAGAGTCGCCTCCAGTTGCAAGCAACGTCAACCAAGATAACACAACAACAACAACAGCAGCGACCGCAGTAATGGCTCTGGGATCCGTGTGGAGACTGGGGTCTGTCCGCAATCCGCAATCCGCTGGCCACTTGGCAAAACTCCTTTTCATCCTCAAATCACACACAGTAGCAAAAAATTTCGACAGTTATTTACGATTAGCACAAAAGATACGAGACATGACATGCGCTGAGATGAGGCAGCCAAGATGCAGATGCCACTTCTCGCAGCTACCCACTGACAACCTTCTCCACTCTTCTCTCACTCCCTCTATCTCTCTCTCTCTCTCACACACACTATCTCTCTCACTTATACGAGGATCAAGCGACGACTGACTTTAGACCACGGTTTGAAAAACTGAAGACATGTGTAGGTTGATTGCAGAAGCTGATGACTTGCTGCAGTCACTCCTTACAAACCTCTGCCTCCACAGTGACTGAGGCTTCAAATTATTTTGGAATCGAAACCATAAACAGAAATTGAAATTTTATGCATATCGGTTGAGTTCTGTCCCAGTTATGCCGATTCTAGGTTACGAAGTTACTCAAATTGAGGAAAATCATATTAAATACTATCCTCAAATTAAAGGAAAAATGTTAGTTTTGAGTACTAGAATCGATTAGAGTCAAAAAAATGGGGGATGAAAATTTTTTAGTTTTAGATGATTCTTGCAAGGGGTAAGTATGGAAAATGGGACAAAAAAGTCGAAAATTTAAAAAGACAAATTATCAAAAATTTTTAAATGCAGATTTATTTTGGGTTCAATCCCATTTACAAAAATGCAAATTTCATGTAAATCGGATGATTTTAGGCCAAGTTATGGCAGTTCAAAGTTAGACTGGGGTTCACTATATGGAAAATGCCGTTTCGGGTCACTTTTTTCACATTTTTGGCCATAACTCGAGAAGTACTCATCGGAAAGTCCTCAAATAAAAAGCAAAATGCTAGTTTTGAGTCCCAGAATCGATTAAACACAAAAAATTGGGGTCGAAAATTTTTTGGTTCTGGATTATTTTTGCAAGGGGTAAATATGGAAAATGGGCCAAAAAAATCGAAAATTTAAAAAGCCAAATTATCGAAAATTTTTAAATGCAGAATTATTTTGGGTTCAAAACCATTAACAGAAATCCAAATTTCATGAAAATTGGTTGATTTTTGGCCAAGTTATGACAGTTCAAATTTAGACTGGGGTTCACTATATGGAAAATGCCGTTTTGGGTCACTTTTTTCACATTTTTGGCCATAACTCGAAAAGTACTCATCGGAAAGTCCTCAAATAAATAGCAAAATGCTAGTTTTGAGTCCCAAAATCAATTAGAGTCAAAAAAAGTGGGTTCGAAAATTTTTTGGTTTTAGATGATTTTTGCAAGGGTTAGGTATGCAAAATGGTCCAAAAAAAAGTTCAAAATTTAAAAACTATCATAATCAAATTTTTTAAATGCAGAATTATTTTGTACTCAAAACCATTAACAAAAATAGAAATTTTATGAAAATCGGATGATTTTTGGCCAAGTAATGGAAGTATTTGGTATTTTGCGTACTTTACACACATTTTGGTAATATCTTGTGAAATACTTTAATTTATTTAGCGAATTATTTAAATTTCTATGGTGGTCAATAATTCCGTTGATTATTTCGTTGACCTTTTAAGATTTGAAAGATATTTTAATTTTATTGAAATTCTATGCAAAGTTTTAAATTTGACAAAATAGTCTTAAACATGGGAACGTTTAACCTTCAAACGATCGTTAATAAAAAACTAGGGTATAAATGACTTATAAAAACGATTCGAAACAGAAACTGAAATGGGATGATTTTGAAAATTAAACGATATCGTGTTGATCGCCCAATAAAAAATTGTATTTACGAGCATGTAACTCGATCGCTTTAGGGTAAGGAAGGGACTGTATACATATATATGTATATATATATATATCTATATATTATATATATCTATATAATTATCGGAATGAGGTCATTCCGAGTTGGGGGCATAAAAATGTTGTGGCGAAATTTACGAGATTTGCACCGAAATGGGGCGGCAATTGCAATGGGGCTGACAGACTCTTGAATAAATTAAATGCCAATTAAGGTCTGATAGAGTGAGAGAGAGAGAGAGAGAGAGAGGGAGTACCGCAAAGAGTGAGACAGAAATACAGAGTGTGTGTGTGTGAGAGAGAGAGAGAGTGATAGTTGGGGATATTGAGAGAAAATGAAATAGGGAGCTCGAATTAAAGTTGGTGAATTTATCGTGTCATGCGTCCTGTTGCGTGCCACACAATTTAAATGCAACCAAAGTGGGCGTGGCCATTTGCAACTGCCCCTCCCCCCACACCACCACCACCACTTTCCCACTTCCCCACCATAACACCCCCTCTAGTTGGAGGCATTCGCGTGCCTTTTAATACACTTTATCATTCGCCTGCTGTGCACTTTGTTTTATTATTTATATTTACTATAATTTTCCGCGCTGCTTCGTCGTAAATAACCGACGAGTGGCGCGCTGAACGACGCGCACATACCACGCATAAAGTGAAAAGAGATGTCTGATGAATTTAGAGATACCAAGTAGTTATATATTTTGAAGAAACAGTTTTCTGCTCAAGAAAAGCAAATTAAAAATGATGTTTTTAGAGGTGAGTGTTTAGTTTAAATGGCATACACAACTTCAAACGGTTACAGGGTATGTCGTGGAGCAATAAAAAGCACAGCTGGCTGTGGGCGCAGTGGGCGTGGCATATTTGCCCTGTGGTGAATGGACGAGCTAAGTGGAAACGCAATAATTATAATTAAATGCATTTTTACGTGCCGTTTTACCCCGTTTCTTCTCTATGCACACTCTCTCTCTCTCTCTTTAAGAGGCTGTCTCGCTCTATGCAAAAAAAAAAAAAAAAAAAAAAAAATAAAAATAATTGCACACCTTCCGAGAGCTGCAATGAACTGAACTTAACAACGAAACGATACCCGTAATTAATTGCATTCAACTTTTTATTTGCATAGTTTCGAAAATGCCACAAAACGTTTCAAATACCAAAAAAAAAATATATATATATTGAAATATATATGTACGTAAATTATGCTATTTATTTTGCTGCAATTATTATAAACAATTTATCAAAACGTTTAATTAGTCGGCAAATTGTGCAGAAAGTGATGATGATTGTGAAAAGCTTTTCACTTTTCCACATCAATTGCCAATTTTAAAGTAGAACAATAATACGTTTTTCAAAATTCTAGAGCTTTTCAAATTAATTCAAAAATATTTTTAAATTATATGTAATTAGTTTGTTGCTTCAATTTTCCCCTGAAGCCCTAAGTTATCATTCTGAATATAAATTGATATAATTTTTTTTTTTTTTTTTGAGAATTTGATTACATTTGCAAACCAAAAGCAGATTTACAGATTATTCAAAAAAAAAAAAAAAAAAATATATATATATATTTGTATATATCCATATATTCACAAGTGCCCTCCCTCTAACCATGTTCAACTTATTCATGTTCTCATAATGTCATATACAAACAAAAATATATATATATGAATATTCCAGTTGAGAAATCAAAATTGCGTGCAGAGAAATAAAAATGCAGAGAGAGAGAGAGAGAAAAAAAATATGCGAGAAAAGCAAAAAAAAAAATACAGAATCGAAATAAATGCGAAATAAATTCAAATTGCTTTTGGCACAAAATCAAAATGCAGCATAAAAAAATATAAAATGCAGTGCAAAAGGAACGACGAACAAACAGAGCAAAAACAACAACAACAACAACAGCAGTAAAATTGGAATGAAATATGCTAAAAAGTAATACTCTATACAGCTAAGTATACATGCACTAAGAGAAGTTCTATATATGGGAATACATATATACAATATAAAATATCTATTATTTTATATCAATATTTTTTTTACTTGTAAATTTTTTTTTGGGATATAGAAATGTAGATTTAGTTAAAGATATACTTATAATATTATATTAACAAAATGAGCTTTAAAAATATCGATATCTATCGATAAACTATAATATTATATGATTTTATATGAACATTATTTGTAGAGCATATAGTTGGAAATTATTGTATTATTTGTATATTTTTTTGTATACAGCAACACAAATTTGGCTAAAGAATTGCATTTTTAGATAGAAATTATCGATAAACATATTTTTCAGATTTATCGATAGACTACAGTATTCATAAGTATAGCATCAGATTTTAAGATAAGCAACATTTTTAAATATATATTAAGAAAATATTGATTTATTTGTATGTTTTGAGATTAGATAGAGAAGTATTGATTTTGTAGGTGAATATTTATGTAAAATAAAATAAAAATATACATATAAAATATATATACATATATAGTCGTAGTTTAATAGCGAACTGTTACAAACTGCTGCCCATAGTCGATATACCCTCAGTTCGTTGCGTCTCTTCAACTACGCATATAAAAAATCAGTTTTAATAAACGTGTCAGGCAACAAAGAGGCAACGGTAGCTGCTACGTGCTACGTGCAACACAAACTCTTTATACGTATATATATATATATATATATGTGTGTGTGTGTGTGCGTGTGTGTGTGTGTGTGCGTGCATGCAACGCATTAATTATGAATTTAATTCACTGGGGCCGTTCGTTAGGGCAGCGACTGTGGCTGAGGCAGAGAGTATGGGGCAGGGGCAGAGAGTATGGGGCAGTGGCAGCAACTATTGAGGGACAATCGGTTTGTGGCATGCACTCTGTGGCAGTTGCAGTTGCATCAACGGCACTTTGACAAGGGTTTGCTCAATGAAGACGGCAGGGGAATGGTGGAAGGGGGGGGGGGAAATGGAAATCGCTAGCATTATGAGAGGATCGAGAATGGGGGCAAGCAGGCGAAAGGAGGTGGCAGAGGGTGGAGGGGCCACTGGCAAGTGGCAAAGTCAACAAATGTGCAACGGACACAATTTTCTTAATGCACAAACATGAGGCGTTGCTCGCGGCCAAATGCTGCCTGCCACGCCCCTCTGGTGGCAACCCACCCATCCCAACATCCCCCCATTCCCTACCTCCCCGCAGCACTTTGTGGTCGTCTAACGTCGGCACTGTCTCTGGTGTGTCTTTGCCACATTGTTGCTGATGTTGCCCCATGTCTCTTGTTGCTGTTGTTGTTGTTGTTTTGTAATTTTTCATTGGAAATATCGCGCTACGCACTTGATTGCAGCATTTAATTAAAGCAACAGCAAAAACAACCGCAACAACAACAACAGCAACAGCAACAACTACAACAACATCCTGAGGCAACAACTAAAAACTGAACAACATGTTGCAGAGATATTTATGCGCAACACTTGACAGATTTATTTATGCCCCAAACTCGCTTATGTTTTCTCTACTCTTCTTTTCTTTTCTTTCCTCTTCCTTTCTTTGTTTTTGGTTTCTTCCATTTCGTTGCGGCTCTTCACTCTTTTCTCTTCTCTTTTCTTCTCTTCTCTTCTCTTCTCTTTGCGTTGTTTTTTTGGCCAACATAAAAAAGATATGGTAGTTGTGGAGGGAACCGCAAAAACAGAAGCTAAGATCGGCAATTATAGGTGAATTTCAAGCGGTTATGCTCGACTATGAGATACCCTGTAACGAGTATCAACTAACATTACTACTGTGTGTGAAGAACTAACTCTTTAGATATCAAGGTGGTTCAAGGACATATCACTTGAAAATAACTTGAAGGCAGTTTCTTCAAAATTTCCATCGCATATCCTAAGTCCTTAAAATACAGGACATTTTGTAATTCAAAGTCAATTTTCATGGATTCTTAAACTTATCACAGTGCATTTTTGAACTCATCCAAGAATTCGTTGAATGCAGTTCGTTGTTAAAATTCATGAGTTCATGAGCGAAAATTCAATCCTTTTTGCATTCCAATTACATTTGCCTAAGTTATCGATTATAATCAATTATTATAATTAATATTTTTAGAAAATTAAGGATATGTCAGTCAAAACCTGGGATGTTTTCAAATAATTCCATGTGCCAGAATCGCAAGGACCAACTGTTAGGAACTACAACTGCCAGGGAAATGGGGTCACCTAAGGTTGCTATGACCTCAGGTTCGAAGAACCTCAGAATTGCTCTTGCAGTTATCGAGTTATTATAGATTTTATAATTCTATGTCGAAAAATAACAAGTTTCGCAACCTTAAGAAAATTTCTTAATAACTTCGATACAAATTTCCACTTTCAACTTGATTTTAGTTCATATATCATTTCGGAACTGACAATGGGTTATGCTCTATTATTATGAATACACCAAATTAAACAAATCCCTGGAGGACAGGTCTCGTAACTCCTACTTCCCCCCAATCCCAAATACTTTTTAACTATGTATCTTTATACATTCCATTGTGGAACATTGAAACATCTGTCAACCCACCAGAGTTCATGTGAATATTTGGATTTCTGGCAAACCCCAAAGAACAGATTCATCTATCTATAGTATATAGATGTATATATATTATTATATATACATGTGGTTATTTCTCGACATTTTCTTCGATTCAAATTTCATATTTCTAGCAGCCAATTCCATGGGCTTCGATTAGTCACATTGCTGCTGGTGCAACGCCATAAATCACAACACATTTTCCTTTGCTTTTCTTTGATTTTCCTTTCGTTTTTCTTTTGCCAAACTTAAATTTTAATTAAAATAGAAATGGTAAAGCCCAGAACTAACCCACTTCATTGCGAAGATCAAAAATGTTGAGGGATTCCCAAAGACAGACCACTGAATACTCTCACTAGTTTTCAATAATATTGTTTTTATTTTGAGAAAAAAGAAATATAACTTGTAAATTTATAAAATAAAAATTGTATATAGAGAAGTTTTCTGAATTCTCTTATTATTTTGTAATTTCTTATAGCAGTTGATAGATATTTGTATTTCTTATATATGTATATGTTTTTTTTTTAGATATATGGATGGTACTGAGTTTTCTTATAGCAGATGTATTCGTTGGTTGTTTGTAGTGCACGGAGAGCGACAATTTTTCAAAGGAAACTGTTCAAAATCTGTTTTGTAGTTTTTCGAAAATACATGGCCACATTTTTCTAGCGCTCGAATATTTTGGATACAACATAATTATATTGGAAGCTGGCCCATAAATCAAACGCATTGCCTGCGGCACGTTCTGCCACAGAGTGTGGCAAAGACTATGGGGGGATGGGTAGGGGAGGGGAGGAGAGTGAAATGTAGGCGTTGCCATGCGGCACGACAATGAAACAAACGTTTTTCGTTGCACTTACAACACATACTAATGCAAATACCAATACAAATAGAAATTCAAGCGAGTATGTGTATGTGTATATTTGAAGGAAGAGGCAACGATGCGACGAACATATGCAACAGCAGCAACTGCAGCATGTGGCAAGTACGCGAACTCAAAACGCTTCGTTGCAACTTGCGGCACAGATGAAAATGATTTATGTTGCAGTTGCAGTTCCAGTTGCAGTTGCAACTCGGTTCAACTGTCGACAGATTACAGAAAGGGAAGGAAGGGAAAGCAAAATAGAGAAAGAGAGACACGGGAAGAAAGAGGAAGAGGCCAAGTAGCGACACAGCAGCTGAAGGTTCTACTCAGCGAAAATTCAAATATTTGTGCTGAAATATTGATGCTTAAATAGAAAAAAACGACAGAGAGAGAAAAGGAAAGGGACAGAGACAGAGAGAGAGAGAGAGAGAGAGAGAGAGAGAGAGAGAGAGAGAGAGAGAGAGAGAGAGAGAGAGAGAGAGAGAGAGAGAGAGAGAGAGAGAGAGAGATGGGGTTGCCTTTGATCTGAGGTATACCATCAACACTACATTACACTATCCGATACATCCTTATTAACCTCAATTTCACAAATTCAATTTCGCAAGGTAGGGGACCTCATCCCTTCGCAACCCCATAGTTATACAGACCTCAGGATTACCTATTGATATAGCAAGCTATACCTTCCTTCTATATATTCTTAATAATATTAACCTCAGCTACAGTTCCGTCATCGTCATAGTACTACTGACCCTAGTTACCTAGAGACCCTAACATAACTTTCCTCAAGGATTTCCATGCTGATATTTCTGCTAATTAGTGCGAAAAGCTGTAAACAGAAGCTATGAGTCAACAAATCACAGCAATTTGAGGTTTATTTATTTTCAAACAATACTAGCAGAGACCTCCCTTACCTCCATATTACCTACATTCTCCTATCCGAGGTCCAATCACTGCGTATTTAATTTATTTTATATTTTATTGTATTTTACTTGATGCGGCTGCTTTTTTGGTTTATGTTTTTCTCTGTCTCTGGATCTATTTAGTTACTTGAAATATTACAAATTGCCATGTTAGTGGTGAATAGGGGAAACGAGGGGTGGGAGGTACTATAGGGGGAGTTGGGTTTCAGGTCAGCTTGGGGAAGGTCAGGCAAAGTCGTAAACTAAAATTTGTTATTTATTTACCAAGGCGTTGACATTAGTGTGGGGCAAGTGGCATAAATTTCGAATGATATCTTCTTCTATGTATCTGTATCTGTGTCTGTATCTGGTACTCGTAATACCCATTTGGGCTGTCCGCGGGAGTGTTTTAACATCGTATCTCCTGGCAGTTTATGTGCTCTCGGATTGGATTACTACACATGGCGTGAAACAAGTTCTTCCGTTGAAATTTTGACTTATGGATGGCGATAAAAAAACAAATACCATAACAATTTTTTTTTGTTTCTTCTCAGTTTCAGTTTCAGTTTCAGTTTCAGTTCTTTTCTTTTTTGTTGTTGTCGTTATTTTTCTCATTTTATGGGTTTGAAATATTATTTCGTCATTTGGCCATTACGTAATGCGAGGCCCCTTTTCATAGTTGAATTATGTATAATTGTCGTGATATTTTACTTTCAACAGAACTCAAGTTTTTCCCCCCCATACGCCCAATCTGCTCTGGAGGGAGATAACATAACAAAAATTATGGAAATGCGAAAATTATGCGTTTTGTTCTCATAAAAAATGGCAAAAAAGAAAAATCAAGATGTTTATCAACTGAACAAAATCAACTTGGGTAGTTTTGATTAAGATATTGACCAGAGGAAAGTTGAAATATGCTTTAAGGAGAGTTAAGTTCTAATATAGAGAAGTTCAGCCGATTTTTTTTTTTGGAAACCCCTAACAAAATTTTTATATAATATAAAAATTTCAAATATTTGTAAATATTTTAAATAATATATTAATTTCAATTGTTTGCATGTTATCAGCATCAATTAGTTGTTAAAAACAATCAAGATTTCCAGAAAATGTTTTGTTTATTTGGAAATCAACTTAAGGACTTTCAGCCAGAGTTGCCAACCCACTATAAGAAATACCTTTCGAAGGGAATGGAATTGAAAGTAAATTGGAAAAGTTTTAAAAATTGTTGTTTTTTGTTAACACTTGGCCAGGCTGAGAGATTTGTTGAGTGGCAAAGATGCTGGCAGAGTTGTCTTTGCAGCTGGGCAAAGGTTTTATTCCCGAAATGGCATATGGTGTAAATTTCGTAAATCCGGAAATAAATCTTAGTTATGCGTTTTAAAAACCTTCAACAACAAAAGGCTGTCGAAAGGAAGTGGGAAAACTCACACACACACACACACACAGTCACAATACATGGCGATAAAAATGGAAAACTATAAATTGCGTCATAATTTCCATTTGCTGAAAGCCGGCAAGTAAACAAAAGGAAAATCGAGGAAAATTTTCGTGTAAAAAAAGCCTTTGCCGTTTCCTTTTTTTTTCTCTCGGGGTGGGATTCCTTTATGATTTGGCTGACGAGATAATCAGCAAATGCTTGTTATTATTGCCAGGGTATACACCCATTTCGCGTACCCTAAAGAGGGGTCCTCAATCTCCCCCCTTTCCACTAATACACTTTTATCATGCAAATGGGCAAAGAGAGTGAGAGAAAGGGAAACATAGTGAGAAAGAGAGAAAGAGAGAGCTTAAGGTTCTCTCAGGCATCGCCTGGGAAAGCGCTTTATTAAATATCTATAAATCAGTTGGCGGGTTCGAAAGGAAAAACTTTATTGTTACGCAAATTTCCACGCCAGAAACCAGACAGAAAGAGAGACGCATATCGAGGGAGAGATAGAGGGGGGGGTTTAAAAATAGTTTCTTAACAATTGCGGAACAAAGGAATTTTCGCTGAGAAATTGCAATCTATCAATAAAGCTGGCCCCGTCCGTCCGCGACTTGTTAAAGGGTCGAGGGAGCGTAGGGTGTTCACCCTGCCAGAGTTACCCCCGTGCCGATGCCAATGCCCATGCCAGGGTTGTCTTCTGTCTGAGGTCCGTCGGTCCCTCGGTCCGTGGAATGACAACAAATAACAAACAAGTCTTTGGTTCACCCTTGAAGTGAAGTTTTCACTCGGCTTTTCCACGACATAACCTATACACATATCCCAGGGGTGCAACTTTGCGCACCTATTGTATCTGCTCGGTTGTATCTTGTATCTTGTAGCTGCAACAAACAAAAGCAACAACTTTTCAATACAACTTGTTGTTGTCGTTCTTTGCTTTTTCTATTCAATTTCATTTCTACATATTCTATTTTCCTACTTCATTTTTTTCTACTTTTGTTTTTTTTTTTTTTTTTTTCCTCTTGAGATTTTTCTTTTGAAATTCGTCTCGCCAGTAGGGAAACCTTTTCTAGGGGCGGGGAGTCTATGTAATTTTCGGTAGGCGCGGTCCGGTCATATTACAAGATACAGACACTACCGTGTTTGGGTTGAGCTGTTACCTGGACATCGTCCAGCATGCGGAGTTAACCCTATCTCCCATTCCCCTGGTGGGTTTCCTGCTTATCAACTTTTTCACTTTTCCCATTTTTCCATTATTTCATTACCCCCTTTTTTTTACGACTTTCTATTGTTTTTTTTTTGTGCTGTGTTGTTTTCACGCGCAGTTATTAATTACGCATCAAAAGATACCGATCTGCAATTTGTTCTGGCCCCTCTCCCCGTTTCCCCCTTTCCCCAAAAACAGAAACCCCATATGGAAATGGATATGTATTTGGGGGGGATTCCCGGAACTCTGCTGATTTGTTGGTTTGCTTTTAATGGGTTTTATCTATGATCTGAACTGGCGCCAATTTGCATATTATGAAATTATGTAAATCACTTTAAATGCAGCATTAAAATCAACTCGAATCTCGAATCCCCAAACCCGAAACCTCAACCTCAACCCCTGCCGAAAACCGAACCCAATTCGTGCCCCACGCAGCCAATGAATCGAGTGCATTAATTATGCCACTTAGATCTGTGTTCCTGCAACATGCCGATAGACGGCAGCCGCCACTGCAGCAGCGGCTTAATTTAATAAAGTCTGCCATACTTTGTTTAAGTATAATTAAGCTTCAAAAATTTATAAATCGATTCACCAAAAAAAAAAACGGCTCATTATTAATTAATATGCTGCCGTATAAAGCGCTTCAATTAAAGCGACATTAAAAAAAGTTGTTTTTTTTTCCAGCGCAGAAAATTTGTTGTTAGTGCTCTATTATATCAGAGCTAATATAATAATAACAATATATATAATAATAACAATACTTAATTTAACAAAATTTTATTTGAATATATATTTTATTGGAATTTATTAATGTTTATCAAATATTTTAGATTCCATAAAATCGCTTTTATTTTGAACATATTTCTAATATCTTTTCGAAAAGAAGTTTCTTTTTTTTTCTTTTTTCTAAAATAAGATTATCTTGTCATTAGACCAAGTTAAAAAGTCTTAGAAACTTTTTAAAATAAGTATTTTAAACATACATAACAAATATTTGAAATAAATAAGAAAATAATATAAATTTCAATTTGATTAAGTTTTCTGA
Source organism: Drosophila quadrilineata (assembly GCA_018150725.1). Lineage (NCBI taxonomy): Eukaryota > Metazoa > Arthropoda > Insecta > Diptera > Drosophilidae > Drosophila > Drosophila quadrilineata. Next base: position 11,446,185 of record JAECWN010000219.1, on the reverse strand, counting down.
TGTATTTAAAATTTAATTTGAATTTAAATGTAAAAAAAATATTATGTATTTAAAATATTTATTTTAAATGAACATAACAAATATTTGAAATAGATAAAAAATAATACAAATTTCAATTCAAATAAGTTTTGTTATGTATTTAAAATTTAATTTGAATTTAAGTGTAAAAAACCTTAGATCATATATTTTATATATATATTTAAATAATATAATATATAAATATTTAATATGATATGTGTTTTTGATAACCCCTGAGTTTTCTACAGAAATGTAGCTGAATACTCAGTAGCTAGCACTGATTTGTGATGCTAAAGGGTGTTTCTCGCATTTACAGGGTATCTGCGGAACGCATATAGTGAATGAAGGTTACTTTGTTGTGCAGTTGCGGCCAGTGGCAAGTGGCAAGTGGTAAGTGGCAAGTACATGGGATACAGCTGTGGTAAGTGGCAACAACTTGGCACTAAATGAGAACTTTTGCGTTGTGCCACTTACAGAAAATATGTGGTAATTATGCTGCCAGTTACAACAAACAAAGAGACAGACAGATGGACGGACACACCAACAGACAGATGGACAGACACACATACAGAGTGTGTGTGTGTGTGGATTCTATTAATTGCGAAGCTAAACGGCGCTGTTTATGTTGAAGTTTAAGGCCAGCGGATTTTCACCGGAACCACAGGCAAGTTTTTCAAAGAGCCAGAAAGAGAGAGAAAGACAGAGAAGAGAAGAGAGAGAGAGAGGGGTAACAGAGATGTACTATGTATGGTGTGGTATTGGGGTTATGTAGGTTGTATAGGACTGGGAATTGGGCCTGGAAAAAAAGCGAAGCTTTGAACATGACGTTTGCTATGACGCTGAGACTGAGAAGTGAGAACTGAGAAATGAGAAGTGAGAGGCAACAGAGCGAACCGCAGTAGGTCTCAAGTCTGAGCCACAGCCACCGCACCGCACCGCACCGCACCGCACCGCACCGCATTGCAGCTCAGCTGTTATTCAGCTTGTTGTTGTGGGTTTCCGGTATTATGCCCATTAAAAAAGGCGGCGGGAATGGCAGCAACAACTTGAGAGGTTCTAAGGTTACAGCACCAGTAGAAGAAGAAGAAGACGAACAAGAAGAAGAAGTCGAAGAAGAAGCAGACGACGAAGAACAAACTGACAGCGACAGCAACAAAGCAAATAACAATGACAGCAGCAACAACAACAACCGTGGACAGCACGGTGGGCAAAATAGGCAACAAATATTTCAAAAATATATATATACATATATAAGTATATATATATAAAAATATACAGATATTGAACAACGTTATTTTAAAAATTGAAAAAAATTCCCAATTTAACTGAAAATCGCTGAAAATACCACAAATAATACCAATTATTTATTATCCTCAGTATATATTGTAAGTATACCTAAAGAAAATAACATTTTCTGCCTCAAAATCACTTTTTCAAAATATTTAAAAAATGTAGCAACAAGAATACGGGGCTACGTTGTTTTTAATAAATTGAAAAAATGACCAAAATTACTAAAAATCTCTGAAAATACTAGACAATTTAGTATATATTGTAAATATACTTAACAAAAAATAAACAATTATTCCAGCAAAAGCACTTTCTTATACTCAATATATACAATATACTCAAAATATATATAATATACTCAAAATAATCATTCGGAGTCACCGTCGTCTATGGGACGTATCATCATCACAATTTTGCTTAAAGATCTTCTCGGACGCCAAGTGATGTCATTGTCATAAAAGACGTGTGCACCATTCAATGAACTGTTGAGAAGTGAACATATATTGAAAAAAAAAAATCAAAATAAAAAATGACGTTCAAAACTAGGGACCACTGACCTATCGCCACATTCGTAGGTGTTGTCAAACCACCAACCGGAGAGACGTCTTCCTCCACATTTCATGCTGTTATCCTTATCTCTCGTATAGAATTTCTTATGTTCGTGAATTCTCATATTGTCCCGGGGTCGATTAGCGGAGGGTGTAAATTCACCGAGACTAACTAACTCGTATTGATCCGCTTCGGATCCCACCACAAAGTTATCATAATGGGCACTGAACACCAATCCAGATGCCTCCATGTGTATGTAGAGTTCGTGACGACCTGCGGCGGTCAATTGATGGATCTTCTCCAATCCCAGGAAGAAATTCCCCTTGAGATAACCAAAGCCATTCTTATAATCATTCCACAGTCTTGAAAAGTATTCGTTTTCATCAATACGCTGTTGTATCACCAACCATCCGGATCCAGCAATTTCACCATTGCAGAGTATTTCGAAGGGCTCCGAGCCAGGAACCTCCATTTGAATAATATCAGAAAGGTTTCCCAGGGACTTACAGCTTCTCAAACGATTGCTGCAATAGTTCACTTGCTCTTGATATTGGGAAATTTCGTCAATTCTTCGACTGATAATTAAGTTCAGATTCACAATTTCATCGTTTTTCCTTTTCACAATGGATGATAATCTAGCAACGGTATTAGCGAGACTATCCTCATCATTCCTCACGGCATCTTCTAAAGTCCCACCGACCTTAGGTAACTAAAATGTTACGATTACGATCTACACGAATTCGATATCAATTTCCATAATTATCTGACTACTTACATATCCCTCATATTTTCCAGATACAATAGAGTTTCCCCAAATACCTAGTATATATATTATCGCAAAATGTGAAACTTTATTCAAATTCCTCATTGTGCGAACCTGAACTTGGATTACCAAAATTATTAGAAAGACTAAAGACAAGTTTCATGTCTCGTATTGAATTACCCGAAAACTTTGATGCTGATAAGACACATGATATTTATTTTCTTTTTTTTTTTAGCACAACAACAACAATCAAAATCTTATCAACTAGAATTACAAATCGTACATGGATTCTGAAGTTATAGTATATACTTATTTGATCAGTTTGCAAAGAAACTTCAAAATCATGAGATTCTCTTTGATTTTGTTCAGTGCACATTATTATAATTTTAAAGTGTATTCTGAAGAATATGGATACAAGTGGTCACTTTTATTCGCAACCCAACGATTTCTGGGAGACCGACAGTATGAGGATTCATGAAAATGAATAGTTTTATATCCCAAATAAGCATCAATTTAATTCGTTCCTCCATAGTTTCTAAAATGGGCGAATTGATTCTCGTATAGCTGGGATAGTTTGGCATCAAAAGAATAGACTGACTAAAGCTATAATGATGATCAGGCCAATATTTGACTGAGTTGATATATATATTATCATGTGCTTCAATTTCGTCTAGATTATTGGCATATTTTGACTACTGTGCGTAGAAAACTGAGAGCGATAGCGAGCATAAGGTACAGTGGGCAACGTAGGGAATATTTTTTTTTACCAATTATGTAACGTCAAAAAATAATTTCTATTTTATAGGTTGAATTAGTTTTGTATACTTCCTATACTTGAAACTTGATTTTCTAAATTAATTTATGACATGACAAATAAAGAAAAATAAATCTCATGCTCTAATTAAAAATATGCGAAAATTTTGATGCATATAGGACAGTTGAGGTTCGATATGATCACCATGCTGAAATTTCAACTTTCGATGATCCAAAATAACCCATGGGTTCAAACTAAAGATCATGTGCTTATCAACGAATCTGAGACATATGAGTTTGCTTCCAAAATGTTCGTTTTCTAAGCTAAATTCAGTTCGGTTATAGATCTCAATATAATGAGATTGTGTTTTCTACTTTTCTACTTGGCATTTACTACATCTAAATGCTCTGCAGGCAGATATGATGAGGTAAAAAACTATATATATATATGCAGTATATATATACTTTTTTTTTTTAAATTTATATGTCTTAGCCCACTATCATGCTGGATGAGGCACGCGCCTTTTTCATGGGAAAGGAGGAGGAGAGACCCGATCTAAGTGCACCCATCCTAAAGAACTTTGCAAAAGTTATCAGGGAAAGAGATGAAGAGATTGAGTCTCTCAATTCTGCGCTCAGACGGACGAATTTGATTCTATACAACCTAAGAATTACGGAGCAAAATTGTTTTTCCAGCGTAAATACCTGTTTTCCATTTGGAAATTCTACGGGACTTCGTCAGATAAAAACTCTTGGATCGAAACCTTTCCCAGTGCTGTGTAATAATGAATTCGCAGGACCTGGATGGTTAGTGATACTACAGAATATAGATGGGAAGGAGGACTTCGATAGACCGTGGGAGGATTATAAAAGTGGTTTCGGTTCACTGTACTCGAATTTCTTTCTGGGTCTGGAGAAGATACATCGATTAACTACTGCCCACCGACACGAGCTCTTTATATACACTGAATTGTTATCTTATAATACCAGTGCACATTATGATCATTTTGAAGTTGGTCCTGAAGCTGAACACTATAAGCTGTCTAGCTTGGGAACTATGCTAAAGACTAATGCGATTTTGCCTGGATATGATTATATGAGAGATCATATATATCGAAAGTTTCATACGAAGGATAAGGATAATTATGAGAAATGTGCACAGGAACAGCGCCAAGGATGGTGGTTCCTTAATATGAGTTGCAAAATTGTAGATTTTTATGATAACCACCGTTTTATTTCAGATAGGTATAAACTTATAATGATGATAAGACCAAGAGATGATTAAATTGGAAAATATAATAATATATAGTATTATATGTGCCTTTCTTTGTGTGTTTGGCCCACTGTGCGGCTATCAGCTGTGCGGCGAGAAGCAGAAGAAAACACAACAGCAACAAAAACAGCGACTGCTTTAATTGTGCCACAACATTGTAAGGTAAATACCCGTAGGTAGGTTCCCTTTGAAGACCCGTTCCGAGCATCAGCTGATTACGTTCAATCCGATGGATGGCTGTGGAGGAGGGAGGGGACGTTGACGTTGACGTTGACAATGTGGCAAGTACTCGAACTTATGCTGGCTGCTGCTGCTGCTGCTGTTGCTGCTGCTGCTGCTGGCGGCGTTTTGAGTTACCTCAAGCGCTACGCATAAAAATGAGATGCCAACAAGCAAACAACAGAGGAAGCCACCAAGTTGCTGCCCCTCTGCCACAGAGCAGCCGTGTTATGAACTGAGAGACTCCATTTGGGGCACGGTTTAGCCTTCGTTGCATTGCATTGTTGGGCAACAAAAGCGACCGAGAGCGAGACCGAGAGAACTTGTTAAAAATGAGTGGAATTTCGCGCTGCGTTGCACTTGTGGTAAGCATGCCTTGGCTTGCCACTGCCAACTGCTTCGGCAACGGATCGGGGGGGGTACAATGTTGAAGGGGGGTATGTTATGCGGGCACGCAGGATGCAGCAGACAGCTGAGCCCTAGCCAGATATGTGGCATTCAACATGCTGCGGCTGCGGCAGCTACGAGTCCAAGAGACTTCACTCCCAAAAAAAAAAAAAACAAAAATACAAAAGGGTTGCAGTGTGCAACGCCCCACCCATTGCCGTTGCAACTGCAGCCCCTATCCTCTTCCCCCATACCCCCGTCCCGGTCCCGTTCCCGATCCCGCTCCCGCTCCCATTCCCGCAGTCTTCCTCGGCGTCGACCCATATAATAAGCTTGATAAAAATCATCGCGCTTGTTTGGAAAATATACTCGTCGAGTAAAAATTGTTTTCATTGCATGCGGGAATTAGCCTAAGACTTGAAGGGAACGCGTAAGGGAAGAGGGGCGGGACGGTAAGACAATAAAAAAAAATTTAAAAAAAAAATAATAAAATGTTGGATTGGAATTTAATCTGTTGCAGCTATGACTACGAAGAGGCAACCGGCAACACCGACAACACCATCAACAACAATGGCAAAGGCAATGTGAGGCTAACAAATACCCTAACAACGGGCTAAGAACAGCTATCCAATGATCCAACTAACTCAGTGAACTCAGCATCGGTGGGCGTTAGAGAGTTGAAAGTTGGTGGAGAGTAAATATTATGGGTGTAAAAATTAATGGTAAAATTTCCTATTTATAAAATATAAGTCTCCTCAACTTCGCCACACTATCGTTTTCTCAAGTTTTTCTAACTTTTTTTTAAGGGTATCTCCAATTCGTTGTTCGTCCACTTTCCCAACTACTACTTATAGGTTCTTATTGTTCAGCCCTTTGTTGTTGTATCTCATTGCTGCTACTTCAAAGAGCTAGAATCTGTTGGTGCATGATGAGGGAGGCAGGGGGGTGATCGAAGGGGCATCTAACTGACAAGACGAGGTGAAGCGAAGGCGTCCTTCAAGTTGAACTACAGCTTCAACTTCTGCTACTGCTACTGCTGCTGTTGCTGCTTCCACTTCAACTTCAACTTCGTCAACGGCTTATGTGCAACCAAGTTGAAGTTGCAACAAATTCAAACATAACGCAGGGCAAACTTCTAGCCCAGTGTGTGTGTGCGACAGAGATAGCAATATGTGGAGCAGAATGAAAGAGGGAGGGTGGAGGGGGGGGGAGAGAGGGAGTCTTAATGTCAGAGCAAGTTGAGAGAGCGCTAATAAGATACAAGATACTACAAAGTAGATACAAGTGCGAGCGCATTTATTGCACTTTCTACAACTTTTACTTTATCCCATCCACCCCCTCCCCGCTCCCCATCACAAAATATATCTCTTCTCTTTCAGTCATTGTGTATCATAGTCGAAAGTTTGAAGGATTTGCGCAATTTTCTATAATTGAACGTTTTAAAGAGAATCCATGCCGAAGGAATGCATGTGGTAGACAAAGACAAGGATTGCTTCAGTTCTTGAGAGGCAACCTTGAGTTGCCTTTTGGGGATTAGCATGATTGCGATGATATGGCAACCCTGGAATAAGACATAATCAAGGATTTGTTTAGACAACGGTAAACAACAGAGTTGTTGAGTTGTGAATTGTGTTTTGATTAGAAATGAGACACGCAAGATTGCCATGACAACCTCTAAATACCCTATCCGAAAATGAGCCTATATACCTATATATATATTCATATAAATATAAAAAATAGATAGGCTTAGAGAGAATTAAGCTTAAATGATTAAACAAAAAATAAATTTCTGGGTGAACTTTTTTGTAAGAAATTATAAAAGAAAGAAATAAAAAATTGTTGTGTATTTTGGCGATATTAAAAATAATGGGGAACAACATATTTAAAATAATAATAAAAGATGATATTTTAGTAAATAAAATTTGATGATAGATGTAAAAATGAAGCTCGATATTTGTTACATGAGGAAAAAAGTTTTTCAAGCTCAAAATTTCGCTATTATTCTCTATTCTAGTTGCTCTCTCTCTTTTCTCTATCTTTCTCTCTCTATCTTTCTCTATCGTTCTCTATCTTTCTCTCTTCCTCTCTGTCAGCTGAGGATGATCATTGAAGTGACTTGACTCTTGACTGACAGGCAACAGAAATGATCAACGGCAAACAGCTCGATTCGTGCAGCTTGCCACAGTCTCTGCCACAGTCTGTGCCACAGCCACTGCCACAGCCTCAGACTTGGCCTCTGTGGCTGCCACAACAGATACTGCTTTGTTTACTGAATCTTGACTTGGCTTTTGTCTCCATTTCTTTGCTTTTCTTTTTTCGTGGTATCTGTATCTTTATGTTAATTTGAGAGAATGCGACGCATGGCAGCGGCAGAGTCCAAAAAACAAATACAACAACAACAACAACAATCAGAAGACAAAAAAAAAAACAAAGCAAAGCAAAACAAAACAATAAGAACAACACAGCAGAAGTGAAGTGAAAAGAAAAGCAAAGAAAATAAAAACACAAACATTGAAATACATTGTATTTTTAGCCAGGCCCAAAACTGAAGAACACGACGAAGACGTGGCAAGAGGTAAGGGGCATGTGGCAAGAGGCAAGAGTCCATGCCGTGACCATGTCCATGGCCGTATCTTGTATCTGTATCTTGTATCTGTGTATCTCTCAACCCCTTCCACTTATGGCACCATCTCTCCGTCTCTCTCTCCCTCTCTCTCTCTCCCTCTCTCTCTCTCCCTCTCTCTCTTTCTTTTTGTTTCTTTCACTCTTTCATGTTGCAGCTTCAGTCGTTCGTATATCCGTTCTGTTTGCATGTCGCGTCGTTGCCACGATAGCTTCTGGTGTTTTTTTCCCCCCCGTGCAACACCTCTCTTTCACTCTATCTCTTTTTTGTTGTATCTTTCTCTCTCTCTCTCTCTCTCTTTCTCTCTGTCTCTGTCTCTCTGCCCTTCCGTTTGGACAACCGCTTGGACGGCTTCTGTTGTTAAGTTGGCATTAATGTGTAGTCGTTTGTAGTTAATTCGTTGCCTCTTCCCCTGCCCCTTCGTCGCCCCCCCCCCCTCCCATGGACATTCCTTGCCACATCTTCACCTGCAATTCCAAAACTCGACACCCTGCTGCAATCATCTGTTCCCACTCACGAGCTCCCTCCTTCTCTCTCTCTCTCTCTCTCTCCCCATCTGTATCTCTCTTGTCGTTTCTGCACTCAATGGCCTTAAATGTATCTCTATCTGTATCTGTATTCGCATCTGTATCTGTATCTGTTCGCAACAAACTGGCCAAAAATATATATATATTACACTTTACTTACGCCCCGACAGCGAAGAAATGAAACGAATAAACAACTTACAGCAGCCAAAACTCAAATCCACTCTCATTATATCTCTTACAAAGACAAAAAAAAGGAAAATAATAAGAAAATAAATCTCAAGAAAAAAATCATAATGATTTCTATGATACGTACGAAGAATAGCGAATGCCCTTATACATTTTAGAAATTTAGAAACTAACCAAATTTTAAAATTTGTGTGAACATTTATTAGGAAAATAAATTATATTGAAATTTTTTTTGGAAAATTTTTTATAATCCTAAAAATTCTGTGAAGTCAATTAATGTTCAATGCCAAGTAAATGTTTAACTATAAATACGTTTCAATTTATTAATCCATATACAATATTGTATACTATTTTGAATTATATTAAGTTTTATTATTGTATTATTTTAATAAATATATAAATAAATAATAATAATATAAATAATATATATTTTACTTATTAACTAATAATTTTCCTTAATAAAGATTCCGTCTAATTATGTTCATTAAAAAAAATATATATAGCAATAGCCAATAAAATTCCAACATCTTAAAGGAAAAGTCGTTCTCGAACAAATTGCAAATAATCTGATTATTACGATTAAAATTATTATATATCAATATCTTTCCCCAGTTTTTTAAAGTCTATAAAAACCCTACCTAAAATATAATTTATAATACTTTAAGAATGCATTCGCCCACAATTACTTTCAATATATCAGTAATTTTCTTAACATTTTCCACCTAATTTCCCATTTGACTTTTTATCACTTTATCTAGATTCTAGAACTCGATCAAGGTCCTCAACCCAAGTGAAAGGCGAGGAAATCGAGGGAGGAATCGTGTTGTGGTCATTGTTTGGGGGCATGGAGAGCAAATGAAATTAGATGAGCAACAAAAAGTCATGAGTTTGAAATACATATTCTACATATACTTTGATTGTATTCAGTATTTTTTCTTGTGTTCCACTTTATTTTTTCATACTTTTCGTATATTCATTTTTGGGGTTTCTTACTTGCGGTCAATTTGCGTCCCGATCAGACTATATACATATGTATGTCTGTAGGTCTCTCATTTCCTCTTCTCTGTGTTTGTGTTTCCCCTTTCCCTAAATACTATTTTTTGTTCTGCTTTCCTCTCCCTTTCTTAGCACTTTCGTCCTGGGCTTTCTTAGGCCTCCGTCTCCTCCATTTGTCCTCGCTAAGTGTACACAAATTAGAGCAAGTTTATCAGATAAAAGTCGAACTGTGTCCTGCATTCCCGTTACTCTGAGCCTGCTCTCCATTGACAGACATTCTAGCTTTTTTTTTTTGATACATTTATTTCCCTACTCCACTTAGCTTTTTTTTGGCAATCTATAGTTTCTTTTGGGGGGGATTTTTTCTGCGTTAATCTGGTAAATGTTTTGACGTCGGAGCAATTAAAAAGGCACCGGGTGTTCACCCTACATCTTACACTTGTTGTTGTTGTTCTTGTTCTTGTTACATTTTTTTGTTGCTGTACACCTTAGGGGTAGTTGTGAGAGGGAGGGGGTTGAGAGTGAGAGCTGTCTGTTTCACTAATTAAAAGCAATGTTCCAGAAATGTGTTTACCTGCTGCTAATGAGAATTCACAATGAATTTCACTCGCCGATTCTATCTTTCCCTATCTTAACGTACCTACTGCAAACTAAGTTGTGCCTGCTCTCCCCAACCCTCCCCACCAACTCACCCCATTGGGCTGCGCTCCCCCTTTCCTCTAGTAGTTCATCGAGTTCCCTGCTGTTGTTTGTTTTTGGTCAGTTTTGTTATGTTTTCCTTTCTTATTTTTCATTCATTCATTCATTCACTCATTCCTTCTTTCTTTCGTTCTTTCTTTCCCCCCTATGCGCACTGTTGGCGCATTGCGACTAATGCCTGCGGATGTGGTTCACAATTAACGTTATACCGGTGTAATTATACCCAGTGAATTGTCTTTAGGCCGGGCATATTGTTCCATCACTTCTCAGAGCACACACATACACACCTTAATTAGTTTAGGAATTCGAAACGAAGCCAAAAATTCAGTCAAAATTTCAGATTTTCCTTTGATGAGTATTGCTTACACAGGTTATACAGGGTATCTTTGAGTACATCTTCTTAAAATACAACTTAACTGTGTTTTATTATTTTAGTGGAATAACTATTATCCATGTAATGCTGCAGTCTGACAAACCTTTAGTTCAACATGAACAAAATACTAACAAAAAAAACATTTGAAATCTTAAAAAAAAATGTGAAACAATTTACATTATTTGTTTAAGTTAATGAAATACTTTCCTAATTGTGGAAATTTGATTACAAAACATACTTTTACTTTAACAAATTTCCAATAATTATATTAAAGCAAATTTTTTGATGACTTTTGCAAGGGGATTACTAGGGAATGTTTAAATGCAGAAATTATTTGGGTTGAAACACATTAAGAATAATACAAATTTCATGTAAATAGGTTGATTTTTGACCAAGTTACGGCAGTTCAAAGTTACACTTGGGTTCACTCTATGAAAAATCCCGTTTTGGGGCACTTTTTTCACATTTTTGGCCATAACTCGAGAAGTACTCATCGGAAAGTCCTCAAATAAGAAGCAAAATGCTAGTTTTGAGTCCCAGAATCGATCGGACACAAAAAATTGTGTCGAAAATTTTTTGGTTCTGGATGATTTTTTCAAGGGGTGAGTATGAAAAATGGGCCAAAAAAAATCGAAAATTTAATAAGGGAAATTATCGAAAATTTTTAAATGCAGAATTATTTTGGGTTCAAAACCATTTACAAAAATCCAAATTTCATGTAAATCGGACGTCTTTTGGCCAAGTAATGGCAGTTCAAAGTTAGCCTGGGGTTCATTATATGGAAAATGCCGTTTTGGGTCACTTTTTTCACGTTTTTGGCCATAACTCGAGAAGTACTCATCGGAAAGTCCTCAAATAAGAAGCAAAATGCTAGTTTTGAGTCCCAGAATCGATCGGACACAAAAAATCGTGTCGAAAATTTTTTGGTTCTGGATGATTTTTTCAAGGGGTAAGTATGAAAAATGGGACAAAAATTCGAAAATTTAATAAGGGAAATTATCGAAAATTTTTAAATGCAGAATTATTTTGGGCTCAAAACCATTTACAAAATCAAAATTTCATGTAAATCGGATGATTTTAGGCCAAGTAATGGCAGTTCAAAGTTAGCCTGGGGTTCATTATATGGAAAATGCCGTTTTGGGTCACTTTTTTCACGTTTTTGGCCATAACTCGAGAAGTACTCATCGGAAAGTCCTCAAATAAGAAGCAAAATGCTAGTTTTGAGTCCCAGAATCGATCGGACACAAAAAAATCGTGTCGAAAATTTTTTGGTTCTGGATGATTTTTTCAAGGGGTAAGTATGAAAAATGGGACAAAAATTCGAAAATTTAATAAGGGAAATTATCGAAAATTTTTAAATGCAGAATTATTTTGGGCTCAAAACCATTTACAAAATCAAAATTTCATGTAAATCGGATGATTTTAGGCCAAGTTATGGCAGTTCAAAGTTAGACTGGGGTTCACTATATGGAAAATGCCGTTTCGGGTCACATTTTTCACATTTTTGGCCATAACTCGAAAAGTACTCATCGGAAAGTCCTCAAATAAAACGCAAAATGCTAGTTTTGAGTCCCAGAATCTATCAGACACAAAAAACTGGGGTCGAAAATTTTTTGGTTTTGTATGATTTTTTTCAAGGGGTAAGTATGAAAAATGGGCCAAAAAAAATCGAAAATTTAATAACGGAAATTATCGAAAATTTTTAAATGCAGAATTATTTTGGGTTCAAAACCATTTACAAAAATTCAAATTTCATTTAAATCGGACGATTTTTGGCCAAGTTATGGCAGTTCAAAGTTAGACTGGGGTTCATTATATGGAAAATGCCATTTTGGGTCACATTTTTCACATTTTTGGCCATAACTCGAGAAGTACTCATGGGAACGTCCTCAAATAAAAAGCAAAATGCTAGTTTTGAGTCCCAGAATCGATTAATCACAAAAAATTGGGGTCGGCAATTTTTTGGTTCTGGATGATTTTTGCAAGGAGTAAGTATGAAAAATGGGCCAAAAAAAATCGAAAATTTAATAAGGGAAATTATCGAAAATTTTAAAAGCAGAATTATTTTGGGTTTAAAACCATTTACAAAAATTAAAATTTCATGAAAATCGGTTGATTTTTGGCCAAGTTATGGCAGTTCAAAATGTTAGTAATGTTCATATTAAGGATAATATCGATTTGAGTCTCTTTTTTACACATTTTCGGCCATCTAAAGTTAAAGTAATATCATCCTTAGGTATAAAATCATTTATTTACTGTATAGTTTTCTAATATACTCAATTGTCATTAAGCAACATCTGTTATATTTAGTTTACTCGGAAATGTGTTTAATTTTGTTAAGTATTTTCCGCAATTGTCTGAGAATTTTAGCAAGTTCTTTGAAATTGTTCACAGCTCAAGTTGAAGTATTTTTTTTTTCCTTGTGCTTTATTTTGTTATATGTATTTGAGTTGCTGTTTGAGTTTCAAGTGTCTCTGAAATGCAAATACTGTTGGCAAGAACACTCCAGACCTCATATGTGGACATATGTAAGCACTTATGCTGAGAGGGGGTGGTGAATGAGGTGAGGGTGAGGGATGGGAGGGGAGGGAGGGGTGCTTCTGTTTTGAAAAGTAACTGTATGTGTTGTAAGTAGAAGATACAAAATACGTTTAGCATTTACCTTGCCGCAAGTTTATTGCAGTTGCTGTTGTTAGTACTTTTCCCACCCTCATCCCCTCCCCCGTCACTCTCCACGCCCGTTTCGCTCGGCAAACTTGCTGCAAAAACTGTGGCAAGAACTGTGCTCTCTTGGCCGTTGCTGTTGCTGTTGCCGCCTCGAAAATCAATGTGTGTAACGAAAAAGCAACCGAAATAAATGTTCTGTGAAGGAATTTCGACTGTTTTTGTTTCAGTTGCATCCCCCCATATACACACTCTGTCTCTCTCTCTCTCCCTTTCTCTCTATCTCTGTTTTACCTTGCCACGCTTTGGCCTGGTCTGTTCTCTGTATTTGTTTGCCGGTATTTGTAATTTTTGTTTTTTTTCTTTCTGTGTTTATACCTTTCGACTTATTTAATGCCTTTCGCATGAAATGGGGAAACCGAAGCAGAAGTCGAACCAACAAACAAAAAAAGAACGCGATCCCTGCAAATGCCGGAACAGAAATGGACAGACGCACAGACGGACGAACAGATGGGCAGACCTACAAAACAGATAGACAGACAGACAGACAGACAGACAGACGGACAGACGGACATACTGTCGAAATACAATGGAAGTTGTTTTGTTCGGTTTATTGATTTAAGTTTATTGCACAGACATTGAGCCAAATGCCACATGCCACATGCCACTTGCCACAAAATAGTACAAGCATAGCACACAATATATACCACCCCCCCGCCACTTCTACCCCCCCTCTCTCTCTGGTGGCAGAAGCAATTGCTTTCGCTTTGTGATATGACAGCAATCGCAATTATCGAAGAAAAGCAAAAAAAAAAAAAAAAAAAAATGAGAAGAAAAGAAAAGAAAATGTTAGAGGGAAAACTTCAAGCCACAAAACTTGCGTAATTCAATTCAATTCAATAAATTAATTTAATTTAATTTGATTATATTTATTATCGACAGCATGTGTGTGACATTTGAATTGTTGAAATATTAAAACAATGCAATTAAATTCAAATATTAACAAATACTCTACTGCACAAAACGCTTCAATGAATATCGTTTTCTGTTTGTGAACAAAGTTTTTTTTTCTGTCCAAGCAAAAATATATTCGAATAACATTTCAAAGTATAAATGAACAATGTTAACTGAATTGTAAATTTGTATTGTGTGATAAAATAAATTAACTAATATTAAATGTGGCCAAATATTAAAATTTGTTGAATTAAATTATTGTGGTTCAATTGGAAAGTAGAGTTGAAAAATGATATATAAACTATTTTAACCAAATAAATTAAAAGGAATCAATATTTAAATTAAATATATTTTCTAAAAATTATATATAAATATAATATATAAATTACTATTAAAAGTATCAGAGAATTAACAGTTTAAGTGACAACAAAAAGTATTCTATAAATAAATTTATTTAATTCACTCTATTATTTATGGTAAATAAATCTCTTTTGAATTTATTTTGAATTTATTTTCCATTCAATTTTCGTTTGTCATTTTCATTTCCAAAATAAAGTGCAATTATTATATTTTTTTATTTTCAACAGTCTTAATCCTGAAAATGATAAAAGCAAAGAGTACCTAATGAATTGCATTTCACATACTCCAAGCAGTTATTATATAACTTCTATAACTCTGATAACTCAGCACTCTCTCCACTTTCTCCACTCTCTCCACTCTATAAACAATCATATTAGAGAGAGAGACTCCATTTCTGTTTGAGACACACGTTGCAACTGCTTTTGGCCAAATGGAAGTGCCACAAAAGGATATTCGTATTCCCAGTACTTAAAACAGTAAGAAGTGGTTTTGGGTTTGTGTCGAAGAGGATTTGCGGAGACTGTAAATGGAACGGCAAAGTGCAGTTACAGCGCCAATGGAATCATACTATGTTAAGAGCATGCATTAGGGCGTTTCATAAGTGCAAAAAAAAAATACAAAAAATACAAAAAATAAAAAACGAAACGAAAAAAAAGAAATGAATAAATAGGGAAAGGGCAGCAATCAGCAGCAGTTCCCCTACTGAGGGTGGAGGGTGTATGCGTGGAGGGGGTGGCGGGAGTCACTAACAAAATGTGAATTCTGGGAAAAAGTGCAACAACAACAACAACAACAATAACAATAACAACAACAACAGAACGAACGAAAAACTTAGTATAAACAATTGACAGATTCATAAATATGCAATTTACTCAACTTTTTATTTCGCTTTGCTGCATTTCCTGTTTCCCAGTTGTTGTTTTTTGTTGTTGTTTGTTGTTGTTGCCAGTTATTTGTTATTGTTGTTGTAGGTAGTAAAATTACCCAACGGCAACCAAATGGCAACACATGCCCATAAATTAGCATTTAGAAAAAATACAACAAAACAAAAAACCGAAACACATGAAGGCACATAACCAAAGCAAGCACAAATGATGTACTAACAAATACCCTAGAATGTGTGCAAGGCAAGTTTAAGTTAAGAAACATGGTGAACGAATTCTAAGAGCATAAATGACAAAGAAATGAACTGAAATTTTATACAGTATTCTTTTTTTTTTAAATTATATGTGAATATATAAATATTATATAAATAAATATATAAATATACTTAGATATATATTATATGATTTTGTCTATGCGATAAAAAAAAACTTATAAATTTCTTAAAATTTATGATTGTTATTATCTAATTCTGAATAGTGATTTCTATAGTTTCATTAAATTAAATATATATTCCATTTAATTTAACAAATTTTTTTTATTATTTTTATATTGTGTATTTATAAAAGATTATTTTTAGTCAACTGTAATATTTTCGTGTTATTTCAGATTCAACTGAAATTTTGAGCCATGTGAACTGCCTATAAGCAGCAGCATACCCGATGATTACAGGGTATAAGCGACAGGCAGCAACAGCAACGAATGCAAAGAGAAATGTAATTCATGCCCCAACAGCAACAGCAACAACAACAACAGCAATTGGAGCGATATACATATAGATGGCAGCAGCATAAAGACACAGAAAGAGAGCAAAGAGAGAGAGAGAGAGAGCAGAGAGAGAGTGAGAGAGTGAGAGTGAGAGAGTGAGAGTGAGAGAGTGAGAGCTGTACACACACAGAGAGAAAAAGCTTATGTAGATTTGGGCTTAATTCGATTTTGGTTTTGCTTTGAAGTCAAAAACAGCAACAAAAAATCAACCAAGGAAGAAGATGAAGCAGCAGCAGCAGCAGTAGAAAACCAAAAATAAATTGGACTTATGCAGCGGCAACAACAACAACTGCTGGCCAATTTGTGGCAAGTTTACGTTGCCCCGTTGCCACTCGAAGATAAGTCGGGTCAACTACAACACACAACTTGCAACAACATCAACAATAGTCCCAAACGGAAGCCCATGTCCACATCCATGCCCATGCCCATGCCCAATCCCAAGCCGAATCTCAAACCCAATCCCAAGTCCAAGGCAAATGGTCTGCGGTTTAACATGGCCAATTTGACTGCGATTTTTGGGGTTCTTATGTGGGGGGGGGGTTCTCTCTTTTTTTTTCTTCTACTGCCAGCGGGCTGAGGGGAGTGTGGTGGGCGGGAAAGTCTTTCGAATTTTACATTCGGTTTTATCCATCTAATACTACGAGCACTACGGTATAATTTAGCTTACTAAATGGCCTCTAAGTGCGATAAAAACACATTTTATTCAAATGCGAAACAGAAGACCAAACAATTCACTCTCTCTCTATCTCTTTCTCTTTTGGTATCTCCATCTCTCTCTCTCTCTCTCACTCTATTAGAGTCGTTCTCTGTTGTGTGGTGTGGCTTAGCAATTGAGTTTTATTAAGAGGTCTGTCGCATTGCCGAGACCATTTTGCTGGTCTATGATTTGGCATCGGTTACACTTTACTGATCTAATTGATGACAGTCCCTATCCGATTTCGGCGAAAAAGGGAATGGAGGTCCCTCAAATGAAGGAGAAAAGTGACCTACAGGGGGAAAGATAAACGGTCAGGGTCACCATATTAACTAACCATCATTAATTCTCATAGCTAAATCAACATAATTTATTTATTTATTTTTATTTATTTATTTTACACTGAAAAAAATACACATTTAAAAGTAACAACAAGTAAAAACAAATTAAATAAAATTATTATAAATATAAATTTAAATTTAAACTAATTCCTAAAAGTGCACAAAAATTTCTCTCAGTGTAGCCACTGCACACAATGTATTCATGAATGCATTCACACCATGACAGCTACACTTTTATTTGGTTCTCTTTTTTGCAATCCCTTTGTATTTTTTTTTTTTTTGGTTTAGGGTTGTGGGCGTGCCCCTGCCACAACAATAACAATCGACGCATCCCCTGCCCGAATCGCAATTACACGACAAACGAAAATAAAAAATAGTAATTTAATAATAGCGTTGAAATGCAAATATCAAATTGGCATACAAAAAAAGTAAAAACTAAACTCAAAAAGATACGCAATAATTACAGATGCGCTGCGATGCATCCGAAACGCGGTCTCTAAATCGAACCCTGAAAAACCCGTGTAAATTGTTAGTTGAAAAAAACTTTCGGAAATATTATTGCAGAATTTGCAAAAAACTTAACTGAATTTATTGCAGCGAAAATGTGATAAATTGTTGATGAGTTTAGCAACTCTGTTGATAAGTAAAGTGCACTAAAGTTGCCAATAAATGAATTTCCATTTTGAAATATTTATTTTTCAAACAAGAAAAATCAATTTCATTTAAGTATTTCAAATCAATTAAAGTCTAAGAAGTAAATAAATATTTTAAATTTTTTCAGAAATTTTGTATGCTTAAAAATTAATTAATTTTAAGCTGGTTTAAGCTCTCTTAACTAAAAAAGCTGATGAAAATCCTGAAATATTCGAATTCTCTTTTAAATACTTAGATTTTCTAATGCCAAAAATATTCAAAACATATAAACAAGTTTAATAAATTTGCCAGCACTTATTCTATCATTAATGTTTGATTTCCTTGATGACTTTTTAATAAATTGTTGCCACTTGTGAGATTCGACATCAAATTCACACAAATTTGTCAATTTTGACTTCTATATTATTATTATTATTATTTATATTTTTTTTTCGTATGTTTTTTATACTTAGAGGGGACACAACTGGGAATTGGTTTGGCTTGTTGATTGCCAAAACGGAAGCCGTCTAATAAGCGGCATTACCAAAATAGATGAAGCAGGTCGAACCCCCCACCCACTGTTATGCTATCTCTTTCACACACATACATCGAAATACATATATATATATATACACATATATGTATTTGTAGAGTTTTGGGTTGAAGTTGTGTCTGTCTATGAATCATGCGCAGCTTTGACATTTATGGCCTCAATTTATTTGATAAATTTCACACGCACGTTATCAATTGGCTGTTCGAGGACCTCCAGCTGCCTCTCTCCTTCTCACTTTCTCTCTCTCTCTCACTCTTGTACTCCGTCTCACTCGCACATGGGGTTGTCTCTCAGTTATGGCAATAAATTTTGACGGATTAGTGCGCTTATGAGTGGCATTTTGGGCAAAGGACTCGCCAGGACATTCGGGATGCTGGCAGAAACAGAAACTATTTGCCAAGGCATCAACTGTAATAATGTCTATTATTATTTATTTTTATTTCGTAACGCCCGCTATCTCTGTTTCTCTCTCTCTTTCCTGAGTTCGCAGCGGGGGCGGTATGAATTTTCATAAAATATCGATAGCCCATTATTGATAACCGTGTCGAAAGTCATTTTCTATTTCCACTCGCTGCCAAATGATGCCTACAGCACACAAACCCCATAAGCATCCCTCACTTTCTCTCTCTCTCTCTCTCTCTCTCTCCAATTTGCCTGCTCTCTCTCTCAGTCTCTTTGTAGGTCTCTCATCGTCGACCTCATTGATAAATATCAAGTTATCAGGCATGTTTATAGGTCGCATATATCAATTCCTGAGCCCATTCGCCACGCCTCAGTGCTGCCCAGATGTTAACCACGAAAATATATTATTCAAGTCTCTAACGAAATTCGCAATTCACAAGAATTGTTTCAAATAATACTCTAAATATTAGTTAGAATACTATTGAATTAATGACATTCCATTAAATTTTCAAACTTCTATGCGTATGTGGTCTGGGTTTCCTACTAATCCCCCCCACAGTCGTATCCATTTGAGTTCCAATTTTGGTTTTCCCCAGAAGCCGTGTTAATTATGCGCGCCAGTGTGTACACACTTAATGCCAGTGTAACCCCATAATCCGCTCATATCTGTCTGTTGTCTAATTATCAGCAAGTGGCATATCCATTGACCCATAAAATAAATGAAAACATTTTACCTCAACATCTAGATGAACTGCCAGACCCATTGACAGGTATCCCTCTCCCCTCTCTGCACACATATGTATATCTATATTCCTCAGACGAGGTACGTGTTCCTTCAAGATGGATGGTTTGCTTCGTTGGTTACTTGGGCATGGCTCGGCTCTTATCTAAATTCAAATCCTCAAAATTAATTACAAACGCCTCGCCACGTCCACGTTGAATGCCCCTCCCCCCTCCCATTCATAATGCGCTGTCTTTTCCTCTGAAAAGAGCCCAAAGAAAATCCCAAGCAAGGAGAAAAGCAAGAAGAAGAAGAAGCGGTTTCATCAGGAAAAATATTCGTAGACGATGTTTGGCGATGCTTGTGGCCAGATAGCAGAGAAAAGAGCACATGACCGTAGATAGAAAATAGTGAAATGCGCGATAATAATAACAATAATAAAAGTGTAGAAAATATTTCGGATTATTTTAATATGGAATATCAGATACCCTAGAAATGACTATAAGTTTGAATAAAAAATTGCATATAGAAATATTGCTATCAACTTATTCACTTATAGTTTCGCACAGGTTTCTTTAACCTCATTTAAACTTTTGTCATTTTCCAACACTACTTGCAGCTACCCATTGAAAATAAACATACCTTATAAGAAACTTTATCATATGTAGATAAAATAATTTAGACTAGACTAGGTAAATCAGTTACCCTTATTATTAAAGCTAAAAGAATAATTGAAGCATTTGCTTCTAAAATTATAGATCAACCTACAAAAACCTCTTTGTGTCTATTCCTTCTTTCTCTTGCATTGCACTGTTTCCGTTGTCCAACACTACTTTCAGCTACCCATTCAGCGCGAGTATACCCTATAATCTACTCTATCGTAGACACCCTGTAAATATGAGCTTAGTTTTTATTTTATTATCTCTTTGTCTTTTTGTAATCTTTTTGGGTTCGCCACATTCGCTTATGCCGCTGCACGTTTCGATGGTTGCATCGTGATACCGTCAGAGGCAAGTGGCAAGCGGCAAGTGGCAGGAAAGGTGGCACTACTTGGAAAGAGGCCACTCGAGTCGAGACTACACCCGATGTAGACACTTGTACATGTAAATTTTCGTAGCGCAACATAATTGGCCTAATATATTTCGGTCTTGAGTTTTGGGCTGTAGGTCCTAATGTCTGGTCTCCAGACACGTACAACGTGTATGAGAGCAGCAACAGGGAGACAGAGAGAGACGAATCTCCATCCCAATCACAACCTGGTCGAGGCCCAGCCCAGCCCAGTCCAGACACTTCTCATCTTTGGCTTATGATTTTTATCAGTGTCTGACTAACGCACCCAAAATTTATTTAAGTTTTTTTTTTTTTTGTTGTTTCGTGTCGTATTTGTTTCTACGAAAAGAAGACAACAAAATATGGGTGTGTGTGCAGTGGGGCCTGCATATTGCCTAATGTTGGCCAAAAGCAGAGACTTCGACTGAAACTTAAGCCGAAACCTCAAACCCCAAACGAGTCGAAGCGAGCCCAAAAGCAAATACAACTCCGACTCCTCCACAGCTCCTACTTCTCGATAGACCTCCACCTACTCCTCATCAGTGTTTGTTTAACTTTTGATATTTTTCAGTTAGTTAGTTGTGTGTTGGCCAATTGCACGAACCTTGGCATTTCGGTTACCGTTTTTTTGAGAGCAGGTGTACAAGTTTATGAACTGTTTATGTGGCAATTCAAATAATTAACTGCCAACTCAGTAGGCAATGCCAAACAGCAAAACAGACTCCACTTCACATAAAACTAATAACTCAACTAGAACTATTTCGTAGACTCATTGAGCAGATAATCTCTAGACAATCTCATAAACATGTCTGATCTTTTGAGAACGGAGAACGAGGCAAGCCCAACTCAGCTTGGAATGGAGACTGAGCAGGAGGATGAACTGGCCAAGGGGGATCATCTGAAGGGGGCACAAGACAAGCCCACTTACAGCCCCCAGGAGATTGAACAGCGCATGGCATTGCGTCTACAGCACTTGGCCAAGTTTGAGAATTCGCTCCAAGAGAAACGGGAGAACGGCCAAGGAAATGATGGCAACAATGAAGCTGAAGGCAATCAACAAACTTGGCGGGAATATTGGCAGCAGGTTGAAAAGGACTTAGATTATGAAGTGTGAAGAAGGCAACTTGAAGAAATTGGAAGCATAAATAAAAGCTAATAATGTAATTCCAAATAATATAGACATTAAAAATAATTTAATATATAAAAAAAATTATTTAAATTATCAAATTCATACACAACGTCCTAAAACTCCACAGCTTAGTCTTCGCATATCAAGCAGCTTTTGTCAGGCAGCAGCGCTTAACGCAAAGCTAAGCAGCACGAGCACGACGCGAACAGGATCTGAGCGGCAACGAAGCTGATCAGCTGCTGATATTGAAATTGAAATATCGCAACCCCGATCAGGCAAGGCCTTCATCATAAAGTGGTTTGACAAGTAAGTGAACATTGAAAAGGAATCATGAGAGAAAAGATCAAAATACAAAACTAACCCTTAGAAATCAGAATCAACATAAAACAAAGGCTGATCATCCGTTGTGAGCATGTTTGCAAGCAACCCCCATAAGTCTACTGCATTTCAACCCAGATTATTAGGATTTCACTACTTAAATATTAATTTTATTAAATAAATAAGATATGTTATACTATAAATTTTCATTCGATATTGAAAATGCATAAAATTAAGGCATATTTAATTCATAGCTTCGATTTCAATTTTTGAATATAACTGCCAAATAGCACAACTTTAATTGCTAGTCGATATATCGATATGAATCACGAGCAACAATCGCCAAGAGCGATGATTTGTGTATAGAGTTATCGTTCACAGGCAGGCAAACATCTGTTCCTCATTTGTGAAATGACAAGCAACATGAGCTGTAAGTATAATTCTCGATATTAATTTGATCTCTTTTTCTATTTTATTTTACAAATATAATAATTTCATGAAATTCTTCTCCATATCTACTAGCTTCAGAATTAAGAGTTAAATATTGGACTCAAGGTGAGACTTTGCTTTTGCTGCAGCTCTATATGAAGCATAAGGAGGTCTTCAGGGGTCGCCATAGGAGCCATGCGAAAGTGTGGAAGGAGATTGCCGATGAGATGGCAAAATATGGAGTTGTGACGAGCTACATAAAACTTGATCGCAAGTTCAGGAATATGAAGCGCACATATGTGGCGAAGAGACACAATCCCGATTCGATCTCCAACTGGCCGTACTATGATATAATGCATGAGATATTTGGCAACAACTTGACAATTGGCAACGATTTCCTCACCTCCGACGAGGATACCGAGAACAAAGATATTAAGAATCAATGCGATGATACCTACGATGGGAGTACCTACAATGAGAGTCAGTATGAGGAGTCGAACTATGACGCCAATCAACTTGATATTCAATACAGCAATCAGTTCGAACCACATATTGAGATCAAATCGGAGCGCAGCTCATCGCCGATCATATTCATGGACGAATCGAATTTCGATGACCTCATCTCGAACAGAGCCGCTCAGGCTCAGACAGCGGGTCAAGAGGAAGACAACGAGGACGCGGATGTCGATGTGGACAGCCCGTACCTGAATCTGGAGGATGAGTTGCAAGCACAACGGGCCGAGGAGCTGCGTGCGATCCGCGTAACCTTGCAGGAGGCGAACCGCATTCAAGTTGAGCGAAATGAGATACTCAAAGAAAGGAATCAACTGATGCGGGAGTATCTTAAAACTATAAATAAATATAAGTGAAACATGTACTACTTTTAAATGCATATGCTATATTATTATCTATGACGAATTGTTGCCACAATAAATATATATATTCACACTCTCTACTAATTGTAAATTGAGCTTCAGCTGGCATATAGACTTCAGTTCAGGTAATATCCAGAACTGGTAGCGTCTGGTTGGGATCGAATATCATTTCGCCAGTCAGAAGACCTCTGCAGTACGAGCGGGGAGCGGGAGGCATGCTGAGTCAATAATGTTGAACAAATTAATTTCAACTGATTTATTAAGGCGGCGACATCTTTTTCGATCTCAAAGCTATGACGTCAGAGCATATCGAAAATCGAGTAAAGATACGCTAAGTGAATACCAAATTAGCGCAATTTATCAGATAAATATAAAACCCGGTCACTAAAACACAACATCCAAAGACAAGAAAGTCACTTGGGGACTCTGTGAACCGGGGGATTGTCTGGCAAGACGACAGACTCTGAGACCCGCTAATGAAATTAACATAGCGTGGTTAATAGTTTTACCAAATCCGATGAAAACAACAAAATTTTCTTTGCCTTTTGCATATACAAATATTTGCTGGGCCTATAGACAGACAGACCGATGATATTGTTCAAGCACAAAGCACCCCCAATACCCTACAATATATATGTGTGATCAAAAAGCAAAGAAATCGAAAAGAAACAAGAGAATTGGTTGAAATCATAAAAGAAAAAAGCTTAAAACCCCAGTCTGAAATCTAAATATAGCTGTAACCTTAGTTTACGGTTCACTTTTGGAGATATTTGGAAATAGGAATAGTAAGGAAAAGGAAATGAGGACCCAATAACGGCCATACCTAGAAAACGAAAATCAGCCCCTAATATTATCAGAGTATCAGAGTTTCATAGGTTCGGGGTTCCATTCTCAATTTCCCCAGAATATCAATAATTTAACTAAATACTCTTACATATCTTCAAAATTCTTCATCTACTCTAAATGTATAGCGTATTCCACATTCGTGGCATTTTCATTAACTTGACCATTAAAATTGTATTCTAATTTTATTAAACTGTTAATTGTCATTAACAATTAATGAGTCGGCCTAACTCAGCACGACTTTTCGACAGCGGAAAATTACGCCTAGGGTCGTCCCAAATGACGATGATGATTAGTATTAATGGGGGAAAAATGTTGGGGTGGATAGTGGAAAATTCCCATACTGTAGGAGGCACGCCAAATCATTTGCATAGATAAAAGATATGTTACCAGCTAAACCTATGAATATATCTATAATTACAGATATACATATATAACTTTTTTTATATTTCTTCATTTTTTCCAAATATATATATATGTATTAAGTGTGGGACGGAAGAAGGGTGGGTCGGGGATCAATTAGACTTCCGCTTACAATTTGGGCAGTTGCAGAAAATGTCTGGCGGCATTCATAGCTCTCATTAAGTCAACGGTGCGAACCGAACGACCTCTTGAATTTCGCCAGCCATGGCAATGGACCTACAGCAAAAACAGATACAGTGGCAGAATGGGACAGAGGGTCGCAACTGTAGAGCCTACAGTTGGCATGTGTCTGTCGTGGAATGTGTCCAACTCTCCCTCCTCTTTTTCTCTCTCTCTCTCTCTTAATGTTCCTTTTCTCTTTTCTGGCATTGCCATTGCCAATTTCCGGAGGGCAACAAAAAAAAAAAAACGGCCATTGGGCGTAAATTAAAATTAAATTCAAATGGAAAAGTGTCGTAGCACTCGAATGTCCCTCTCTTTCTTTTAGTAAATGTCCATCTCTCTCACTCTCTTTAGGTCTGTTTATGTGTGGGTCTGTCGTCTAGCGTGCATTGACCATTGGCACGTCCTGTTGGATTCGTTTTTGGAGTCAGGCAACATTTTAGCAATTATATTCGCGTTCGGGCCACATTACAACGGCAATTACACGCAGGAGGCAGCCGCAACGTGGGCGACCGACACAGACACAGACTGGCATGTTCGGTATCCTGGCATCCTGGTATCCTTGGTATTCCTGGCATCCTTGTCAGTGTCACGTGTACCGGCAATGTGCTGCTTCTCCAACCCAACCCAACCCAACCAAACCAAACCAAACCAAACCAAGTCAAACCAACCAATCGACCAAACTCAACAACTGACAGACGAACCTCAACAGACCGACAGACAGTCAGAGAGACGGACCCCAACAGACCTACAGACAGACGGACCGACAGACGGAGTGACTGACGCAGAACGGCTCTGATGGACGACAGTCAGCGCTGACGTTGATGTTGACGTCGAGTCGAGGCTGTCATTGACAGGCGCACTGTTTGCTACTCCTGCTCCTTCTCCTACTTCTCCTCATCCACATCCCACTCACGGTAACAGCGTCCTGTTTCTGCTTCAGTCCCTGCCAGCACTTAATATCCAGCTACCGGAATTCGAATTGCGAATACCTTGCACTTTGTTTTACATTCGTCATCAATGCTGCCAGGATATATTATTTCAATTACATTCCGTTCCATTGCCATTCGTTCCACATTTCAAAAGGCAATTACTAGTCACTTTATAGCCAAGTCAAAAATTTGCCAAATATTGTTAGCAATTTTGAAGTAGAAGATTAAAAGGCAAGCATCAAATGATGTTTCATTCCGCTTATTCCAATTTTATCATTTCCCATTTGTGTCTTATGGGAAATTCTTTATAATAGTTTTAATAGAGCACCCTTTATATTAAAGACGTGCTTCATTTTCAAGCGTTTCTATTACAATGGGTTGAAATTAGGTTTATATTATAAGAATTCAGGGTTTCCATCAAAATGGGTGGAAATTTAAAATCTATAGTCAGAATTCAGTAGTGGTTCATTTTCATTTGTTTCACGAAGCAATTTGTTTGTTATTTTTTGCGAATTTCGGAAAAGTATAAGAATTTTAATGCTGTTTCATTTCCATTTGTTTCAAATATATATTTTGCTATTCACTATGAAGTGTTACAAAGTTCATTAAAAATGCATAAAATTCATATACACTGCAATTATTATATGTAATTTTGTATATTAAAGCAGCAAAAAAGAAAAAAATATGAAATTTCCGCACGATATGTGTGTGCGTGTGTGTGAGTGTGTGTGTGTGGCATGTGGGCAAATGAAATAAAATAAATGTATAAAAGCAATAACCAAGCGACATTACATAAAAATCTACTTGGCCCAGCTCCTAATGACTCTTGTCCTGCTGCACACATCCCTTGGCCAGAAAGAGACGCAAGTCGTGCAGAACAGGAACGGCGGAAAGGGGAGAACTGTGAGGGGGTGGCGGTTGGAGGTTGCCTTCGACGTGGGCCTATTTAGGGATAAATGTGCGTGTGTGTGTGTGTGTGTGTGGAATATGGCCGACACTTCCGTTCGACATGTTCCACATGTTGCTCCCGTTTCCGTTGCGTCAACTCCACGCCTCCATCCTGTGCCATTCCCACGCGTTCCAAGCCTTGCTACTTGCCGTGTCCCATGTCCTTGTGCCTGCCCCCAAAACCATCCACTTGGCCAACCACCCATCCACCCACTCACGACACAAACTGGTCATGTGGCGATTCGCATAAAATACAATATATACAAGATTGGTTCTGTTCCAATTCCCCTCGTTGTGTTCACATTGTTGTTGTAATAAGTATTGCCACATATTGTTGTTGTTGTTGGTCACGCATGGTGTTGGGCTGCCGCTTGCTGTTTTTATTGCCAACGCTTCCTGCCGCTCGCTTGTTTCATAATTAATATCCTTTCACACATTATTATTACGGAAATGAGCGGAGGACACACACACATACACACACACACACACTCACATACCTATACCTACACCTATACATGCGTATAGTTATTGTTGCTGCATTTGTGGATACCCTGTAATCGCATAATTTGCCAGGCACATTCACAGCCTAAACAATATCCTGGCCAATTATTCCATATGCCAAAATAACTATAACTAGTTTAAGCAAGGAAATTAGTATAATCGTAAATTTTGTAAATTGCCAATATTATTAGATTTGAATGGAAAACAGATCCTTGTAGATTCAGTTAATATATGAAGATATTTCTGCTATTCTTGATATACATCCAACTTATTGCTTTATTTTGTTGGGGATTATTAAAGTCTGAAAATAATGACTTAATTGAAATTTTTATTAAACTCTATTTTAACATTTTAATTTCTTTGTATTTTAATAAATATATTATAATTGAAAAAGAATATATTGAAATATGAAATATATATTGAAAATATATTGTAGAAATTTTTATAGAATATTTTATAGAGATTCTTGCTTCTACTTTTAGTTTTAAAATAAAATTCAATGAAACTTCATTTACTTACACAATATTTAAAAATTTTAATATTATGTTTTTTATTTAAGTAATATGTTTTTCAAAAATATTCATTTAGTTGTTCTGTTACAATTTTGATTTCTATTATTATTTAAGTCGACTTTAATAATAAATATATAATTAATAAAAAATAAATAAAATTGAATTAGATAAATTAAATGCAATATCTCATATTTACAGGGTATTTTTGAGGCTCATAACTCTCACCTATCTACGCAGACCTCCACTTGTCCCGCTCTCTACCCCCGCTACCTTCTAGGCCAGCTTGTTAAGCATTTTATGCGTTTGCTTTTTTTCCATAAATTTCCGACAGAGTTGGGCGTCAGTTGTGTGGATATGTGAGGGGGTGGTGGAGAGGGGGGAGGGGTGATAGGAAAAGTGGGCATGGACATGGGACGGACGGACGGACGGACAGAGAGGTTCGGTTTGCGGACCAACTACGGGCTTGTAATTAAAAGCTCATGAAAAGTGATTAAAAAGTGAACTGCGGCTGCCACCGCCACCGCCACACACATGTGCCACACACACACACTCACACACATACACACATCTATATATTTATTAAATTGTTTTTTTTTCATTTTTCTCTTTTTGTTTTGGCTTTTCCATACTTTTCCTGCCATAAAAATGTCAAAAACATTGGGCAAAAAACTGTATGGCCAGCTGCTAACGGTGCTCAACGTGAAAATTCATTGGAAAATTAAAGCTTTCAAACCCCCTCCCCCCCTCCGGCAACCAACCATCCCCCTAGGGGCAACGTTTGTCGCAAAAGTTGCACAATTTAATGGAAATATTGTAAATTGCAACAGCAAAAAAATATATAGAGAATCAATTTATGAATATTTTATAAATGCACAGATTAAGCTTAAAGTTTTATGAAATATTCAGCAAATAAATCAAAACAATAAAAAATTGCTGGAAAAAATGTAAGAGAGAATGCAACAATTAAGGAAATTAACTTTATGTTACAAAATATATGAAAATTACTTGAATTTTAAAGGTTTTTTCAAATAAACAATTTTTCTAAATTTTCGGAATACTGAAAATTTTTGGAATATTGACTTTCTAAGATATTCTTCTCGGTAATTATTTCACAATTTTTTAAGTTAAAAAAAAAGAACAATTTTAAAATAAAATTTAAATAATTAAAACACTCTCTGTAAATCAACGGATATTTAACTATTTTCGCAGTAAATAACCGCAACCCTTATACTCTGGACCTAACTAAAATCAAGCCACAAATCATGTCATATCATATGGATCAGATTATATTTAGTATATATCGCGGTTTACCACAACATCGGCTAAGTTTAGTTGTAGTTTTCAGCTCGACTTGAACCCATGTGGTAACTCAGACCTATTTGTACAATTATTTTTATATAATCGGCTATATATGTGGCTCTTGACCTGTCACATCCGTTGAACCGTAGATTTGAGGTTCTCGAGGTCTGACTCATATGTTGGTGCTGCGGGGCAAGCCTGGCAAGTGGGGAGTAAGTGCTATTTATAGAGGATGAGGGCCATATTTAAGGATTAGCATTTAAGAACGTATTTATGGTATGCATAAAGATATATTTAAAAGTGGCCAACGGCGATACGCGCCATACACGCATGTGTCGCCCGTCAAGGATGACGCATGACTTAAAGCTGATAGGGACAGAGAGCAAGAGAGAGAGAGGTAGAAGGCATGTAGGTCCTGTAGGTCCTGTCGGTTGTATGCTTAACTGTGACAGCGGTCGCAACTATCGCGCGCGCATGCATGAGTGGCATTTTCGCCGTCATTTTCCATGGGCTTCGCGTGTTGCGTGCAATTTGCGTGTAATTTTTACAAGGACTTGCTCTGGGTGAGGGGCAGGCGGGGTATGTAAGAACTGTCGACGGCTGCAACTGTACGTAGCCTGAGCCTGGTCGTCCTGTGTGTCATCACAGCCCATAAATCATAAGCAACAACGCCAACTGCGTCGCAGCCAAAAGAACAACACATAAAAAAAAAACACACTGAAATTGTTAAAGTGGAAATGGCAGAGAAAAACGTAGGAAAATTATGCGTAAAGCTGAAACTGAGCATAAAAATGGAAATGCGTAATTTATGCTGCGCAGGACGCTGCATAGTCCTTGTGTAGCCTGGTTGGTGGTTGCTTTCCTACCTTTCATATAAGTACAGTAAAGCTTGCAGTTTTCCCAACGAAACATCAAGTCAAAGACACCACTCACAACTCTCAATCTCAAGTTGCGACGCAATTTCGGGAAACTGCGTTGCGTTTCCCGTATCTTCCTTAACTGTACTGAATGAAAGATTGTTGCAACCCTCTCAGAACGAACTAGAAGTTTTCTTTGCTCAGCAACCCCCAAAGATACCAATACCGAAACCGAAAGTTAATGTCGTCCTTGGACTACCGTTCGATTTTATCGCCTGTACGCCGCTTGTCCGCTTGCCATTGTAATCCTCAGCCTCAACCTCATCCTCA
Source organism: Drosophila quadrilineata (assembly GCA_018150725.1). NCBI lineage: Eukaryota > Metazoa > Arthropoda > Insecta > Diptera > Drosophilidae > Drosophila > Drosophila quadrilineata. The sequence goes on along the minus strand of JAECWN010000219.1, from coordinate 11,415,952 downwards.
GCCGAACCTTAATTCAATCAAACCTTATGACGGGCAAACCGACGCGGAACGCGGCAGCCACAGCGTATAACAGTTGCAAAGGGGCGTTGCAGCGAAGGTTCAGCCTCGGTTACAGTTAAGTGAGTATGGCAAATACCCCATGGATTCTTGGCTACAGATTGTTTAGAGAAACAATCATTTTGGAAATAGCATATGGGGCAACTTCAAGAAACTGCGTAGTTTGATGAGGTATTTACACTTTAAGATGAGGTTTTCGGAGGTTAGGTTAGGTTAACTATGCGACAAAAAATTCGGAACTTTAGGAAATTATAGATAATTGTTATAAAAATAAATAACGAAATACATAGATATTTAAAATAAATATTTCATTAATTAATATATTGTGATAATAAATATCTCAAGAGTATTACAAATTTCTTATTTAAGATATTTTAGAAAATTCATAGAAAAAAAGGTAACTTAATTGAAATGGGGTTCCGTTTAAAAATCTGTTAAGTTTTAACAAAGAAATTGCCGTTTATAAACTGTTGGCAACTATTCAACCTTTCCACATATTCAACTTGCAAAAAGCATATCATACCAAAATGATAATTTCCAAAGTTATCTTGTGATAATTTAAATTGGGAAACTTAACCAGATCTTTCTTCTATCTACCATATACTCCAACTACTTTCTCTAATTACCCTTGAGCATGTCAAAAGAACACTGCAAAAAAAACTTTACTTTTCAAGAATCCACTTGAAAGTCGTATCCCCATTTGATCAGCACGAAACATTGATCAATAAATTGTGCAGTCGACTTGATTGTAGAGCTCCGGTTGCATGCCACAGAACGTGTCCACTGTTGGTAGCACTTGGTAAATCTAAACCAAGTGCTAGTTGGGTTCACTTGGGTATACTTTTTTATTCCATGTACTCTGCTGCTCTTCTTCTTCTACTTCTTGCCATTTTTCTAAATTTTTTTTTTTTTTTTTTTTTTTGTTGTGTTTGTGTTTGAGTTTGAGGTTTGAGGCCCCTCGCGTTGGGAGCTGACACAGAGCATAGTGACAGGTCGGTCAGTGGAAAATATGAATAGCACTTGAACATGTTAACCCCGAAAGGCGTTTATAAAACTGTCCAAAGCTATTAATATCAAAATTCTGCACACACAGCGAAATGGAGAGAGAAATACACACAGAGAGAGAGAGAGAGAGAGAGGAGAGAGTGGCGGTGGAGAGAGAACTGCGCAGTTGTTTAGCTTTGACAGTACAAGACCTTATCCCTCCCCCCAACTTTATTCACAGACCTTATCCTCTGCATCTACAACTACATCTCCATCACTCTCTCTCTCTCTGCCTCACTCTCTCCGACTTTGTCTCTTTCTCTCTGCTGCTCCCACTGTCATCTCATATGTATGTATGTAGATGTCCTGGGGCCAGGTCAAGCAATGAATCGCAGCGAGTAACTGAGCAACGAACGCAGCGAATGTGTGGCATGTTTGGCGTCCATGAGGCGGAAATGGAAAAGCGCATGGCCACAGAGGGTGGGGGAAGGGGGGGGGTTAAGGGAACTGGCCACTGTTTGTAGTATTATCAACAGGCATACACACATACACACACATACTGCTATACACAGCTGGTCAACATGAGGAGTGCCTCGAGGGTGGCCCAGGCTTTTGTTTGGCTGAAAGCTAAATGCTATACGAGCCATCTACGCGCCATGTGTCCTTTGTTATTTATGATTAAAAGCGCAAGGACTCGTCAGTTCACTCACTCTCGCCTTCTCTTTTGCCCTGCTCCTCTATCTCTCTCCTTCTCTCTGTCTCTCTCTCTCTATTTACATATGTATATGTTTGGGTTTTTGTATGCTAAATATAACGCTGCATGTGTCCATACACGTCCATCACTTAATCACGCCACCACACTCACCAGTCCCCCTTTCGCACTCTATCTATCTCTCTTTCTCTCTCTCTCTTTCTCTATCTCTCTCCCTCTGTCTCTCTTTTTCTTGGTCTCAACCTGGCCTATACTTTATCAAGCGTTGTATGCACTCTACGGTCAAGCATATGCGTTTGAGCGGTCATCCTTTTCTTCAATTAACAGATAGTTCTATAGAAATATAACACATAATTTTAAAAAGGAAACTGTTATATTAAGAATTATAACAATATATGACATAAAAAGCACTATTAGAAATCCAGGGTATATATAAAGTGTTATACACCAAACAGTCATATAAAAATTGGCAAATATTTTCAATTATATGAAGTGTTATACAACAAACTGTTATACAACCAAACTGTTATACAATAAAACAAAATATTTAGCTTTAAACTACATATTTTAAAAAAATTTTCTCTCTTATCATTACTTTCTTATTTCCTAAAGTGTTATACACATCGGTATAACAGTACGTTCAACTCCCTCAACGCCTATTGTCGAATATTCTAGTGTAGTGAGCATGGCAATTCCTGCTGGCCTAACCAACCAATTGAAAGTCCTGTGCAGGGTGTTCAGGGATTCGCGGTGTAAAAAAATATATATATAAAAAAAAGGAAAACCAACAACGGCGGACGGCGAAAAAATGAAAATGTGAAGTATAAAAATTGCGTGCGAGGATTTCGCAATGTTCATACGCTTGGTTAAGTCCGCGCTGCACGCACATCCTTGCGCTGCGCACATCCTGGCTCCGTGACCAAACGAGAGGATGAGTATCATGCTCTCTCTCTCTTCCCTATTCACTGTGTTTATTTTTTTGCTGTCCGTTCATTTTTTTTTCTTTTTTTTTTTTTGGTTTTTATTTAATTTCAGCTACATGAATGTCCATGTCCCTGTGTATAACCCCCTTATACCGCAGCCCATCACCTCCTCTCTCTGGCTGCCTATGTCCAGGCGAGAGCATATCCTTTTTGCGCCCGCTCACTGAAATATGCAAATAAGTTAATTTTTATTTATTCTGCTCTTCTCTCTCTCTCTCTTTTTTTAGAACTGTCTCGCTCTCTCTTTCTGACTTTGCTGACATGAATTCACTTTTTTGGGGTTTATATCCTTGGAATTTATGATGCAATCTGAGCGAGTGAGATACAGAGAGAACGAGAGAAAGACACACACATGGCTGGCAGGTATCCTGGCGGGTATCCTTGGTTTCAAGTTTTCGCATTATTATGATCTCTATTTTATGCGGTGTGTGTGTGTGTGTGTGTGTCAAGTGTCAATGTGTGTGTGTGCAGCAGCCGTCAACGTCAACAACAGCAACCAGAGAGAGATGGAGAGAGAGAAGCTTGCGTCCTGTTGCCAGTTGCCAGTTGCCTGTTGCCAGGCAGCCCCTTTGGCATGTCCTGCATGTCCTGCTGCCATTAAGGGTAGCTCAGCTTGTTTGCCTTGCCTGCCACTGCTGCTGTTGCCGCCGGCGTTTAGTTCGGCACTGGACAAAGCATTTTATTTGAGCTTTTTATTCGCTTCAATTTGGTTTTTTTTTTTTGAGTTGTTTTTGTTGTTGTTGTCATTCCCTTTGCTCCTTTCTTTATTTCGTTTTATTTTTATATATTTCATTTTTTTTTCATCGTGCTTTGTGTGCTTTGTTAACGAAATGTGTGTCAGTGCGTCAGTCGGTTGAACTGGCACTTGGTTCAACTATTTCCGGTTTTAATATGCGCACTGCCTTCCTTATATACAGAGTCCTTATATCGAGTCCTCCTGCCTTGCCTTTGTCCTTGCCGAACTGCTGCCTGCTGCTGCTGCTGCTGTTGTCCGTTGTCCATTGTCCGTCATCCGTTGTCCTTTGAGGTACAGTTCGCACATGTTTCTATCATTCAACTTCCACTTCCACAATCCGCTTTGACTGGCTTTACTTCCACTTCCACTTCTACTCCTTACTCGATCCTCCTCTCTGCACTCTCTGCCGACCCCCTCCTCTCACTCTTTCTCTGCCTCTCTTTGAGGAGATTGCATGTTATTAACTTTTGTGATGGCTTTTGGACTTGTCGACGCGCCTGCCCGGAAAAAAATGTCAGCCAAAATGCCAAAGCATGCTCTCATTTGCTCTGATTTATGAGCCATAGGAGCAGAATTCAATTGGTATTCCTCCAGCTCCCTTGTTTTCTGCCCTACTTCCTGCCGAGATACGATCCAAATTGACAGCTGACCTTTCCAGCACTATCAATGCTTGCATAACATTGAGGGTTAGACAAATTTTCAATTAAATTCAATATGATGCTCAAGGTTTAGTTATCGATAGCTTTAGTCATCGAAAACTTAAGTTATCGACACAAGGCAACTTTCGTGACGAGAAGCGAGCTACGATTCCAATTGCCTGCTAATCCTTGAACTCTTTCAAAGAACATTCCAATTAAGTTTTAAATTGAGTTTCGGTTATCGATAACATTAGTTATCGATGGCCTTAGTTGTTAATAACGTAATATATGAGACTACTTTTGTGACTAGAACAGAAGTTAAAGCTACTTCATTCTTCGCCATTTCTAAAGTCAAATATCTACACCACTTCTATGTGTTATCGATCTCAGAGCTGCGCTTATCGATTTTTAGTTAATTATTAACTAATTATCGATAGGATTTAACTTTTGTTAGTAGAAATTCAGTTTGAATTACTTTTAATTGCCCACAATTAAAATATAGCAGTTAGTCCACTTCCATGTCTTATCGATCACAAATCTACGCTTATCGATCAGCCCCGACAGCTTTGCCCCAATTTTGATCGATTTTCCAGCACATTTTCTGGCAGATAATTGTGCGCTTTCTTCTTGACAAATCATGCGCTTCAAATTGCCAGATCGCAACGAAACCGAAAGAATTATGTGATTACGTTTCGATAGATAGACAAAGCTCAAGATTTCCGACAAACAGAGAGAGAGAGAGAAGCGCAGGGGGAAGAGAATTGAAATGAACCTGAACCAACTCGAAAAGATCGATTGCAATCGATTGAAACTCGTTGCGAACAATTTGATGCACGACAGATTGGGATGAACGATGAAAGGAAATCATTGAGCTGCACAAAAGAAAGGGGACAGATGAGAGATAGAAACAGAGACAGCAAACAATGATAGAGACAGAGATAGAGGAACGATTGCGGGCAATGTGCCATCAATTAAAGTAATTTAAAGGAATCAAAAGATAGAAAATCGAACCCAATCGTAACCAGATCCACAAGCTCAAAAATCAATCAGGCAGAAACTTCCAGACAGACACAAGACACGACAACATACAGTAAACTGGAGTAGAAGAACAGAAAGAGACGGCAGAGGCATATGAGAAAGAGAAAGGTAGAGAGCTGAGAGCAAACAGTAGCTGTAAAATCGATGGCGAACAATGTCGAAAAACTATAGGAAAATAACAGACAATGCACAAGTCATCATTAACCCAAAACAGTAGCTCAGCTCAGTTGAAGAGGCTTGACAAGACCAAGAAAGAGACAGATAGAGATAAAGATAGAGTGAGAGAGAGGGGGGTATAGTTGTGGTGAAGAAACACGATTAGAATGGCAGAGTGGATAAGCGTGTCTGGCAGCTATAAAAAGTGTAATATCTGTAACTCATTAATGACAGCAATTTGAGACAGAAAACCCAGTGGCAACAGAGAGAGAGAGAGAGAGAGAGAGAGAATAATAGAAAGAGAGTGAGATAGAATTCGAGAAAGAGAGAGAGAGAGAGAGAGAAGATGCCAGAAGCAGCATCTGAATTCTGTTTCTGGAGAAAACAACATGAAATGAAATTCAAATAGGCTTTCAGCCTTTCAGCCTCATTATTTACAAAACAATGCGCTCTTGACCATTATAATGATAATGATAATCACAATGAAAATCATAATGAGCAAAATGTTGGTGATGACGATGACAATGATGATGATGACTGCGACTGGTTCCAATCAACTGCCACTTAACTAAATGACTGTGCGCCTTATGCCCAGACGACAAACAGACAGAAAACTCAGACAAAAGTCAAACCCAAGTCTGAGTCCGTCCGTCCATATGTATACGCCGTATACCTATTGGTATGTGTATATGTATATGTATGGGTATGCGTGTCGATATTATCACGAGTGACTGATGAATATGCCATTAAAGATATACGAGTACCACGCACCACACTCACATACATACATACATACAAATTGCTGTGACAGTGGGGTAAAGCGGTAGGCGAACAGACCGACGAACAGACCGACGAACAGATGAGCGAACAGACGGAGGGACGGACGGACAGAGTTGCGGCCTAAACGGCATATAAAGCAGACACTGAGGTAGACAAATGACCAACTGACAATAATGAAACTGATTTGTTGCCTTTGCTTCTCTACTTGATTTCTACTATTTTTTTTTTCAGTTTGTTATTTCTGCCATTTCATTGTTTGACTTATAAGTGAGGTTCGCCAAAGGGGTTCATGGAGTGCGAAGTGCCTAAGGTTATAGTTAACTTCTTTTTTTTATTTGGCAATTTGCTTAAGTTTCCATATATATCTCAAAGTGCGAGAAAATGTTTTCTTATTCTCTACAAAAATTTGGATATAAAATATTTGAGCAGACTTTTCAATACTTAATACCTTACCTAAGTAAACCCTGTTGAAGTGCAACTGCAAAAGGGAACTCTTGCATTGTTTTGTCTCTCTGGGCATATGTTTAAAGCTCGTAAATCACTTTTAGGGAAAGGGAACTTAATGGTAAGGTAACCGCAATAAGAGCAGAACTGAAACAACTCAAACTGGGATTGGGTTGGGGCTTTGGGGTTTGGGGTCTGGGATTGTGTTTTTGGGAGTCAACCTCACCCTCTTTATGGTCAATTTATGATTGCCACACTAATCACAGTTGGGCTTTAACGGGTTCGACAGGCCGTCGCCAGACGACTCCACACCTACCACACCTCTCTCTCTCTCTCTCTCTCTATGTCTGTCTCCATCTATCGCTTAGCCACTCACTCGGCCTCCCACTCCAAGAAAAGACTAACTATCAGTTAGGTCTGTCCGTCTGTAGGTCCGTTTGTCTGTAGGTCTGTCTGTCTGTAGGTCTGTCTGTCTGTAGGTTCGTCTGTCTGTAGGTCTGTCCGTCTATAGATCTGTACGTCTGTAGGTCCGTCAGGGTTTTATGTAAGTCCACACATATGTGCCTGCAATAAGTGTAGAGCCAAAAGGAGATAAAGGGTAGTGAGGTTCAGTAGGGAGGTCTCTAAAGTGGCTACTGTGTCTCGTCTTTTATGCTAGGGCTCTTAATATTATTGGACTCGGTTCGCTTCGATACGAAACTCGTGTTTATTTTCAGTTGCAAGTTTTGGACTTCACTGTTTGCAGGGCGTGGCGGGGGAGGGGCCGCTGTTAGCCCTCAGAGTGTGCCATTAATTGTTTTTTTTTTGTTTCTTTCAATATTTTTTTATTGTTTCTTTTTTTTTTTTTGTTTTCAACTTTCGAAAATGTTGTTCGTTAGTTTTTTGTTTGATAAATGTTGCGCTTTGAAATATTAATTACACTTTGCCTTTCGGTTTGGGTGTTGAATTTTGCCTAAGGCTGAGGACGGGGAGTGGAAAGTGTGGGGGGGGGGCAGCTCTCTCAAAATTTATTGAAGACAAACAAAACGAAATTTTCCCCACGCCTCGCTTCGTTCACTTTATAGATTTATTTCCTGGCTGCTGTTTTAAGCAATTTCAATGATTTGTTAACCATTTTGGCTAAAGTGAAAAACAAATTGGGCCATAAAATGCCAAAAATATATACGTATGTATAAATTTAACTTTCGACTCGCATCTGTCAGCTGGCGCAATTTGTTTAAACATCACATTTATATTAAATTAAAACAAATAATTGCACACTCAAATATATTTCATAAATGCATCAAATGCTACGCAAAATTGCCTTTAAATTTTGCAATAATGTATTCCATAATTTATGAGCCAAACACAATAATAATATCGAATAACTGCAGCTACAGTCGTGTCCACTAGACTAACAGTGATTCTGTTCAAAATAATTATTTGAAAGCCAAGTAGAAATATATATCAGTTTCCTATTTCGATAAGCTTTACTTTAATACGTGTTCTAGAAAATCAGTACATCTTTACAATATTTAGTTCGGTTTAAACTACTTCAATAACTATGCAATTTAGTTCAAATTTAATACACCCTATTTTAATGACTAACTATATTGCTATCATTACTATACAAAAATATTTGCAAATATAATATTGCAAGTACCATACTAGAGTAGTTTATTTAACCCTAATTAATATTATTAATGTCTCTTACAGAGGAAAATGCATTTTTGGGTCACTTTTTTCTTGTTTTTGGCCATAACTCGAGAAGTATTCATCGAAAAGTCCTCAAATAAAAAGCAAAATGCTAGTTTTGATTCCTAGAATCGATTTAACACAAAAAATTGGGGTCGTAAAATTTTTTGGTTCTGGATTATTTTTGCAAGGGGTAAGAATGGAAAATGAGCCAAAAAAAGTCGAAAATTTAAAAATCCAAATTATCGAAAATTTTTAAATGCAGAACTATTTTGGGTTCAAAACCATTTACAAAAATCCAAATTTCATGAAAATCGGTTGATTTTTGGCCAAGTTATGACAGTTCAAATTTAGACTGGGGTTCACTATATGGAAAATGCCGTTTTGGGTCACTTTTTTCACATTTTTGGCCATAAGTCGAAAAGTACTCATCGGAAAGTCCTCAAATAAAAAGCAAAATGCTAGTTTTGAGTCCCAGAATCGATTAAATAGAAAAAATTGGGGTCGAAAATTTTTTGGTTTTCGATGATCTTTGCAAGGGGTAAGTATGGAAAATGAGCCAAAAAAAGTCGAAAATTTAAAAAGGAAAATTATCGAAAAATTTTAAATGCAGAATAATTTTGGGTTCAAAACCATTTACAAAAATCCAAATTTCATGAAAATCGGTTGATTTTTGGCCAAGTTATGACAGTTCAAATTTAGACTGGGGTTCACTATATGGAAAATGCCGTTTTGGGTCACTTTTTTCACATTTTTGACCATAACTCGAAAGTACTCATCGGAAAGTCCTCAAATCAAAAGCAAAATGCCAGTTTTGAGTCCCAGAATCGATCAGACACAAAAAATTGGGGTCGACAATTTTTTGGTTTTCGATGATCTTTGCAAGGGGTAAGTATGGAAAATGGGCCAAAAAAAGTCGAAAATTTAAAAATCCAAATTATCGAAAATTTGTAAATGCAGAATTATTTTGGGTTCAAAACCATTTACAAAAATCCAAATTTCATGAAAATCGGTTGATTTTTGGCCAAGTTATGACAGTTCAAATTTAGACTGGGGTTCACTATATGGAAAATGCCGTTTTGGGTCACTTTTTTTACATTTTTGGCCATAACTCGAAAAGTACTCATCGGAAAGTCCTCAAATAAAAAGCAAAATGCTAGTTTTGAGTCCGAGAATCGATTCAACCCAAAAAATTGGGGTCGAAAATTTTTTGGTTGTGGATGATTTTTGCAAGGGGTATGTATGGAAAATGGGCCAAAAAAAGTCGAAAATTTAAAAATCCAAATTATCGAAAAATTTTAAATGCAGAATAATTTTGGGTTCAAAACCATTTACAAAAATCCAAATTTCATGAAAATCGGTTGATTTTTGGCCAAGTTATGACAGTTCAAATTTAGACTGGGGTTCACTATATGGAAAATGCCGTTTTGGTTCACTTTTTTCACATTTTTGGCCATAACTCGAAAAGTACTCATCGGAAAGTCCTCAAATAAAAAGCAAAATGCTAGTTTTCAGTCCAAGAATCGATTAAATAGAAAAAATTGGGTTCGATAATTTTTTGATTGTGGATGATCTTTGCAAGGGGTAAGTATGGAAAATGGGCCAAAAAAAGTCGAAAATTTAAAAAGGAAAATTATCGAAAAATTTTAAATGCAGAATTATTTTGGGATCAAAACCATTTACAAAAATCCAAATTTCATGTAAATCGGATGATTTTAGGCCAAGTTATGGCAGTTCAAAGTTAGCTTGGGGTTCACTATATGGAAAATGCCGTTTTGGGTCACTTTTTTCACATTTTTGGCCATAACTCGAGAAGTACTCATCGGAAAGTCCTCAAATAAAAAGCAAAATGCTAGTTTTGAGTCCCAGAATCGATTAAACACAAGAAACTGGAGTCGAAAATTTGTTGGCTCTGGATGATTTTGGCAAGGGATAAATATGGAAAATGGGCCAGAAAAAGTCGAAAATTTAAAAAGGCAAATTATGGAAAATATTTAAATGCAGAATTATTTTGGGTTCAAAACCATTAACAGAAATCCAAATTTCATGAAAATCGGTTGATTTTTGGCCAAGTTATGGCAGTTCAAAGTTAGACTGGGGTTCACTATATGGAAAATGCCGTTTTGGGTCACTTTTTTCACATTTTTGGCCATAACTCGAGAAGTACTCATCGGAAAGTCCTCAAATAAAAAGCAAAATGCTAGTTTTGAGTCCCAGAATCGATTAAACACAAGAAACTGGAGTCGAAAATTTGTTGGCTCTGGATGATTTTGGCAAGGGATAAATATGGAAAATGGGCCAGAAAAAGTCGAAAATTTAAAAAGGCAAATTATGGAAAATATTTAAATGCAGAATTATTTTGGGTTCAAAACCATTAACAGAAATCCAAATTTCATGAAAATCGGTTGATTTTTGGCCAAGTTATGGCAGTTCAAAGTTAGACTGGGGTTCACTATATGGAAAATGCCGTTTTGGGTCACTTTTTTCACATTTTTGGCCATAACTCGAGAAGTACTCATCGGAAAGTCCTCAAATAAAAAGCAAAATGCTAGTTTTGAGTCCCAGAATCGATTAAACACAAGAAACTGGAGTCGAAAATTTGTTGGCTCTGGATGATTTTGGCAAGGGATAAATATGGAAAATGGGCCAGAAAAAGTCGAAAATTTAAAAAGGCAAATTATCGAAAATTTTTAAATGCAGAATTATTTTGGGTTCAAAACCATTAACAGAAATCCAAATTTCATGAAAATCGGTTGATTTTTGGCCAAGTTATGGCAGTTCAAAGTTAGACTGGGGTTCACTATATGGAAAATGCCGTTTTGGGTCACTTTTTTCACATTTTTGGCCATAACTCGAGAAGTACTCATCGGAAAGTCCTCAAATAAAAAGCAAAATGCTAGTTTTGAGTCCCAGAATCGATTAAACACAAGAAACTGGAGTCGAAAATTTGTTGGCTCTGGATGATTTTGGCAAGGGATAAATATGGAAAATGGGCCAGAAAAAGTCGAAAATTTAAAAAGGCAAATTATCGAAAATTTTTAAATGCAGAATTATTTTGGGTTCAAAACCATTAACAGAAATCCAAATTTCATGTAAATCGGACGATTTTTGGCCAAGTTATGACAGTTCAAAGTTAGCTTGGGGTTCATTATATGGAAAATGCCGTTTTGGGTCACTTTTTCCACATTTTTGGCCATAACTCGAGAAGTACTCATCGGAAAGTCCTCAAATAAAAAGCAAAATGCTAGTTTTGAGTCCCAGAATCGATTAAACACAAAAAATTGTGATCGAAAATTTTTTGGTTGTGGATGATTTTGGCAAGGGATAAATATGGAAAATGGGCCAAAAAAAGTCGAAAATTTAAAAAGGCAAATTATCGAAAATTTTTAAATGCAGAATTATTTTGGGTGCAATACCATTTACAAAAATCCAAATTTCATGTAAATTGGACGATTTTTGCCAAGTTATGGCAGTTCAAAGTTAGACTGGGGTTCACTATATGGAAAATGCCGTCTTGGGTCACATATTTCACATTTTTGGCCATAACTCGAAAAGTACTCATCGGAAAGTCCTCAAATAAAAAGCAAAATGCTAGTTTTGAGTCCCAGAATCGATTAAACACAAAAAATTGGGGTCGAAAATTTTTTGGTTCTGGATGATTTTTGCAAGGGGTAAGTATGGAAAATGGGCCAAAAAAAGTAGAAAATTTAAAAATCCAAATTATCGAAAATTTTTAAATGCAGAATTATTTTGGGATCAAAACCATTTACAAAAATCCAAATTCCATGGAAATCGGTTGATTTTTGGCCAAGTTATGACAGTTCACATTTAGACTAGGGTTCACCATATGGAAAATGCCGTTTTGGGTCCCTTTTTCACATTTTTTGCCATAACTACTAGGTAATTAGTTTGTAGTGCATTTGTTAGTCGTGCATACCCCAATTGTTGCCGCTTGACATTCTCTATTGGACTGAACTTTGCTCTTAGTCTTTGGACTCAACTAATTAACTGATTTAATGAAAATTTCATTCGCTTTACGGTCAGCTACACTGAGTGCAATATATACATGCATTTAGCCATTCTCTCTCTCTCTGTCTATCTTGCTCCATGTTACTCTCTCTCTCTCTGTCTCTGTTTCTGTTTTTGCATGTGCATATGGAATTGCATAGAAAATGTTTATTATTGCTAATGAAACACTGTAAAGTGGGCAATCGTGGGCGTATGTATACTTTTCAAACGCACTGTGAGCAATCGGTTAGAAAGTGAGCAGTGGAGGTTCTAAAGGAGGTGATGGAGCAGTCAGACCCGTATCAATAGCAACAAAAGCTATTACTAACTAGCTAACTAAATGAACTCTAACTGACATGTCACTCTCTCTCTCTCTCTCTCTTTCTCTACTCTTCTCTCTCTCTCTGTCTCTGAATCTATCTCTCTCTAGCAGCGTTATGCACTCATTGACACACTCAGCAAAGCACTCGTTCATTCATTCATTCGTTTGCTGATTCATTTATTCATTTGGTCATTCATTTGCTGCCAATCAAAAGTTTCGCCAGAATGAAAATGCTCCATTGGGAGCTCTTGATGATGTCCTCACGTTGTGTCCAGTCGTCCCCTCGTCCTTCCGCCGCTCGTTACCATTTCCATTTGAGTTCTCTATCTGCTTTTGCCTGTGTTCAATATCCGTTGTCCTGGCGGCGCCACAGCAGCAATGGCCGGTCAATTACAGTATGGAGTCCAGTTACCCACCCCCCCCCCTCCCTTTCCTCATCCACTTATACCTCCCAGAGTCCTCCTCGTCCTTGCTGCTGCAGATTGACATTGACTATGCAACGAAGTGTAAATGAGCAAAATATTACGCAAAATTGCAAAAATATGCCCGGGGCCAGGGCAAATGAAATGATCTCTCCCACTCTCCCCCTCAGACTCTCCCATCAACTCTCCAATTCTCCACCTCTGATGGCTGTTGTGATGGGGTCTAAGCTCTCTGCTCTCTGAAATATGATGCCCGTCATCAGCAATGTGTTGCTCTCCTCCCTAACTCCCTCCCTCCCTCCCGCCGTATCCTTCTCCTCTACTTGTTGTTGACTCTGTCAGTGGAATAATCGAATGCAAAATAACTTTTTCAATTTGAACGCCTGCCACATAACTCCCTTCACTCCACTCTCCACTACCCCCCTCTATCTCTACACTTTCCACTTTCGCCGCACAACAAGCAATCACTTCCACTTCCATCAGCCCTTGTTGCTGTTGTTGTTGTTGTTGTTTGTGCTCACGTTTGCCACATTTTCCACGTTTTCCATGTTTAATTATAAGCCTGCTGCCGCACTGCCACTGCCACTGCCACAGCCACAACCACTCAAAGCAGCTAAAGCTGCCACAAGGGAAATTTTGCGCAAGGGCAATGCACAGTGGTGCCAGACTAATAGAAAATGCAGTTGGTAGCAAATTTTTAAAAAAATACATAATTTACATACATTTCGCTTGCACTTTTAAGTTATTCAAAAATAATCAAAAAATTTTAATTCATCTACTTTTCTTTATAATATATACAACATATCGTTTTCAGTTCTTTTGCACATATTTTTGTATATATCTTGAGAAATACTCATCGGAAACACCTCGAAAAAGAATAAAATTCAGCTGTTGAGTCCCAGAATCAAATAAAATAAAAAAAGGGTTTGAAAAATTTGCAATTTTTGATAATTTTGCCAAGGAATAGCAACTCTTAATTAAAAAATTTGAATAACTATTCAATGTGAATATGAAAAAATTTCTGATGCAGTTTCAACTCTTCATAATAAAATATTTATAACTATTTATTGTGAATATCAAGAAATTGCTGATGCAGATTTAAATCAGCTTCAAAATCATATTCAGAAATCCGAAATTTAAAAATTCGTTTGATTTTTGCAATAGTTTAGAAAACACATACATTTATATATTTTCCAAGAAATACATTTTTTCTATTAACTTTTCACATTTTTGCCAAATTTATATTATAATTTTTTTTTTAATTTAATATATAATATATTTAAGAAATATTTCTTGTCTTCACACAATTTTTCAACTATTAATTCATTTCAACTAAATTTCTAAACAACTAAATCGGCCCCACTGTGCAGTGACAGTATCTGCAGCGGGCTGCTTGTGTGCTGCTTTGTTACATTGTGTATCCTTTTGAAGCTCATTTCAGCGGCAACAGGAGTTTGCCACAGCAGCAGCAGCAGCAGCAGCAGCATCTCTGATGACTGGCAAGTGTTTTTGCCCAAATTGAATATTGATTATGAAAATAATAAGCAAGAATTGCGTAACTTTCTCGCTGCCTGCCTGCCTGCCTGACAGCGACAGCAGCAGTCACTCCTCACTTCTACTCGCACAACGGGAGGAGAGAAGTGGAGTAGTGATGAGGGGTGGGAGAGTCAAAGGACATTCGCGTGCGTGAGGAGTGTGCGGACTTGACGCAAGGCTCAAGTGTCCATTGATTGACTGCCATTAGGGCGTATACGTAATAAGCAGGCAGTCAACAGCGGAGGCAGCCGCCATCTCAGCACCCAGGCTAATCAAAGAGTGTTAATTTTCCCAAAGGACTCGCCTCACATTACAGCATTCCACTTACATCCCCCTTCCCCCCTCGCTTTCACATATTCTCAGCATATATTCGCTCACTCTCTCTCTCTCTCTCTGTATCTCTATTTGGCGAAAACTCATTTGGGCGTGTGCGAAAATTGACGAAAATTCTGTGTCTGTGTCTGTGAAAATCAAATTTGTTGCGTAAGTTTTTGCACAGTTTTCCAAACAGGGAGTTGCTGCACACGTCATGTGACAGCTGCTGGTTTCCAATGAGACCAACTTCTCAGTTGTTTATTAATAAATTAAGCAATTAAATGACATTCGCTTGGCCAGCAGGAAAACAAGGGGGGTAATTGAGGGGATGCGACAATCGGGGAAGGAAACAAACGGAGCATTGTTTATCCTAATGAAAATCTAATAAATTCGCACGTGAATTAAACCTGAGACAACTATAGTGGCAGTCTGCTTATTGTTGCCACATTCATTGTGGCAAGTCACGTGCATAATGCATAATTTTGTGCCCCACACTACCCAGCTGAAGTTGAGGTTGAGTTTGATGCTTAAAATAAGAAGCAGCTGCTGCCACTTGCCACAGATAATTATCACAAGCAAAAGCTTGCCACACACAGAGAAACACACAAGTTGCCACATAGATTAAACGCACGGAATTCAATCGATAAATTTTGCAATTTATATGATATCGAGGCAAGAGTTTAAATTTAATTCAAGGATTATGATGCGGTTGATGTTGCAGATGAGAGAAATTCTATGCAAATTCCAAGAAATATTTAAAGACAATTTTAAATTTAAATTTTAAAGGCATTAAGAAAATAAAATAAAGTATTAAAATAATTTCAAAACTGCAGTTTAGTTTAATGAATGGATGATTCTAGTTTCCATAAATTCTTTGAAAAATTATGAAGTATATTTTAAATTCAGAAAAAAAAATATATATTTATATGTAAAGAAAAAAACCTTTTTCAAGATATCTTATCCACAATATTATGCATAAGTTCTTCAATATAATTGCTCTCTTCCATAATACACTGCCATAAAATAGTTTACGCCAGCAATTATTCATAATTGTATTCAATTACAGCAAATTTTCTATGGATTATTAAGCCAAGAATTTATTTCACATGCCGCCAAATTTGTCTAAATCTGTGAAGATGGGCATCGTAAAATCTATAAAATGCTAATAAGTGAAGCCTATAAAATGCCTGATATCTGTATGTATGCGTTATAAAAATGAAGATGAAGAAGAAGCAGCAGCATTAGCTTAACTGTTTGGCATTGATATGAAGCGTAATTAGCGGTAATTAAATTAATTTCGACAAAATGCTAACAAACTTCAAATTCAAATTCAACTTTGACTGCGCCTGAATACAGATTTTCAAGCATAAAAACTGGCTAAAGTTAATGATAATGTCCGCGTATAAAAACAGTCATACACTGAGAGAAATAATTTATAAATAATATTATCAGAAAATTGCATTCTAATATTTTTCAAATAATATTTATAGACAAGAAGAGAACAAAATTTGTATAATGTATTGCAAATATTTTCTGTGTGTCTGCGAAACCGACATACTATTTCTCTCAGTGTAGCCAATAAATTTGTGTGTTTACAGGCCATGTATCGCTAATAAGCTTATGTCAGCGTTAAAAGTGACTCATCAGCCCGAAATGGGGCTATTTGTCAGTTAATAGGCAATTCGCATAAGAATAATTGCATGCCTGGCAGCAGTCAGAGTCCTTTAAGGACTAACCCGCAGCTAAATATCAGCCATAAAGCAAAACATATATGAAAAGGCAAAGAAGCAGACAGAGCACAAAGATAACGATTGCAGAGTTGGATTACTTAATGTTATTTTTTTATATTTTTTTACAGCATTTAAATTGCCTCAAGCTAATTTCGAGATTCTCGACTTCCCGTCTTCAGTCCCGTTAAACTGACATCCATGCAATTATTGAGAGGAACTGAGAACTTTCGAGAAATGAGAGTGGCCTGGCAAGGAGAAATGAAATCAAATATCTGGCAGAGGAAAGTCAATAAAAGTTTCAAGTAATTTTTGTGCCTATTTTAAATAGGGGGGGCAGAAGGAGACATGAATTCTTCACACGCATGCCAAGGTCTCAATTACCGCTGTAAAGGGGGGAGGTGAACGGAGCACAGATTACATGAAAAGTGGTCCTCGCTCACACACTCGATGTTAAATGAGGGGCGCCGCAGGGGAACAATTAAAAAACGTAACGTGATCAAAATTTGGAATTTCTTTTGAAGGTCCTTGAAAGTCGTTTTCGCTATGAAATTAGACAAAGTGCTTGGGCATGGGCAAAAGCGGACCCTCCTCGGCACATCCACATCTATATCCTCCTATATTCCTATATTCCTTCTGCTCACATACCCAGTCCGGGCTGCTCGCAAAAGTCATAAAATGTGAAAAACTGCGCCCAAGTTCGTAAAATTTTAATGAGTTTCCCAGCGTTTTGGTTACTTCGCTTCGGCCTTTTTAATGCTCAATTGACGCCAGAAGAATAGAAGAAAGGAACCACTGAAAATCTTAATATAAATTTATATAAGAATTAAAATGTTCAACAACAAAGAAATAAATTCGTTTTAAAATTCAACCAACACAAAAAAAAATAATGCTGAATAAATAGAAAAATTATTCAGATTTTTTTTCTCTCTCTCTACAAAAATGTGCACAAAGTCGGGGAAAAATTGAGGAAATAACTGCGGGGTAGAATGCAATTATTCATGACGCAGGGAAATGCATAAAAATTATGTAATAAAAATATGAAAACATTTCCTATAAAAATATAATCAAAAAAAAAAAAACTGTTAAATGTTATAGCATTAACAGGAGTATAAAAGGTTGTCTGGTGATTGATCTATTCAAATTAATTTCATATAATATTTCGAAGGTCCCCAAAAATTAGTTGGAACTTTATGTCGGTCTTATCTCTGCCATATAATATTCGTATAACAAGTAAAGGCCTTTTGATGAAACGAGTAGAAGTCGGGAGTTGTCCTCATCAAATGTCAAGTGCATAATTGCCCCGTAAAAAAGTGTTTCGTGTGTTGTCCATCTTTTGCCAACTAAACACGACCCCACAAATATAAAAGTCAAGCAGCAAAAACATCAACGACCGTAATAAGCGAGATATAGAGACAGGTTAAAAGGCAAGGTAAGGCAAGGGTTCGACCTTTCTGGAAAATAGGGGGAGGGTTATGTAGACAGACAATGGGACCCTTATACTCTCAAAAACATACACACACACACACCTAGTTGCCTTTTTGCCTGGTCAACGGAGGTGGACAGCGTTAAGGGTTGGGGTAGACAGGTCAAAAGCGGGCAAGAGAGCGGCGAGGGGAGAAAGTGGACAATGGGCAAATGGACGGCAGGCAAATAGAGCAAAGCGAACAAATGAGGCAACAATCAAATGGCCAAAAGACAAAAGGTTAATTACAACAACGAACAACAACAGCAAACAACAATGGCAACAAAAACAACAATCATAAAATGATCAAATTAATAAAGAGCTGCAGACAATCAACAAAAAAAAAAAAAAAAGAAGTAAAACAAGGTCGAGAGTGTGAGAAAGAAGGGTAGAGTGCTAAAAATATGAATACACTGACAAAAATAATTGAAAATTTAATAATTTTAGTTAAATTACTGAATATAAAATAAATATATTAGATCAAGGTGGAGAGTGAGAAAGAAGGGAAGGAAATACACTGACAGAAACAATTTGTGAAAAATGAAATGAAAATAAAATAACAATAAAGAAACTCTGTAATTTCCATTGAGATTCTCTCAGTGTATTGAACAGTGTTTTGCTCGGTGGTAAAAGTGTTTGGAAAAATCGCATAGGAAAAATTTACAACACAAATGGAAACAAATGTGCGCCGCACGCAGTGCCGACCAACAGGGGCAGTGCTGCCACTGAGAGAGGGAGGAGGTGATGGTGGTGGGGGCAACAAAACATAAATTTAATTTATTTGCGTGTAATAAACCACAAAAACAAAACTCATGAGTCTCAACAGAAGAACCGTCCTCCACAGCAAAAGCGACAGGCACAATTTTTGGCCAGCTGCGTTGCCGCCGTTGCCTGCTTGCCGCATGCCGCATGCCACATCAACTGCCACCCGCCACTCGACAGAAGGAGGAAAATCGAGTGGAAGAAAAAAAAACGAAACAATTCATAGGCATTAATAATAACAGCAACAACATTTGTGATTGTGAAAATTAAAAAGATGATTTCTCACACGAACTGAACTCATTGCAAACGTCATGCGTCAGCTCATCATCGTTTGCATCATTATTCTCATCGTTGTGCGCATTGTTATCATCATCATCATCATCGTCATCACGGAGTGCGCAAAGAAAACGCTAATGGGAATAGTAGAGAAGCAATGCATACAAGATGATAATAAAACTGGGAATGTTTAAGGGAATGCCAATGGAAATGGAAATGAAAATGGTTATGGGGTTGGGAATGGCAATGGGAATGGGACTGGGACTAGGTCTGAGAATGACGATGATGATGAAAATGGGTAAGCAAACAGCCAATTTGAAGCATGATGCTGACTAGGCACAGTGGAACAAGACTCAGTATCAGTATTAAACTCTCTTTGGGGGAAGCTAAGACGGCGGAGATATGACGTTTGAGTTTCAATGTAATATTTAACGTACGCTATATTCTATTTATTTCTAATATTTTCGCTGATAATTCTTAATACAATTTACTCGTATTCTGATTGAATTTAATTAATCCATATTATTTTTATATTCCCAAAAATTATAAACTCTCTTTGGGGGAAGCTAAGTCGGCGGAGATATGACGTTTGAGTTTCAATGGAAAATTTAACGTACGCTATATTCAATTTATTCCTAATATTTTCGCTGATAATTCTTAATAGAATTAATTCGTATTCTGATTGAATTTAATTAATCCATATTATTTTTATATTCCCAAAAATTATATGAAATTATTGCGCTGCATGAAATCGAGCAAAATTCGCATAATTTGCAACACTGGAATTTCTGTGAAATATTTTTGCAACTCGCAGAAACCAACAATTTATGTGAAAATCAACAAAATGTTGAATTAAACCGCAAACTGGAAAATAATTATAAAAACAGATATTTAGCTAGTTATACTACAGGATAAACCATAGATAGAGACAAGGAATGAGCGAGGGAGACAGAGAGTGACAGAGAGAGAGAGACAGAGGGGGTGGTGGATAATACATTTGCATGATTTGCAGCTTTTGCCCACGGTAGCGCTGTTTGTGCAACCGCCGCCGCGTTGCATGTTGACAGATAAACAAAAACAAACAAACACAACAAACAAACAGACATTTTTGGCCTGTGCATAGCACAAGGAAACCCTGAATCCCTGACAGTCGTGGCTCGGCTCGAGTCCTGTGCCGGTGAGCAAGCACCCTATTAATGCTTATTACACGGCAACAATGGGTGCACAGACTCCTCGTCCCCCTCCCATATCTAGCCACATCCTATCTAGCTTAGCCTTAACAGCTACTCCTCCCACTCTGCCTACCTATGTATGTCCTTACCCTGTGCCGGGGCATGTCCTGTAAGCGCAGCGAGTGCGCGTGATTGCGTGTTACTACAGTGAACTCTCTGCACATAATGCCGCACACACACACACACACACACATACACACATACACACATACACATACACACAGAGTGTATGCAGTTGGTGTTGTTGTTGTTGTTGGGTTCAAGTGTTGAGCGTGTCGAGCGAATCCTTGTTTACCGTTGTTGCAATTGTTTTTCGCCGTCATTATTATCGCTGCTCTTGTTCTTCCGCTGCCAGCCTGCCATCGCTGCTGCTGGTGCTGCTGGTGCTGGTGCTGTTGTTGAATATTACATGGCCAGAGTTGCCATATCCAGGAGGCATGCCCATGTCCTGCGCGTCCTTCGGCGGCAGCTTGTTAAGCGCTCAAGTGCTGTGGCAAATTCGTTTTGAACGCCACTCCAAAGCGCTCGTCCAGCCACCCAACGGCACTCCACCGACCTACCGACCTGCCTCCCTATTTCCCTTTCTCTGAAACCCACTCTGGGTCTGGGTCTGGGTCTGGGTCTGTTTCTTTCTATGTGGACTCTATGGTGCTTTCAAGCACTCAAAGAATCTCACAAAAGCAGAAAACAAGTACCAGGAGACCCGCAGAATTTGTTGTTGGAAATGGCAATGTAATTTGTTCTTCAGTTCATCTACAGAATGTAGACATGTCGACCACCATGTGCGAAAGAGAGCTGGCTAAATAAGTGAGTACTAGAGACTATGGTAGTATGAGGTGGCAACCCTGCACTACAATTTTTGCTTTTTGGTATGTTTTACCCCTGGGATTACAATTACATTAAATATATACTTGTATGAAAACGTCTGCATAATACTCAACTTCAAGTTGAGTTGCAGTTCTTCACATCAACAGACTCTAATGCCACTGCTTCTCCATCTTCTTCAACAACTCGGTTCACAATTATGAATTAGACGAATGAATACTACTCAAGTGCCCACACTCAACACTTGTGAGCATAAATACTATAATACGAGACCATAAAACATTATACAGATGAGCATGATTCTCCAAAGTTGTGGTTGGTTAGAAAGAATTTAAAATAAAATGTGGAATTGTGGGTAAAAAGATGAAAAATCTAGAAAATATCTGATTTTTTACTAAGATTTTAATAGTTCTATATTTATCTTAATGATTATTAATATTTATGTTTGTTATTAATCAAAAACCTTAAATTTATCTAAAAAAAAAATTAAGAAATAAGAAAAAAACAAGAAACTATCTGAAAAAAATCATATGTATAATTCGATCTACTTAAGAAATCCCTTATAGAGACAGTAAACTACTTTCCCCGCTGACTTCAATAAAAGGTTAATATCTGAAGATATCCCAAAGATAATACCCATGATAGAGCCACTCAATTTCAATCCCATAATCTACTCACCCTGTCCGTCTAAGTTAAACTCAATTCACTCTTTTGTTTTTTGTTTGGTCTCTCTTCTCCCAACTTTCTCTGCCCCCGCACAATCATTTAATCCCTATTGTAGAACTGTGGCGGGACCGAAAGGAGCACGGGCAACCCCTTAATGGCAGTTCACCTGCAACTAAATGAAAGGGAAAACCTTTTCGATTAGTTTTATGTTGGAGGAAACTCTAATGAGGCAGGCACCGAGCACGGTTCTCAATGGTACCAGAGTGCCATGGAGGAATGGCGGGGGGTAACAGTGTGCGGGTAAAAGCCAAGTTTGTTACCTAATTAGCAGAGGTCACACAACTCTCTTGACTTCGGGGCAATTAAATGCAAAGATGGAGTGCGATTCCAAGAAGCTGTCGAGCATTTAATTTCCACATAGCTGGACACGGTGCAGACCCTCCAACCAAACCTCCTCCCAAACCACCAACCCTGCCTCGCACAGTGGAGCGAACCTCAGGTTGAGGGCGTGGCAGAGTGGTAAATTGAATAAGGCTAATGCTCAGCAACTGTCAAGTGCAGTTAGACAAACACGGCAAAAAAAAAATAAAAGAGACGACACACAAAATAAAAGAGACAACAAAAAAGAAGAAAAACACACACACACAGATACAAATACATGTGGGACACTTGACGCTAAAAGTAAACGCTGGCGACGCCATTAGGCGCAACTTGGCCTGACAGCAAAACCGAACACCTAACCTAACCTCTGTTCCGCTCCCCTCAACGACTGCCAAAAAGGCAAAAGCAAACAACAACGACAACTTGGAGTAGAAGAAGCAGCAGCAATAGAGTGAGAGTCAAACAACATTGAACATTTTCGACAAACATGTCACACATTCATATGGGCAATGCTCGAAAACGCCCCCGCACCCGACCCCGACCCCGACCCCATCGCACGACCGCATTAGCACTGGCCGAGGATGGCACAGTGGTGCCAAGTGTAAACAAACATAACCGAAAATAGAAAATATTGAACTAAAGTAAAAGTTAAAAATAAAACTGAAAAAGTCTTCAAAGTTATGTCTTTATGATAGAAAGAATATATATTAATAAACATAAAAGTCGGAATAACTTATAAAAGAATAATTAATTAAAATAAAAGTTTTAAATATATATAAAAAAAATTCAAAATCATGATAGGCAAAAAGAGAGAATTTATAAAATAAATAAAATTGAGCCAAAATAACTCACGGAATAATAATTAAGAATAATATTAGTTACAAATATGTACAATAAAAAAACCCTAAAAAGTCGTACTAATGAAAAAAAAAGCAAAAATTTTAATACAAAAATTATTTGATATTTTTTGTATAATTCCTATTTTCTATTAGACCAGTGTGCCTGGCACTTGACACCGTCGTCGTGCGCCCCCAATGGGCCTGGCAACAGCGTTCAACTTGTCGACTCGGTTCCCTCTCCCCCTGCTACGATCCATAGTACCATTTCTTAGGTTCACCATACCGCTGCTCTAAGTGCATATGTACATCGATCGAAATCGAACCATACGCCACTGTCTCGCAGTCGCAGTCGCAGTCGCTGTCAACGTCGCTGCAAGCGCTGACGGTGGCGTTGGTGTTGGTTGTTGGTTGTTGGTTGTCGGTTGTTGGTGTTAGTGTTGCCTTCATGCGGCCCTTCAATCAGCTGTCAAATGAAAATGTCAAAATATCAAAAGTGAAAAAGGCAAAGTAAACTTAGGCCCGGTCGAACAGACGAACGGACAAACAGACGGACGGACGGACGGTCGTTCGGTCTATGCGTCTGTCCGTCGGTTGTCGGTTGTCGGTTGGTGCCGAGTTCGAGCCCATTATTGTATTTCTTGTACGTTGCCAGCCTTTTAAGAGGTTGCCCATTGTTGCTGTTGTTGTTTTTTCGTTTGTTTGTGTGTTGGCATCATTCGCTCGGTTGATTCGTTAGTTTCGTTAGTTCGTCATGCAATCAGTCAGTCATCCACTCGGCCTGTCCGTCCGTCCGTCAGTCACCCAGTCCCAATCCAGCGCCTCTAAGTGGCCCTAAAACACAAAACAACACAACAACAACAAAAAAAAAATCGACGAAAAAAAAGTATCTAAAATAAAACTCAAAATGCATCCAGGCCAGGCCGTAAAACCATATGAAAAGCAAGCATAAACAAAGATAGAGAATGAAAGATTCGAAAAGAAAAGAGTATCGCTTCGAAAAAAAAAGTCATATAAATAGATAGGAAATAGAAAATATATCTATTGGAACAAGAACAAGTTGTGGGATCCAGCTGTGGCATTACACATTAGACATTACCCTGACAAGATATACAAAAGTGAAATATTAAAAAAAAATCTATATTTACGTTTTATATATACAAATCTATTTCAAATTAATTTTGAAAAAATAAACATACATATGTATATTTTTTACAAACTAGTGATAAGTCAAAATCAACCATATTTACCTACTTAAGGTTCTTTGTGTTTTAAAGATCCGTTTCTTTTTTCGGTAACCCTGTAAAATTCTGATAATTCAAATTAAGATTTTTTAATAAGCTATTCTTGATTTTTGGCATTACATTTAACCTTGACTGTTGAGCTGCCATCTTCTATATAATCACGTTGTCTATTTTTCTGACAACCCCATAGAATTGAATGACTTAGGCTAAATCTATTATTTCTATATCTCAAATATGTACCCCGCCTTCAATGGATTCAATAATATCGCCATCAATTTTCATTGTTTTTCAAACACGTCGCACCCCAAAAAGTTAATCAAGTGAAAAGTCGCAAAGCGAGAAAACTACTATAATAATATGGCCAAATGAAAGGAAAGTCTTAACTAGACTTTTCTTATTTTGAGGTGTGACACTAGGCAATAGGCCACAAAGGCAACGGCACTCGGCAATTGGCAATGGTTATGGACACGTTTGACATTTGACGTTTTGATTTTGTTTTTTTTCTTTTTTTTTTTGTACCTCCACGTTGTCAGAGACATTTTCTTCTCTGTTGGTGAGCTTCATTTGGCCCAGATCGAGTTTGGTATTGCCAAATGGATTGCCAACAGACGAAGCAGCAGCAGCAGCAGCAGCGACAGCGGCCACAATAATAACAATAACTCAGAACCCAATTTCGTTGCTGGCAAGGAAAATATCATATGGAGGCAGACACCATAAGTTTGAGGTTCAGCTCGGGTTTGCGACCGATGCTCGTTTTGGCTTTATGGGGTTTCGGTTTCTATCTGGTGTTGTTTGTTGCTTCCTTAATTTTGTACACCTTTTCTCTATGGCATTTTCTTTGCTGTGTATACCCTGTAAACATACACGGACAGATGGGTTACTTCGACTACAGAGAAATTGATTTTCAGTGGAGGTGCGTAAAAGAGGTTCAATCAGTTGCTTGGCTGAGGTTAAGGGTGACGGTAGGTTAGTGGGAGTGTAGTGGTTAGTCTGCCGGTAAGCAAGGTTAACCTTTTGCCTACCACTGCCAGGGTAACTTGCCGTCAATCAATTTGGTTGACAGCGCTGCTCGCTTGTCTCTTTTTGATTAGGCAGCGTCACAAATCAATAGCATTGAGAAACGCACGAATGAACCAACAACGCACCAGAGACCATAAAAAATGCTTCAATGTATCTGTGTGTGTGTGTGTGTGTATATAGTATCTATATCTGTTTATGTGTGTGTGCCTTTGTAATGCCATTTATGGGCTGAACCATTGTATTACCAATATTTTTTGGGCTCTGGCTGTTGCTGCTTCTGCTTCTTTTTTATTTGGTGTTGTTATCACATATACCACTTATTTTTTTCTATATATATATATATATGTATATATTTTTTTTCTTTATTTATTTATACTTGTTTTCGTATGTGTGAGTGGGTGTTGCTCGTGCGCTTAACGGGTTTTCATGGCTTTAACGGTTACTGCTCTTTTACGACTTTTATTATTATTATTAATGCCATGTATTTTCCATTTTCGGCTCATGATCTATTGTTAGCGCTGCAAACCGCAGAAACCGATGAAATCCGAAATTGGTTTCCACATTACACACACACACACACACACACTCGCATGCATAATTTATGCAATTCAATCGAAACAAAATAGAAATAAAAAAAAAACAATGCTAATCAAATTTGTAGACAACATTTTCAATTCCTTGGCGCTCATATCAAATGTCAACGAATTCATTTGCATTTTTATGCAACTTTATTTCATTATAACGCTGAGCAATTGATATCGATATGTTAAAGCTGCGTTTATCGATAGTTTCTAATCGATTCGATTTCGCTTCAATAACAACTCAACGAATTTATATACAATTTTATGTAACTCCGTGTAATATCGTTGTGTTATCGCAAAAATGTATGGCTATAATGAGTTGTTATCGATTATTGTTGCGTTTATCGATAACTTCTTCAGTTTCAATTTGATTTTGCACTTTGGTATGTGCATCCGTTTTTCATTTTCGGCCATTTAATCATATTCAATGTCGCCGTTTTCCATTATATTTTACAATTTCCGCATTGAAATTAATTTCTCGCTTATTCCTCCAACTCCTACCCACCCCCCCCAGGGAATATTTAAATTTTTCTTTTCTTTTTTTTGCTTTTAAATCTGTTTAATGTGTTTGCTCGGCCAACAGTCGATGCAGAATTTTTATTAAAAGCAGAGAGGGAGAAGCTAAATGACAGGCACAGGCAGAGGCCGAAAACTGAAAACGATGACGATGATGATGATAGGAAAGCAGAGAAAGAGAGACAGAGAGAGGCAGAGTGCAGAACGAAGGCAGGATAAAATAGTATGAGAGAGAGAGAGTAAGGAAGCAGCAAATTGCGGCAACTCATGGCGCAATCGTCAATTATGGGACGACAACGACAAGAAGTAATGGCAAGCAAAAAGAAGACGAAAAACAGAATAGTAGACGAAGGAAGCGACGAAAGCGGAAAAAATATTGTGTTCGATAATCAAACCGAAAATGTGCACAGCTTGAGTCAAAATAAGGCGAACAAAATGCCAAAACAACAACAACAACAATGTGAATGTGTGTGTGTGTGTGGATGGAGTGTGGAAAAAAGGGGCAGAAAAACCAGGAAAAATATATGTATGTGAGTGAGAAGGGCAGGGGGTGCAGGACTTTTAAACAGCAGGATATGCGTACAATTTTTGGCAATTTGCCACCCGCCGCCGTCGCCGCCACCGCCGCTGCACGCGTCGCTGCCAACGTCGAACGCTCTCTTGGCTGTCGCTTGTCCAGGGCCCAACAACAACCGAGCCGAGCCCATAATTAAATTACATACAACACACACACACACACACACACACACACACTAGTGTACATGCATTTACAGTTTACATGCACGTGTACGCGTGTGTCTGTATGTGTGTGTGTGAGTTTTGTTTGCCTGCTGACTTGCTTTTCTTTTCTTTTCGATTCTTTGCTTGATTTCAAGGCCCTCGCTCACTCTCAGTCGATGTATGTGAGTGTGTGCGAGAGAGAGTGTGTGTGTGTTCCTCTCCCACCTCCCCCCCCCCACACACACACACACACAATACACCAACAACATCCGGCAACACATTGACGAAAACTGACGACGCCTCGTCGAAAACTTTCGGGCAAGAGAGAAAGGCACAGCATGAAAGAAGAGAGGGAATAGAGCGAGAGAGTGAAAAGAGAGAGGGGGGGTATCATGAGTGTGCCTTTTGCATTGGCGCCGTCGCCGCCGTGTGTAACTGTAAAATATGTAATCACCGAAATATTGTTTGTTGTTATTGTTTTTGTAATTTAAGTAATTACTTTTTTATTTGCGGCACATGTGTGTTTGTCTGTGTGTGTGTGTGTGTGTGTGTGTGTGTGTGTGTGTGTGTGTGTGTGTGTGGCAAGACAGGAAACGTCAACTGCAAGGACAATTAATAAATGCACTGAAAATCAAAAGTTGAGCAAAGATGAGATATGTTAGCGTGGTGAGGAATCCTTGAAATGATTATATTCCTATGATATTTAAGAACCTTCAATAAATATAAGAAATATGTATTAGAAAAATGATAATATTTCTAAAGTAGTTAAGAGTCCTCCGCAAAATATAACATATAATTATATTCCCAGGATAGTTAAGAGCCCTCAGTTAAATATTAGAAATAGCAAAAAAAAAACATTATTGTATTCCTAGGTTAGTTCAGAGCCTAAAGGTAATATGAAATACCTTGTAATAAATAATTTCCTTGGGTACTCAAAAACCCTGAGACAAATATAGGTAATATTAGAAAAAATAATTATATTCTTAGGATAGACCCTTCAGATAAATATGAAAATTATTAAAATTATATTTATACACAAAGTCATAAATCTAGCTGTCGTAGTAACCTACAACCTATAGAGGTATACAAAGAAAGACAAATTCCTTTCGAAACCCTAGCAAACCTTTAAAACTGAACCTCTTTACCTGCCTTTTAACCATAACTAATTTTCTACTTTCCCCTAGATAATTTGTCAATAAGCTGCAGAGAAACCGAGAAAATTTTCAAATTGCTGAGAATCATGTGGGGAAATGGGTTTAAAAGACTACCTCAATACCTGTAAATAAAACTTATTATACACAATTTTCGTCTTACATTGATAACATGCTATTAAAAAGACGAATGTGGTAGAAATTATCCCGAAAGTAATTTGGCAATAAATCTCTAGAACAGAAACTATGATCTACTTGGCTTAAGCTATGAGTAATATAAATTGAATTGAGGGTTAAAGATAACAAACATTGTCCTAATCCCAACTACCCATACTCTTACCACTCAACTTTTTCCTGCTCTTTAATAATATATCAAAAATACCACAATGAAATGGCAAAATAATTGAGGAACGGGGGAGAGAGAGGGAGAGTTGAGAAAATATATGTACATGCCACACCCTGATGGCAAAAACTCATTTGTAAAAATTAGTTACTCTTCAAAAATTCTGGATATATAGTATATAGTATATTCCCGGCATATACTTAAGCATGTCCGTGAAATTGTATAACTCAACCCTACTCGACCTTTGCCGTGCCGAACAGCTGAGGTTCATCGCGAGAGAGAGACAGAGAGAGAGAGGATTGAGAATCGTAGCCAGCTGAGTGGTTAATTGTATTTTGTTGTCCGACCGATGCGAGAACTTATGACCTTGAATTCCAAATCAAAAGAATAATCAACATCATCATCATGACGATGACGGACAGCAAGCAGTGGAAAAGAGACAGGCAGCTTACTGCGGGAGCGAGCGAGGGAGAAGCGACCTCGGATTACGAATGCTCGGCGCGTGACTTCCAGTTAAGACCTAATTATGTCAGTAACTCATACGAGATTGAAAGAGAGAGAGAGACGGTGATAGAGTATAAGAGGGAAAGAGCAAGAGTGGGCTGTAAGGATATAGTACAAACGTGAGAGCAATGCGTGCCAGGCACGCACGACAGGCGGTAGACCGAGCGTCCTTTGAAAGGGATGTGCGTTGCTGGCGGTCCTGATGATGATGACGATGACGATGACGATGACGATGAGATGCTGTTGACGCAAATTCAAAAAGATTTGCAACCGAAAAATGAAAGGTGCTGCAAGCCGCAATTGCTTGTCGCCCCTTTATGCCTTTGTTGTCACAAGGGGTTGCTTTGCCGTTACCGTTGCCTTTGCCACCCGTAGCAGCAGCCGAGGTACATGCTACATGCTACATGCAGCCAGCAGGCAGAGGCAGAACTCTTCGTACTCGTCCTCGTCCTCGTCATCGTCATTCATACATTTCGTTTAAACAGATTTTTGAGCTATTTTAATGATGCGATTTGTGCAGCGCTTGAAAGCAACCACCCAAAAAAACACAGTTGGAAATGCTGCCATTCAAAACATGCTCACCCAGTCTGTCAGTCAGTCAGTGAGTCAGTGGGAGAGCAGCCCACTCACCCAGTTACTAGAGGTCCTTTGGCTTCCTTTCTCTCTCTCTCTCTCTGTGTGTCCTTTCTTGCCTAGCAACAAGCGATCAGAATTCGCCCCCTTTTTTGCGCATACATAGGTAAATAACATATACAATTTCTCGCTGTTTTCGCCCCGGCCGGCATCTGGCCATGTGCTGCATGCACCCCCTTGTTGCTGCCACACAGTCATACACTTACCCCATACATACAGACATACAACAGGCAACAACAACCCCCAAAGAAGCAGCACAAGCTGCGCACTCGAAACTGAATTGCAGGCAACAAAACTGAAGCCGCTGCTTATGGAAAATTCCATGCTTTAATTCGCTTCCACAAAATTCTTAAAGCCTAAACTTAGGATATATAGTTATGAATATGATTTATAAGGTGGGACTTACCTTATGAAAGTTGCAACATTTCATTTTCAGCAATTTCTTTGTTATTCTCTTAGATTTGCACTTCACTTTCCAATGACTTCCAGTGTGGCTTTATTTCCAGATAGTTCTTATCTCTCTGTCTAGTTTTGCACCTCACTTTCCATGTCTTTAGCGTACTTCCATTAATTTCCAGATATTTCCTCATTCCCATGGCTTGTGGCTTGTTTTCCACTGCACTTTCCCATGGCTGTAGCTGATTTCCAGTGGAACTTGCCTTATGCCTTGGAAGTCATACAGCTGTTTGTTGTTAAATGTGCTCATATCTTAAGTTAATCCAAGTCTTTTACAACAACAAATCGTTCCCTTGAGAGCCTCCCCTTGATGTGGAAGTGTGTGTGTGTGATTGTGGGTGTGTGGGTGTGTGTGAGAGTATTATATCTTTCAGCTTTAGAGCTGCTGCTGCTGCTGCTGCTGCTTGGCGTAATTCCAGACTCGTCTCGTTTTTCATAATCATCTTAATAATTTCACAACTCATGTCTTTATTACATTTCTCCTTTATTTTGCTTTCTCCTCTTCACTCTCTCTCTCTCTCTCTCTCGTTGCTGTTGCTGTTGCTGTCGAGGCTCTTCTTCATCCTGCCGCATTATAATTTTCTTGCTCTCCATGGAATTTTTTAATTTAGACAGAGCAAAGTATCTCATACATTACGGTACGGCACAGAGCCCATCTCCGGCTAAAAGTATCTCATGCGTGAGTATTGCATGCTGCTGTTCTTCTTCTTATTGTTGTTATTATTATTATTTGTTGTTGTTGTTGTTGTAGCCTCCGTTTCCACGCATTTCCCTCATTTCCATTGCTCTGCCGCTGCCCCTTTAACTACACACACTTACACGTAGTGTGTGGAGGAGTTGCGGTAGCGGGGGTGTTGGTTACTGGCGCTTGAGCTGCGCGCTTTTCATCAAAGATTTTCCATTTCCCCGGGCTGCTTGGGGATTCTGTGGGGCCCCGTGCAGTTAGATGTTGGCGGATTTGCGTGTCGTGTCTTGACATTTTGTAATTTAATCCGTCGTCACTTTTTTTTGTCACTACTCACTAAAAAAAATATGGTGTCAAGAAGAAGAAGATTTTGCACGGCAATTAAAATGATATCGATATTTGCATATAGATAGCATAATTATTATTATTTAATTATAACATTTAAATAATTAATACTTATTTATTAATATTTACATTTAATATACTTAATTTTTAATTTTGTTATTAATTGTAACTCCTGTTATTATTTATTTTATTTATTAGTTGAGCGCCACTTACGATATTCAAATGAGCTCGATATTCGTGTCACGCAGACTCCCATGAGATTCGCTTGATAGTGCAATAGTTGGCAAATCGCGCTGCTGTTGAACTGATTGGCAACGCTGCAGTTGCGAATATCGTTGAAAAAATGCGTAAATTATGTTTAATCGTTTTGTGTTTGTCGTCGTATTGTACGCAAATGCATTCAACTAATTTATTACAAATAGAAACACAAAACTAACTTAAAAATTTGTGGAAAAACAATGCATGTATGTGTTTATGTGTGTGGGGGTACATACATACATACATATGTATTTTTATGTTCATGTTTATTTGTGTCCTATTAGAGAACAATATGACACGATCTCTCATCTCTTCTCATCTCATCTCATCTCTATATCGATGCTACCCCCCACTACAGCTGTGCTTGCGTTTTAATTTTAGAATGGCCTTCTAACAAAAGCAACAACAAAATCAGTATCAGAATGAGAATGAGACTGTGAAGGAGAATCAGTGGAACAGGTTCCATGCGTCGCCGCATTTCCGATCCCACACACACACATACTTATATAGATACTCCCGCACACACACATGCACATACACACAGTCAGTGTCATACATGTATACACCATTAGCTGCATCCTGATGGTAAATGCGACGCTTCCCCTCCCCTTTTGAACATGTGCCGCAGTCGAAGAAGGTGAGGAAGAGAAAGAAACGCAAGCAGTCGTAGTTAGAGGAACCCAAAAATATATTTCAAGGTCTGCCAAAGGCAGCGTTGACTTCATTTCTCTCCCTCTCTCACTCTCTCTGTCTCTGTCTGACTCTCTCTGTCTTTCTTGCTTAAACTTCTCTGCCTGCAGCTGCATCAAATTTGTAATTAGGCGGTGAAGACGTCGACTCCCTTGGCTGATTTAGTGCCCACTTTCTCAATGTCGTCTGGGATAGGATAGGAACTGGGAAGAGGGACTACGGACAGGTTCCCTTTTTTATACCCATCACGGCTATGGGCATGCCCTGCGTGTCAGCGGCATTTTTTTTTTTTTTTCTGTCGTTGCCTCTAAGCGAAAACTAATAATCATAAACAATTTTATATCACTGAAATTATCACAAATAACAAAATATTTTTATTAATGTCAGCTCGTAAAAAGCGTCAACTCGGCACGTAAAATGTCACAAAAAAAAAACCGAATAAAAGAACTCAGGGTAAACTAGTATGTGAAACAGGTCTAGAAATATTCCAAAAATACATGTATGTAGACTCACATATGTATATGATGAGTATATATCTGTTTCTCTCGGAAACAAAGATGAAAACTTTAGGGAAATGCAGAGGAAGGAAGTGAGGAAATCTTGTGGAGGATAATTTGGTATTAGAAAAATTAATATAGGATGGGGCAAAAGAAAATTATGATATTATTTTTAAATTTTTAAAATAGTTCCTTTTCAAGTTTAATCGAAAACCTAAAAAAATGCAAGTGTCCCAAAAAACCCCATATTCAATAATATATCTTAGATAAACCTTTAATAGACAAACCTTACTTACCCCACATATGTACCTCTAACTTATCCTTTAGATATTCTGCTATATTAAGCATATGAAACAGATCTTGAACTACTATATACCTTTAAGGCTACCACACTTTCATATAACTTATCATAAATTTGTAAAAATATATTTGAAGATCGAATATTTTCTAAAGTTTTTCGACATATTTTCAGAACAATTTAAAAACCTTTACGAACTGCAATATTTGAAGTAACCGCAAATGATTTATAGGTCTAATTAATTTAACAGACGAGCTCTGAACATATATCAAAGTGCAGGTAACAAATCGCCAGACTATATATAAAAGCTATAGACGATTATATATGTAGACATATGCATATATTAAGTTGATCATTTAACGATAGGTCCGATGGCAGCATGTGGACCTCGCAACGCTCCATCTCTCTCTCTCTTTCTATAGTTCGCTCTCTCTCTCTCTCTCTCTCTCTGTGTCTCTAAGTGCAGACATTTTTGGGAAATAAAAATAAAAATTGTTTTCGAGGAGGAGTCGAGCAGTAAAATGAATCTTTAATTGCCACTTGACGCCCCAAAAATAAAAAAAAATAAAAAAACAGCTCCAAAGACTTCCCCTCAATCTCGTCCCCTCTTCCCATTCTCCTCATGTTTTCTTGGTTTATGCATTGATTTTTTGATATTCGATTTTCAATTCCATTTCAGTACTTTTTTATATATATTTTTTTGTGGTTTTTTTTTTCTTCTGGATATCAGTTGAAGCTGAGAGGAAGGCGAGGTTCGCTCCTTGACTGCAATTCAACGCCCCACGATCTGCTTCTTCTTCCTCTTGCTCCTCCTTTGGGTCTTGGACCCGTTTTTATGAGTCTCGAGTGTTTTGCCAGCGGCAATTTAAATTATGATTATGGCTCTGAAGCGTAACCCAAGTGGCTGTTGTTGCCTCCGATGATGCCTCCCGATGCTGTCGGGGATCGCATCGAAACATTGGGAATATTGCGATTCCATTCGATACGATTTTGCTTGAATTTGGATCGGGGGATCGCATCGGATCGGATCGGATCGCATGTTTTCAAGTGGTCGTCGGTCGACAGCAATTAAATTCCCTCCCCTCCGTCAGCAACTTGAATTGAATTGCGTTTTGTTTTTTTTTTCCAAGCTCTCTAATCTAAATGGACTGCATTTTTGTAATTAACGCCATCAAATCATGTTTGGGGCCCCCAAAGGCAAAAAGCAACAAATGAAAATTGAACAGCAAACGATCATAAACATTCGAAATGAATTGCCCCATTTTGTTATTTTCTGTTGTATGCCACAAATTGCAACAAGCTACTTGAAAATTGTTTTAATGAAATCTCTCTCCCCGTTTCCTATTACTATACATACATTCATACACATATATTCAGACGATCCTCACTTGCATAATCTATATATGTTTTGGTTTTTTTTTTTCGAGATGCCATTAAAACAATTTGCCTCTTTCAATAAGAATACAACTCAATCTATTACTTATCTATAAGCTATAATTCATACACATTTAAAAACAATATCTTGAGCTAGCCTCAAGTACCTCATATATATGTATAGATACTAGAATTATGTGGAGCCATAAAGAGAACTCCTCAGACAACATGGTAATGGAAACTGCTTGAGATTATTATGATATATTGCATTATGTTCTGTAATAGATATTTATTTAGTTATATTTAGTAGAAATTCGCTATAAAGTTGAGTGACCCTAAGTAATCGGATGTTGAATATGCTGGAGGACCGCAAAATGGGTCTTAAAACTATAGGGTAATTTATAGTCGGTCCGCTCACTTAGGAACTCCCAATTGGGAAAATGGTGGATCACAACCTTTCACAAAAAGGAAGACCTTCTTTTTAGACCGTGAACCTTTGCCACTTTGAGCAATAACCCTAGGACGGCGATCCACAAATTTGAAGCTGTCTTGAGACTTCCTCATAATATTTTCTATATTAGTCGGGTCATATCTAGTCTATTTAGTCTAAATTAGAGTGTTTTGAATTGTATTCCTAGTTTGACTATTGATATTCTAGACGAATGCGAAATATTGCCAAGGGTTCTTAATTTTTAACTATATTAGTTTACACTTTAATTTAAAAGACAGAAAAATCTATCATAATTGTCAAAAATATTAGTAAACTTTAAATGGAAATTCAAAATTTTTATAAATTAGGGAAATTTCAAAGACAATATGAAAGAGATGGTCTAACAATGTACTGGGAATTTTAGGCAAGGTGCTTAGATAAATGTAAGTGTGCAATTGTTTGGATTTTTGAGAAATTAACGAAATATTGGTAAAAATTATTAACAATTCTTAAAATAACTTTTAGATTTGGCTCCTTCACTCTCTTCCTTTTCAGAAAAGAGAGTTCCGTCTCTTTTATCATATCATCTGATAGTTCTAAGCTGATAAGTAAATAAACAGAGTGTAGCTATTATCAGTTGACAAATGCGAACCGATCTTATCTCGGACCGTACTTGTGACCTACATATCAAGAAGCACGATCCGCAGTCTACGCCGTATAAAGCAGACCCTCTGAATTTATAGCTATCAGTTGTCAATGCGGACCTGGATCAGCTTCACACAAAATGCATGTCTGTGAACCGCAAGAAGTCAACTTTACGGGCATTAAACCTACCTTCAGTTTCACAAGCCACCAAGTGGGGTCCACTGTGGGAAACCCACTGATATCTGAGGTTGTGCAGAATCTAACGGACCGCAAGGAGTTCTTCTATGGCCTAGAGGTACTAACCCATTTCCGGGGAAAAGGTTGCTACTTGGATTTCAATGAGTTTCTTCCCGTTCTGCCATCGGTGCTCAGCATCGTCTGGATGAGAGAGTACTCGGAGTGCCTACACAATACTTCCATGGAGGATTTGCCGAACATGAAATTTGTGCAGCATCTCAACAATAACATAGCCGTCATGCCACATCTCTCCCTGTATCGCATGACCCGTCAAAAGTTGGATGAATTCTTGTCGCTGAATCCGAGCAATGTGTTGGTGGTGAGAGGCGATCAACATGATCCGGAGCAGGAGTTTCAATACGCCTACCAGGTAGTGCAGTACCTCAAGAAATCCACGAAAAGTGAGTAACCTGTGTAACCCCTATTTTTACAGGGTAATCATAGTTTATCAATATTTTGTAGACAAAATTTCAATTGCTGTGGGCGGTTATCCAGAGGGATACACGAGCTTGTCCACATTGCCACAGGATAAGGCACAGAATATACATTATCTCAAAGTAAAGGTAAACCAACAGCTTTAAAGCTCGTTATATAAATGACCTAAAGCTTTAAGATAAGCTCAAAGTCGTCTCACAACAGAGAAGATTTCAAAGCAAATTTTAGAAACTTAATGTCCACTGCTTAATAAGCACTTCAGAGCTTTTAAAGTAGCTTAATGTCAATGCACTTTTAATTACAAGTGCCTTATCAACATGACTTCGGCATAATTTTTCATTCCGTTTACAGATTGATGCCGGCGCCGATTTCATTATCTCCCAACTGTGCTACTCGTCAAAAGCAACCCTGGAATTTATACGCGATGTTCGTAGTGCTGGAATTACGGTCCCCATTATATCCAGTATAATTCTGCACGGATCGTATGCCCAGTATTTATCACTGGCTAAAATAACCGGGGTTATACTATCTGCCGAGGAGCTAGAGAAACTAGAGAAGGTCAAGGAGGATCATGATAAAGTGCGGCAATTTTTCCATCAACTGGCAGTGCGAAATATTCAACAGATTATAAATGCCGATGTGGGGGTATATGGATTCCAGTTCTTTACCTTGAATTGCTTTGAGCCTGTTAAGGAGGTACTCACAGAATTACGTGAAATAGGCATAATAAAAGAGCAGGAGCTGGAGCAGAAAAATGATGATTTAGCCGTTACAATATAGTCCAAAACTCTTCGAAATTCTCTATTTTCCACAAATCAATAAAATATGACTAATTAAAATCAATTCCAAGTACTTTATCGATCTTTTTATTTTCCATAAAAAAAGTTGCGCATTTTCTTAGTTTTGACCAACACTTAAGAACTGCATTCAAAGATTGTCCAATTTAAGACCTTCATTTTCCGACCCCTTCACAAGCCCAGAACTGTAGGGGAATAATGGGTTTTTGTGGGTAACAAGACTCCGATCTTCCATAACTTTCTTAATTCTCAGCCGATTTTCATGTTTCATACCTCAATTTCTTAGTTTTGACCAACACTAAAAAACTGCATTCAAAGATTGTCCAATTTAAGACCTTCATTTTCCGACCCCTTCACAATCCCAGAAGTGTAGGGGAATATTGGGTTTTTGTGGGTACCAAGACTTCGACCTTCCATAACTTTCTTAATTCTCAGCCGATTTTCAAGTTTCATACCTCATTTTCTTAGTTTTGACCAACACTAAAAACCTGCATTCAAAGATTGTCAAATTTAAGACCTTCATTTTCCGACCCCTTCACAAGCCCAGAACTGTAGGGGAATAATGGGTTTTAGTGGGTAACAAGACTTCGATCTTCCATAACTTTCTTAATTTTCAACCGATTTTTAAGTTTCATACCTCAATTTCTTAGTTTTGACCAACACTAAAAAACTGCATTCAAAGATTGTCCAATTTAAGACCTTCATTTTCCGACCCCTTCACAAGCCCAGAACTGTAGGGGAATAATGGGTTTTTGTGGGTAACAAGACTTCGATCTTCCATAACTTTCTTAATTTTCAACCGATTTTCAAGTTTCATACCTCATTTTCTTAGTTTTGACCAAAACTAAAAAACTGCATTCAAAGATTGTCCAATTTAAGACCTTCATTTTCCGACCCCTTCACAAGCCCAGAACTGTAGGGGAATAATGGGTTTTTGTGGGTAACAAGACTCCGATCTTCCATAACTTTCTTAATTCTCAGCCGATTTTCATGTTTCATACCTCAATTTCTTAGTTTTGACCAACACTAAAAAACTGCATTCAAAGATTGTCCAATTTAAGACCTTCATTTTCCGACCCCTTCACAATCCCAGAAGTGTAGGGGAATATTGGGTTTTTGTGGGTACCAAGACTTCGACCTTCCATAACTTTCTTAATTCTCAGCCGATTTTCAAGTTTCATACCTCATTTTCTTAGTTTTGACCAACACTAAAAACCTGCATTCAAAGATTGTCAAATTTAAGACCTTCATTTTCCGACCCCTTCACAAGCCCAGAACTGTAGGGGAATAATGGGTTTTAGTGGGTAACAAGACTTCGATCTTCCATAACTTTCTTAATTTTCAACCGATTTTTAAGTTTCATACCTCAATTTCTTAGTTTTGACCAACACTAAAAAACTGCATTCAAAGATTGTCCAATTTAAGACCTTCATTTTCCGACCCCTTCACAAGCCCAGAACTGTAGGGGAATAATGGGTTTTTGTGGGTAACAAGACTTCGATCTTCCATAACTTTCTTAATTTTCAACCGATTTTCAAGTTTCATACCTCATTTTCTTAGTTTTGACCAAAACTAAAAAACTGCATTCAAAGATTGTCCAATTTATGACCTTCATTTTCCGACCCCTTCACAAGCCCAGAACTGTAGAGAAATAATGGGTTTTTGTGGGTACCAAGACTTCGATCTTCCATAACTTTCTTAATTCTCAACCGATTTTCAAGTTTCATACCTCAATTTCTTAGTTTTGACCAACACTAAAAAACTGCATTCAAAGATTGTCCAATTTAAGACCTTCATTTTCCGACCCCTTCACAAGCCCAGAACTGTAGAGGAATAATGGGTTTAAGTGAGTACCAAGACTTCGATCTTCCATAACTTTCTTAATTCTCAACCGATTTTCAAGTTTCATACCTCAATTTCTTAGTTTTGACCAACACTAAAAAAATGCATTCAAAGATTGTCCAATTTAAGACCTTCATTTTCCGACCCCTTCACAAGCCCAGAACTGTAGGGGAATAATGGGTTTTTGTGGGTAACAAGACTTCGATCTTCCATAACTTTCTTAATTCTCAACCGATTTTCAAGTTTCATACCTCAATTTCTTAGTTTTGACCAACACTAAAAAACTGCATTCAAAGATTGTCCAATTTAAGACCTTCATTTTCCGACCCCTTCACAAGCCCAGAACTATAGGGGAATAATGGGTTTTT
Organism: Drosophila quadrilineata; assembly: GCA_018150725.1. Taxonomy (NCBI): domain Eukaryota; kingdom Metazoa; phylum Arthropoda; class Insecta; order Diptera; family Drosophilidae; genus Drosophila; species Drosophila quadrilineata. Next base: position 11,376,908 of record JAECWN010000219.1, on the reverse strand, counting down.
GTGGGTAACAAGACTTCGATCTTCCATAACTTTCTTAATTCTCAACCGATTTTCAAGTTTCATACCTCCATTTCTTAGTTTTGACCAACACTAAAAAACTGCATTCAAAGATTGTCCAATTTAAGACCTTCATTTTCCGACCCCTTCACAAGCCCAGAACTGTAGGGGAATATTGGGTTTTTGTGGGTACCAAGACTTCGATCTTCCATAACTTTCTTAATTCTCAACCGATTTTCAAGTTTCATACCTCAATTTCTTAGTTTTGACCAACACTAAAAAGCTGCATTCAAAGATTGTCCAATTTAAGACCTTCATTTTCCGACCCCCTCACAAGCCCAGAACTGTAGGGGAATAATGGGTTTTTGTGGGTACCAAGACTTCGATCTTCCATAACTTTCTTAATTCTCAACCGATTTTCAAGTTTCATACATAAATTTCTTAGTTTTGACCAACACTAAAAAACTGCATTCAAAGATTGTCCAATTTAAGACCTTCATTTTCCGACCCCTTCACAAGCCCAGAACTGTAGGGGAATATTGGGTTTTTGTGGGTACTAAGACTTCGATCTTCCATAACTTTCTTAATTCTCAACCGATTTTCAAGTTTCACACCTAAATTTCTTAGTTTTGACCAACACTAAAAAACTGCATTCAAAGATTGCCCAATTTAAGACCTTCATTTTCCGACCCCTTCACAAGCCCAGAACTGTAGGGGAATATTGGGTTTTTGTGGGTACAAAGACTTCAATCTTCCATAACTTTCTTAATTCTCAGCCGATTTTCAAGTTTCATACCTCAATTTCTTAGTTTTGACCAACACTAAAAAACTGCATTCAAAGATTGTCCAATTTAAGACCTTCATTTTCCGACCCCTTCACAAGCCCAGAACTGTAGGGGAATATTGGGTTTTTGTGGGTACCAAGACTTTGATCTTCCATAACTTTCTTAATTCTCAACCGATTTTCAAGTTTCATACCTCATTTTCTTAGTTTTGACCAACACTAAAAAACTGCATTCAAAGATTGTCCAATTTAAGACCTTCATTTTCCGACCCCTTCACAAGCCCAAAACTGTAGGGGAATAATGGGTTTTTGTGGGTAACAAGACTTCGATCTTCCATAACTTTCTTAATTCTCAACCGATTTTCAAGTTTCATACCTCAATTTCTTAGTTTTGACCAACACTAAAAAACTGCATTCGAAGATTGTCCAATTTAAGACCTTCATTTTCCGACCCCTTCACAAGCCCAGAACTGTAGGGGAATAATGGGTTTTTGTGGGTAACAAGACTTCGATCTTCCATAACTTTCTTAATTCTCAACCGATTTTCAAGTTTCATACATAAATTTCTTAGTTTTGACCAACACTAAAAAACTGCATTCAAAGATTGTCCAATTTAAGACCTTCATTTTCCGACCCCTTCACAAGCCCAGAACTGTAGGGGAATAATGGGTTTTTGTGGGTAACAAGACTTCGATCTTCCATAACTTTCTTAATTCTCAACCGATTTTCAAGTTTCATACCTCAATTTCTTAGTTTTGACCAACACTAAAAAACTGCATTCAAAGATTGTCCAATTTAAGACCTTCATTTTCCGACCCCTTCACAAGCCCAGAACTATAGGGGAATAATGGGTTTTTGTGGGTAACAAGACTTCGATCTTCCATAACTTTCTTAATTCTCAACCGATTTTCAAGTTTCATACCTCCATTTCTTAGTTTTGACCAACACTAAAAAACTGCGTTCAAAGATTGTCCAATTTAAGACCTTCATTTTCCGACCCCCTCACAAGCCCAGAACTGTAGGGGAATAATGGGTTTTTGTGGGTACCAAGACTTCGATCTTCCATAACTTTCTTAATTCTCAACCGATTTTCAAGTTTCATACCTCCATTTCTTAGTTTTGACCAACACTAAAAAACTGCGTTCAAAGATTGTCCAATTTAAGACCTTCATTTTCCGACCCCCTCACAAGCCCAGAACTGTAGGGGAATAATGGGTTTTTGTGGGTACCAAGACTTCGATCTTCCATAACTTTCTTAATTCTCAACCGATTTTCAAGTTTCATACATAAATTTCTTAGTTTTGACCAACACTAAAAAACTGCATTCAAAGATTGTCCAATTTAAGACCTTCATTTTCCGACCCCTTCACAAGCCCAGAACTGTAGGGGAATATTGGGTTTTTGTGGGTACAAAGACTTCGATCTTCCATAACTTTCTTAATTCTCAGCCGATTTTCAAGTTTCATACCTCAATTTCTTAGTTTTGACCAACACTAAAAAACTGCATTCAAAGATTGTCCAATTTAAGACCTTCATTTTCCGACCCCTTCACAAGCCCAGAACTGTAGGGGAATATTGGGTTTTTGTGGGTACCAAGACTTCGATCTTCCATAACTTTCTTAATTCTCAACCGATTTTCAAGTTTCATACCTCATTTTCTTAGTATTGACCAACACTAAAAAACTGCATTCAAAAATTGTCCAATTTAAGACCTTCATTTTCCGACCCCTTCACAAGCCCAGAACTGTAGAGGAATATTGGGTTTTTGTGGGTACCAAGACTTCGATCTTCCATAACTTTCTTAATTCTCAACCGATTTTCAAGTTTCATACCTCATTTTCTTAGTTTTGACCAACACTAAAAAACTGCATTCAAAGATTGTCAAATTTAAGACCTTCATTTTCCAACCCATTCACAAGCCCAGAACTGTAGAGGAATATTGGGTTTTTGTGGGTAACAAGACTTCGATCTTCCATAACTTTCTTAATTCTCAACCGCTATTCAAGTTTCATACCTCAATTTCTTAGTTTTGACCAACACTAAAAACCTGCATTCAAAGATTGTCCAATTTAAGACCTTCATTTTCCGACCCCTTCACAAGCCCAGAAGTGTAGGGGAATATTGGGTTTTTGTGGGTACCAAGACTTGGATCTTCCATAACTTTCTTAATTCTCAACCGATTTTCAAGTTTCATACCTCATTTTCTTAGTTTTGACCAACACTAAAAAACTGCATTCAAAGATTGTCCAATTTAAGACCTTCATTTTCCGACCCCTTCACAAGCCCAGAAGTGTAGGGGAATATTGGGTTTTTGTGGGTACTAAGACTTCGATCTTCCATAACTTTCTTAATTTTCAACAGATTTTCAAATTTCATACCTCATTTTCTTAGTTTTGACCAACACTAAAAAACTGCGTTCAAGGATTGTCCAATTTAAGACCTTCATTTTCCGACCCCTTCACAAGCCCAGAAGTGTAGGGGAATATTGGGTTTTTGTGGGTACCAAGACTTCGATCTTCCCTAACTTTCTTAATTCTCAGCCAATTTTCAAGTTTCATACCTCAATTTCTTAGTTTTGACCAACACTAAAAAACTGCATTCAAAGATTGTCCAATTTAAGACCTTCATTTTCCGACCCCTTCACAAGCCCAGAAGTGTAGGGGAATATTGGGTTTTTGTGGGTACCAAGACTTCGATCTTCCATAACTTTCTTAATTCTCAGCCGATTTTCAAGTTTCATACCTCAATTTCTTAGTTTTGACCAACACTAAAAAACTGCATTCAAAGATTGTCCAATTTAAGACCTTCATTTTCCGACCCCTTCACAAGCCCAGAAGTGTAGGGGAATATTGGGTTTTTGTGGGTACCAAGACTTCGATCTTCCATAACTTTCTTAATTCTCAACCGATTTTCAAGTTTCATACCTCAATTTCTTAGTTTTGACCAACACTAAAAAACTGCATTCAAAGATTGTCCAATTTAAGACCTTCATTTTCCGACCCCTTCACAAGCCCAGAACTGTAGGGGAATATTGGGTTTTTGTGGGTACCAAGACTTCGATCTTCCATAACTTTCTTAATTCTCAACCGATTTTCAAGTTTCATACCTCAATTTCTTAGTTTTGACCAACACTAAAAACCTGCATTCAAAGATTGTCCAATTTAAGACCTTCATTTTCCGACCCCTTCACAAGCCCAGAAGTGTAGGGGAATATTGGGTTTTTGTGGGTACCAAGACTTCGATCTTCCATAACTTTCTTAATTCTCAACCGATTTTCAAGTTTCATACCTCATTTTCTTAGTTTTGACCAACACTAAAAAACTGCATTCAAAGATTGTCCAATTTAAGACCTTCATTTTCCGACCCCTTCACAAGCCCAGAAGTGTAGGGGAATATTGGGTTTTTGTGGGTACTAAGACTTCGATCTTCCATAACTTTCTTAATTTTCAACAGATTTTCAAATTTCATACCTCATTTTCTTAGTTTTGACCAACACTAAAAAACTGCGTTCAAGGATTGTCCAATTTAAGACCTTCATTTTCCGACCCCTTCACAAGCCCAGAAGTGTAGGGGAATATTGGGTTTTTGTGGGTACCAAGACTTCGATCTTCCCTAACTTTCTTAATTCTCAGCCAATTTTCAAGTTTCATACCTCAATTTCTTAGTTTTGACCAACACTAAAAAACTGCATTCAAAGATTGTCCAATTTAAGACCTTCATTTTCCGACCCCTTCACAAGCCCAGAAGTGTAGGGGAATATTGGGTTTTTGTGGGTACCAAGACTTCGATCTTCCATAACTTTCTTAATTCTCAACCGATTTTCAAATTTCATACCTCATTTTCTTAGTTTTGACCAACACTAAAAAACTGCATTCAAAGATTGTCCAATTTAAGACCTTCATTTTCCGACCCCTTCACAAGCCCAGAACTGTAGGGGAATATTGAGTTTTTGTGGGTACCAAGACTTCGATCTTCCATAACTCTTTTAATTCTTACGTTTTATATATCATTTTCTTAGTTTTAGTATAACTTTGAAATGGCACAACAGATTCAACAGATTTTTGGTTCAGTTCCTCATATTTTCTAATAAATCGAATTCAAATCAAAGCAATCATGATTAAAAGAACTAAAATGTTTAAAAAATTGTCTTGATTTTTGTTAAATTACAAAATACAATTTTAGTATTTTTTTTTAGTTATAAAAATTTAGATAGGACCAACTGATAATTGCAATGTGCATCAAACTGAACCGACTTCCTCTACATTGCTTGAAACTCGGCGTATTCTCGCGTCAGATTCTCGGAAAGTTCGGGGTAAATGCGGATAGCATAGAGAGCCGAAGATACACAGCACGGGTACTGCTCGAACCCCGCTTCGAGTTTACGCCCACGCAGAAAACACTTAGCTTGAAGGATCCGAGTATTGCCGAGATCGTGGCTGAGAAGACCGCTCGGAAGGAGTTCTTCTATGGGATCGAGACAAAACCTCTGGATGAGGGTAAGGCAGCTCGTGTGGATTTCAATATGTTTGGATCGGTACAACCCGAATTCATAAGCATTGTGTGGACGAAGGCCTTCTCCGAGAGCATACGAGAGACCCCCATATGTGATGTGCCCAATGTGCAGTTGATACCCCATCTCTGTTCTCACATACCCGCCATGCCTCACATCACTATCTATAGGTTGACCAGCAAAGATTTGGATGGGTTGCTGGCGCTGAATCTGCGAAATGTGTTGGTCATACGCGGGGATCACTATGATCCGCAGCAGGACTATCACTACTCCTCCGAGGTGGTGCAATATCTGCGTCAGGCAGGAGGTGGTGCGTAACCTACAGAGGACTCTCTGTCTACTCTCTTCTATATTATCTTGATCTAACTTTATAGCTAAGTTGGGCATTGCGGTCGCTGGTTACCCAGAGGGCTATACGAACCTCCCACCCGGCACACAGACCCAGGAGGAGAATATCAAATACCTCAAGTTAAAAGTAGGTCTTACCTAAAAATTTGCCTTGAATATGAATCTTCTTCAATCCGTCTTCAGGTTGATGCCGGTGCCGATTATATTGTGACCCAGATGTGTTATTGCGGCGAAAAGGTAGTGTCCTTTCTACAGGATGCGCGTGCCGCTGGCATCAATGTGCCCATCATGATAGGCATTCTCATACCCGAATCCTATGCACGTTACAAGCGCACCGAGGGCTTTTCCAAGGTTAGTCTGCCGCCCGAGGCACTGGCCGAGCTGGAGCAGATCAAGCATGACGATGATCTGGTTCGAAAGTACTTTCTGAACAAATCCTTGCACATCATACGCATGGCTATGGATGCGGGCGTCTATGGGTTCCAGTTGTACACTTTGAATCGTTTCAAACCTGTGGTTGAGATTATCGATGAATTTCACAGATTGGGTTGGCTGAGAAAACAGGAGTCGGAGGTTAACCAAAGTAAAACCAAAATTTAAATTGTATAAATTTGAAAATTTATTAAATTAAAAGTATAAAATATTTGTGGATATATATCGAAATTCAAATTCAATCTGTTTTTGCTAGTTTGCAAATTGTCGCATATCGATATATCGGCAGGCAGTCACGGATAAGCTTGTATGCGATATATTGATCGATTTTTCGATACTTGTCTTTGCAGTGTGCACACACTGAAAGTTACGGTTAGAAGTTCAGATGTTATTTAGATTTTAAAATTTTCTTGAAATTGTGCATAAACATGAACGATTCTATGCCAGAACTTGTGAATATCGAAGAAAATGGAACTAGAGATGAAGAAGTTCCTCTCACTGAGGCTGTATTAAATTTCTTGAACCGAAGTGAGCACGTTCTGCGGGATGAGGTGACCATGTTGGGCTTCAAGGTGGCCATCGAGGCAAATGCGCAACGCTTTCAGGGCGCCACTGTGTTGGACTTGGGCTGCGGCATCGGACTGTTATCCTTGTGGGCGGCGCAACAGGGTGCGAGGCGGATCATCGCTGTGGATGCAACGGAGGCGTGTCAATTGGCCAGACATATGGTGAAACTTAACAGTCTGGAGCATGTGATCCAGGTGGTGGAGGGTGACGTGGAGGAGTTGCAGGAGCTGCCAGTGGATCAAGTGGACATTATCCTCTGCATGTGGATGGGGTAGGTTCTGTTTCTCTTTTTCTCTTAGCCTAACTGTTATCCGTGCTTGCAGCGCCTGCCTCATGTTCAACTCGATGCTGGAGAAGGTGATCTATGCCCGGGATAGATGGCTTAAGCCAGGAGGCATCATATTTCCCAGCATCGCTAATCTTTATATGGTTGCCGCCGATCAGCCGAGAGATCCGACGCAGCCCCTGCGTCGTTCCCTAGGCTTGAATCTTGGCCATGCTGACAGTATAGTGGAGAAGACGCCTCTGGTGAGCTGCATAGCTGCCAGCCAGGTGGTCACCCAGCGGCAACTGTTGCGTCACATCGATATACGGACCTTGCAACTTCAGGATCTGAGCTTCAACGTCGTCTTCCAGCTACACACGTTGCGTCAATCCCTGGCCAAGTACTTTGTGCTCTACTTTGACTTCAAGTTTCCAGTGCCAGTTCCACTTCCAGCTAAATTCAAACGTCAGATCATTACGAGTAGCCCAAGTGCGTTGCCCACGCAGTGGAAGCAAACCCTCTTTCAGATCGACAAACATTTGCCGATCTGCGTGGATGATGTCATCCATGGAATTTTTAGGGTTGTGCGCGGCGAGAAACATTTGGACTTCGATATCGTGTGGGGTTGTCGTAATCATCTGGTTGACATAGAGGTGCATAAGCAGATCTACCGCATGCAAGGACAACCTAAGATAACCTAGGAAACTAACCTTTGGAAGGTTAGCCCTAGACACTGTTCTACGTACACTAGGGTTAACCCTGGAAACTATTCTATATAAATTAGGATTATTCCTATCATATAGAAGGAACCTTCAATATAGACTATTATTAATCCTACCAATTAAAAGAAAAATATATTTCTTTAAAGAGGAATTTTAACTTGTCAGGGTTGCCAAGTGTCTCAAAATTAAAGTAGTTCATAAGCAGATCTACCGCATGCAAGGACAACCTAAGATAACCTAGGAAACTATCCTTGGAAGGTTAACCCTAGAAAATGTTCTACGTACACTAGGGTTAACCCTGGAAACTATTCTACGTACACTAGGGTTAACCCTGGAAACTATTCTATATAAATTAGGGTTATTCCTATCATATAGAAGGAACCTTCTATTATTAATCCTACCAATTGAAAGAAAAATATATTTCTTTAAAGAGGAATTTTAACTTTAATTTGTCAGGGTTGCCAAGTGTCTCAAAATTAAAGTAGTTCATAAGCAGATGTACCGCAGGCGGAGAATAAACCCAGGATTGACGAAACTAACCTAGACTATGATTGATCTGGGAACAAACCCAGATTAATCCTGGCAAGCGCATAAAATTTTGAAAAGTATCTTTTCAAAGTTGAATCTTCACTTTCATTTGTCAGGGTTGCCAAATGTCTGCGATTTGATTGCAATTTTGACAAGGGGATGAGGAGGGCAGATGATGGGGCGTGTCTAAAATGGATCTCTCCCGATGGCTTGGCCACTTTCTGCGTCATCATCGTCATCAATGTCAGTCAATGTCAGCAGAGACTTCAAATCCTAATGCGTGGCAACATTTTCTTTTCTATTTCTCATTCCTTCTGTTTTTTTTTTTGTATGTGCTTCTTCCTTTTTTTTTGCGTAAATAATAGAATTGTTGCGTCATGGCACCTTGACGATTTACGGCAAGGGGTTGTGTGTTTTGTGGGGGAGGGGCTGCCAGTTGTGAAGGGGTGTGGGGAGCACTGAGATGTGGCATTGAAAGCCTTTTTGACAAAAACAACATTTGACATTTGTAACTTGCGGTTGATCAGCCATGGAGAAAGGATAAACGTTAGTTGTCTCTCTCTCACTCTCTTTGTCTCTCTCTGAATCTTTATCTCTCTCACTCTTATGAAGGGTTGTTTGTCGCGTTGATGATGTGTCTCGTGTTGATGACGTTGCAACACAAATATGCCAGTCAAGTGTTGACAGTTGCAAAAAAAAGCTAAATTTTTATAGCTAAATTGAAATAATCATTAAACAAGCATAAAATAAATTATTAAGATAATATTACTAAGTAGATTAAAAATTGCCTCTTTTTTAATTTATATTTTCATTTATTTAGCTTGAAACTAGCTAACATTGCCAACACTAGCCGAAGCGTTGAAAAATTTTTGGATTTTTTTTTAATTAAATAAGTGAAGAATCTGTACAAGAGCTATAATTTATATAAATATATTTAAATATATTTCTAAATATTTTGGCTTGAAATTGCGCCTAACTTTATCAAATCTATCTTAAATACTATATTTTTATAGCTAAAAGAAATTTACTAATTTCACATGTTGCAAATAATTATGAGATTGTAAGTAATTCGCTAAATAAAGCTTATTTATATAGTACTCAGAGTGTTGCATGCCCATTTCTATAGTTATAGCTGGAAAATAGCTAACTTGACAGCACTAGTTGAAGCTCCTTCTCTGCCTCTGTCTCGCTCGCACGCACACTCACGCAGATTTGAAAGGTTTTGCGCTTGAAATCCTGCTCGTTATTTTTGCAGCTGTTGTTATCGCCGCTGAGCTTGAAAAATGATGTGCGAATTTTTTGGTTGATGTTTTCTCTTCACTCTCTTCATTTCGCTCTCTTTGGCGTTTTGTTTTCCTTACCCACACACACACACGCACACATAGATGTGGCAGCATATGTATGTGTGTGGGTTGTAGTTGTTGTGTGGATGTTATACATACATATGCACAATTATTTATCGACAATTAAGCCAAACAAATGGCGCCGTTAGCAAGGACAATTCAAAATGCAATATTCCGCTTACGACACGCCTATCCCCCATACTTGCCTTCCCCGCCCCCCTACTCATCACTATTATTGTTATTATTATTATTACAGCTTTAATTGCTGTTACTTTATTTAGTTGAGGCTGCAAGTGTCTCCTGCAAACAAGAGAAGAGAAACGTCAATTGCCTGCCGGGGTTGCCAGACTGTCGGATTTATGCACAGTGGGCACACAACTTGATTTAAGTTGTCATAAAAATACGTGCATATTCAAGTAAAAATAAAATAAATAAAAATATACATATGCATGCATATAAATATATAAAAAAAAATATGTTTGTAATTTACGTTTATGTGTTTGGCGTAGAAAACATGTGCCTAGTTTTTATTTTAGCATGCATTAAAAAAAAATTCAAATTAAAAATTTTGAGAAAATAAAATAACAGAAAAATAATTAAATATTTTATAAAAAAAAAATTATTTATGTCTTCATATGTATTTTATTTATTACCTCTTTGCGCAAATTAGATGCAAGTTTACATAACAGTAATAATAATAAAAAATAAATATTAAAAACAATATAAATATAAAATATATGTATATAAAAATATATCGGTTAACGGATTTTTTTGGGCGTTGCCATTTTAGGAATTTGTGTGGCAAAACAATATAATTATATGCATAGCTAAAATTATCATGCATATAAATAATATAAATTTAACTACTGTAAATTGTTTTGTTGTGAACTCGACATTTAAATTATTATCATTATTATTATTATTATTTTTTTTTTTTTTTTTTTTTTTTTGGTGTAGTGTCTTATATGCCAATAATTTGTGAGGTTATTAGACAGAGCTTCTTAATCGGCATGGCGCATAAATTAATTTGCAAACAAATGCAAATTAAGCAACCAGTTGGAAGTTTGCTTAATATTGTTTATTATTTTGCCAGCAGTCGAAAGAGGGGCCCGTTGTCAGTCTCTCTCTCTCTCTCTCACACACACACACTCACTCACTATCTGTATATTCTTCTTCTTTCCACTGACTCATCGCAACTTGTTCAAATTTCTATACATACATAGTATTCTCAAGCTCAGTATAAGAATCAAAGTTCCCTTTACCTAGGCATATACAAACATACATGTGTATGTATGTTCATGTGTGTGTGTGTGTTAGAGGGCAGATGTTCGCTGTTTTTCTTGCCTTACCTCTTTCTGCACTCTCTGCCGCTGCTTGATTTGCTATGCGTCGTTTAATTTAATTTCAAAACAAATCAGCGTAAAATGAGGAAACCAACGATAAATAAAACCAAAAAGCAAAGCACAACCAAGCACACACACATACACATACACTAACACGAGACAGGCCTATGAATTGTATTTGTGTTTGTCTGCATTTACACAACAAGCAAAAAAGAAAAGACAAACTGAGCAGCAGCAGCAGCAGCAGCAGCGCAGTCAGCACTCAAATCATCCGCTGCGGCAGAGCAGAGGCCCCATGCGAAGAGCAGCCGCAAACTAAGGCAAAGACAAAGACAAAGACAATGAGAAAAACATCAACAACAACAACATTAAATTTTGCACTGATGCTTGTGTAGTGTTGGTGGCTATGGTGTGTTGTGGTGGGGAGAGAGGGAGGCAGTGTTGGCTGGCAAACGATCTCGTACGAACAAAGGAACGGACAAGCAATGAGCGCAAAAACAACAGCAACCATTAAAAAAAAAAAGTTGTGTATTTATGGCACACAAAATGCAAATAAAATAAATTTCGAAAAAAAAGTAGCAAAGCAAAGAAAAGGAAAAAAAATTAAAATGAAAATTAAATAGAGGCGAAGCAGACGAGCCAAGTCACGTTTCGTTGGGTCGAACGATCTGCCCGCTGCTCTCTCTCTCTCTCGCTCTCTGCTCGCTCTCTCACTGACACAGCAACTGCTGTTTGCCAATGGGAAGAGTAGGGGGACTTTAAATCAGCTGAGGCAGCGCTCACATATGTTTGTAAGTTGAGTGAGTGCATGACTAAAAAAGAGTGATGGTGCGCACTAAGCGATCTCTTAAAGCGCATTTGAGTCGTTTTCGAAAGCTATTTAAGAGCGCCAGCCAAACTAAGAGCACTTGAGCGTAACTATAAAACGATCAAAGTGCAGAGAGAACTGTTGTCTACACTCTTGAGTGGAATTTAGACAGCAAGAGTGTGAGCGAAACAGAGAGAGAGTGAGAGACGCGATCGCTGTCGACTGCGCGCAGAGCAGCGAACGGGTTGAATTCGATTTGTATATAATAAAAAAAATGTACACATGTGTGTATATGTATATGCATGTGTTTGTATGTGTGCAGCGGCAACAAAAACTAAATGAAAAACAAAATGCATATAAAAAAAATGCACATTTGTTTACGACAAACAATAAATAAGTGCATTTTGTGGCACAGCGCAGAAGTGGTTGGGGTAACACGACACACACACACATACACAATGCCAACATACATATGCTATGTGTATGTATAAATGTATATACATATGTATGTGTGTGTATGTATGTATATATTTATGTAGATATACGCAAGTATTGTGGCAGCATGTGGCACGTTGTCGTCGTCGAGCTGCAGCAACACATTGATTTTTATAGTTTTGCCTTTTATTAGAATTATTTATGTTTGTATATTTGTATGTACATACATTTATTTTTTTTTTTTTGTACATTTCTATGTACAGCGCAACGACCGATAACATGATTATATACACAGAAACATACATGTATGTTTATAGCTATAGCTGTTAGCTATTTTTTCTTCACATTTTAGCTATTTCCAGCTATTGACGTGCTCTTGAACAGCGCTAGAAAAAGTCGTTGCGCTATTTTGCGACCTGCCTCACACCAATTTGCATACGCGCCTCCTGCCCATGTGTGTTCAATTAACCCATACATGCACACAGCCTGCGCTCACTTGCGCGCTCTCCCGCGTGTGTGTGTGTGTGTGCAATCGGCAAATAGATATCAGCAAGAAGAGAGCAAGAGAGGGAGAGAGAGAGCTGCAGAGAGCGCACGTAACGAACGCATGCAAAAATCATGTGCAATTGACGTGAAAAGTATAAAGTGAGAAATTGAAATATAAATAAATACAAGAAAAACATAACTGCACGCATTAAGCAAATGCTTGCCTTGGTTAAAATTTATCGATAAGTCGATAAGCTCAACTGTCGATGTGAGATACATCGATAAAGTGTAGACAATAAGACGCTGCTTCAAGTATATACATACATACATATATATGTACATATGTATATCGATATATCGAACGTAGCTTTGGCCAGAGCGAGACAGCAAGCGCCGCTAGCACAGCTGAGAGATAAATAAGGTATGTATGTATGTATGTATGTATGTATGTATAGAAAAATAAATGCAAGAAGAACGGCAAATTATAAACAAAACGTCAACAGAGTAGCAAAAAAACAAAAAATAAGAGTGCACACACACTTACATATGTACATCTGCATACAGCTATGTAAGTGTGTGAGTGTATGCAGATAGCAGATGATGAAGAATATCATAGGAAAAACAAGTCGAAAAATTGTTTTGCCTGCGCGTCCGCATACGACGAACGCCAGACTACAGCAAAATATCTTTTGATCTTTTGACGTGCTGTCTATGCAGAGGGTGTTGGGAGGGGGGCGTGCAGTGGATGGGCATAGGGATGGGGCGTACATGCATACATACATAGTTGTCAGGCCACCATTGCAGTTACACATACACATGCATAGCTGGTGCCCTGTCAACTGCAGGTAGGTTAAGCGAAGTGAAAAAGATGGCACGAGAATTGGCACTCGTGTAGCAGCGATGAGTGCACGACTAGCTGCATACCCTGCACATTTAATTAGAATATTCGTGGGCTATGGAAAAAATATATTATTGAGGTATTTATTTATTATTTTATTTTTTAAAAATAATAATACAAGAAAATAAGTAAAACTAAAAAATTATTGCTGATCTAGGTTAACTCTAAAACTTTACTGCTTGCAGGGTATATTTTACTCAGAGAGCTATTTTAGGCACGCCCAGCATACGCCCCATACAACAAATTTACTGAGTATAAAAATGCCATGAATTTCATTTTAATTTTATTTTTCATTTATAACATTATATGTAAAATAATAACAAATAAATAACAAAAATCATTGTTAATTAATAAATTTATTAATTAAAAATAATAAGAAAAACAATTTCTGCATTTATATTATTATATACCCTACTATACCAAAGATAATTTAAAATTACAGGGTATGCATAGAAAATTAACATTTTTAAAATTTAATGACTTTAACAATTTCTGCACTTATCTCACTATATACCCCATTTGTACAAAATGCGAAAAAATTACAGGGTATGCAATACAGCAACCGAAATATTGTTGCACTCATTGAATTGAAAATGAACATCTCAAAAAATCATATACATAACAACATATTTTTGCTCGTTTATTTCTGTTTGCTGTGCCCCTCCCCCTCTCTTCCATCCCCCCCTCAATCCACCTCTGCTCATGCCACTGTTTTGCTTGTATCTTGCAGATAGAATTTTTGTTGTTGTTGTTGGTGCTGCCGTTCATTGGCTTTTCACACATTTTCTAATTTTCCTTTTCGATTTTCCATTTTTGCTTTTTTTTTTGGTCGTTGTTTCGATTTGACGCAAGTTTTGCACTCGATTTGGCAACTTTCATTTCGAATTGCATCAGTTCATGACTTTCATCAGCCCCCCTCCTCCCACTCTCTCTCTTTCTCTCTCTCATTCTTTCTTTGATTCTATAACTATCTCTGTCTGTATATAGCCATCTCACTCTGTCGTCTGGCATATGCACATCCATCGCAATTGATTCTGTATGTGCGATGCCAACATTGCAGCTCGTTCATCAATTTGACTTGGATTTGAATGGAAGCCAAGAGAGTTTTTTTTCATTTTTTTTTGCTGTGTGTGATATGAAGGGGGGAATGCGAGCGTCGAATTCCCAGAACATGCATAAAAAATGGACCCAATACAGAGTTATTGCCTCTCGGGCTGATGTACGTGTGACAAGCATAAATCTGCATAGAAATGTCATTTGATTGGACAAGATAACGAACTGAGTTTCCAAATGTCATTTGAATACGTTCTATATTCTAGCACTACCCCCATTTCATACAGCTGAGCAGAGATCCGCGTTGGAACCACTTTCAAATGCCTGTAACTTCCAGAAAACCCTTTCGATTCGCAAAGTTCTCATCGATTCCTAATGATATCATCACTTGCAAAAGTTTCCACTGCAATCCGCCAAAAGCGAAATAGAAAAATAGAAACGGTTAAAATAATTAGCTAGCCATAATATACATATATTATTTTCCGCATTGGTCATGTCACGATACAACAGACTGATAGTCGTATAAATAAATATGTGTGTATATAGTATAATCTGAACAAAGATCAGTTTACTCTCTGAAAACCCCGTTCCAGCCACGACCGTCTCTGGAACCTACACTGATTGCGGTATAAAATGCAAGCGAAATATAATAGTTGTGGCCAAAAGAAACACGAACTACACGACGAATACAAATATCAAACACATAAATTAACAACACATACATACATTCATACATACATGGATAGCATGGAATAAATTAAAGTTATACTCGTTATATGTAGTAGTGATAGACTCTATATATCTGGCTTGGATCGACCCCGAACAAGTGCAACAATTACAAATCACTGCCATAAAACATTGAACATGAAGCAAACAAAGGCAAAACTATATATAAAAAAAATTATAAATTAAAAAAAAACAAAACTGAGAAATAAATTACGAAAACAATAGTTTTCAAAGCTTAGTTTAAGTGAATTAAGGTTGTCTTATAGAAACCTGCTTATGAAGCAAGATTTTCTAAGTTTTGATTTTCTGAAACTTCTTTAAAGTTACCTAAAAAGAGGTTGCGGTTGTTATTCCTCAAGGATTAAGGGGGTTACTTATGGTTGCCTTCAGAATATTTTCGAAATTTTTGAAAATATAACTTTGTACGGGGGTTCTTAATTTAAAACGTCTCTTCAATTCGCCTACATTGAACTGTTCAATTAAAAAACTGTGTTAAGATGCGGTTGTTATTCCTCAAGGAATACTAGGGTTACTTGAGGTTTCCCTTAGATATTTTCTCAATATTTTTAAACATAACCATAGGAGTTCTGACCGGATAGCGTTTCTAAACGTACATCGCAACTGATGAGTCGATGAGTCATGGGACAGTAACCGCGATGAGCTGCAAATTACAAAGGTCTGCAACGACCTCAGCGGGTTGGGTTGGCCCATTAGCCTCGGCTGACCACACACGAAGACGGCCAAAAGAAAGTGGCAATTGCTAAGCACAAAGAAAGCGTTTGCAAAAAAAAGAAACAAAGACATGAAGACGAAGAAGAAGTAGAGGAAATTAAAGAAGCAGCTGAAAAGCCGCGAGAGGTACATGACTTGACTTTGACTTTGACTTGGAGTCGCTTCTCGGGGCCTTTTGAAGTGCTGCTGCCTAATGTGTGATCCAAATGACAAAAATCTGTGAAGACAAAACACGACTACAGACCACACACAGTCTGATAGAGATAGTCAAAGATGTACAAATAGAGATAGACATAGAGGAATCGAGCGAGAGGTAGAGAGGTGAAGCATGAACTGACCTAAACTGTGCTGAAATGGATTGAGCTTTTCTTTGGAAATTGTTGGTTCAGCTGTAGGTTCAGGGTCCGTAGCAGACCTCAGACCCATGGGCAGACCCCAGGCAGACCCAGAGAGTGCCAGAGGTCCATTAAAATTTCATGTGTACCGAGAATAGAGCGCAAATAGGCTGTAATTATAGAACAAATATACACATAACACAGAGGAGGAGCTCCGCACTAACTGCTCTGCAACGGGAATGAGAAACGCCAGAAATATGGTCATGGAGAGACGAAGAGGTTCGCTGAGGTATACGAAAACCTAGGCAAGCGGGCGTAATGGAACCCGAAATGGGCATAGACTAGAGTCTAGTCACTAGAGAGTGTGATTGCTTGTGGACAAATGCGAATACACATTGTACTAAACTAAAGCTTAGCGATGGCAACGTGAGTCGTGACACGGAACTCACGAGACGGAATGTCAAAGGGAGCGTATAAAAGAAAACGAAAATTATGCTAGAACTTTTGTGAAAACTTTCGAGTAAAAATCAACTCTAACAAGAAAACCATTTAATTTTTTATACATACCTCTAACTAAATAAATTATATTTATTTTTATTATTTTATAAATTTATTTAAAACATTATTTTTTTTATAATTTTTGACATTTGTTTTATAATTATTTACATTTTTTGATAAGTTACACAATTTTTTGGATTATTGACCAACATATAAAATAGGAGCTTTCAAGACATGCCAAAGCTTTTGCTACCTTCACGTCTGAAGCTTTAAGCTTAGTAGCTTGCGATATGTTTTCAAGTCATGCGCTTACAATTTGCAGTCACTGTGTCTCATCACTAGTGTCGCTGTTGGAGGCTATGTAAGAGTTGTTGGCGTGTAATGCCGCAATGAAAATCGCCCATTACAACAATTTCATTTCATTTTACCGCCTTTAGCGCTTACGTAAGCAACAACAACAACAACAACAACAATAGCAACAACAATTTGCAGTAGATGCCGTCGGTGCCAAGAGAGCTTCAGCTCTCAGCAAAAGCAGCCCAATGGCAAAGGGAGGAAGGGAGGTACTACATAACTAAAGTGTATGTGTGAGTGTGTGTGTGTTAGAGAGAAACAACATTTGTGCCACCTTTTTGTTTTCATATATAGTATTTTTTTTTTTTAGTATTTCTTTTTTGTTGCCTGCAATTACACGGACAGCAACGTCAGCGGCATAACAGCAACAGCAACAGCAACAGCAACAACAAAAACTAAACAGAAAATCGCGCCAGACAAACTGACGGCAGCGTGTGATTTTGCTTGCTTGGTTTCGTGACGAAGGGGTGGTGGGGGAGGGGAGGGAATGTGGTGGGTTTGGAGGGGTACCGGGAGTGGGCGAAGGGGTTTCTATTGGGTTTTGGCTTTGCAATCAGCGTACGAGAGAGAGAGACAAAGAGAGAGAGAGAGAGAGAGAGAGAGAGAGAGAGAGAGGTTACAGTACTCAGCGCTTAAGAATAAATGGGTGGAGGGGAGGGGAGGGAAGTGGACTGGGTTTATAGAATAGAGGTGGAGAACTATCGATAGTACTATCGCCACTATCGATGGTTTAGCACTATCGGTGGCACCTCCGATAGCCCATCCACTATCGATAGTGATTTCGATAGTGCGCTTCTTACATCCCTAAAAAATTTGTTCGAGTTATAAATTGCATATAATTAAGTATATTACTTTTTTCCAGGTGAATCAAACTGATTTCCCTGCCATTGGGAGCCTTTTCGCCAAATATCTTTGCATTCCGGCTACGTCCGTGGAGTCTGAAAGAACATTCAGCAAGGCGGGCCAAATAATATCAGACAGGCGAACCCGGCTCAAAGAAAAAAATGTTAACATTCTTTTGTTTTTAAATCGCAACTCTTGGCTGAAATAAAGCATATTTTGTTGTATTCGTTTCATTCTTTTTTTTTTAAATCGTAACTTAGTTAAAATAAAGCATAATATTTTTATATTTGCTTAAAAAAAATTTTTTTGTTGGGCTACACTAGAGGTGGAGAACTATCGATAGTACTATCGCCACTATCGATGGTTTAAAATAAACTATCGTCGAATATCGATGGCGCCCACTATCGATAGTTCTCCACCTCTATTATAGAATGCCTTGTGGTTTCTACCTACCTCTATATCTATCCCACACTCTCCCTCTCTCTCTCTCTCTCTCTCTATTTCCCTATCTCGCTCTTTGGCATTCAGTGCAGTCTACGACAACAATCAGCTTAATTTTGATTCCTATTCCCATCCCCATCCCCCATTCTCTATTCCCCATTATCTGTCACAACATACGAGTTTTCTTTGCAAACAAATTATACAAAATTATTGGAAATTGTTCGAGCAACTGAAAAATATATATAAAGTTTAACAATGATTCCCAATATTGTTAAACTTAATATTTAATTTGCAGTTACTCGAAATAGAAGTGAAATATTTGAAAAAACTTGAGTTAGACAAAAATCATAAAATATGTGGGCACATAATATTTGAAAAATATTTCAAAATATTTCAAAATATTTAAAAAATGCTTAAAATAGCACTAAATATTAGAAACGTTTCAAAAATAATTGAAAGAAAAATATAGCACCTAAAATCTGAGTAGCATAGGCAATTCTTGGAAAAAAGAAATCAGTTTTTCAAATATTTAAGGCAATTTCTCATTATTTTTGAGAAAGTTAAAAAATTCAAAAAAAACACACACAATATTATATTTTTTTTTTCTTTAAAGAAGTCAAATTAATGCAATATTATAATATATAAAAATATTTAATATATAACTTATATAAATTTATGCAGTATTTATTTTGTTCAGTGTATTAAAATATATATATATTTGTTTTCAAATATGTATGAAAAATATATGTTCATATACTGTTAATAAAATTATGAAATTGTTCTATAATTCTATTCTAATTAAAATATATGTATATAATTTTATATTTTCAAATATATATGAAAAATATATGTGTATGTACATATATATACTGATCTTGAAAAAAATTATAACTATTTTCCAAATATGATGTTCAAAATAAGAAAACTGAAAATCATGATTGAAAAAGAATATTCTGAATACAATGTATTTTCGTAAGATATTATATTTAATTTTGTATAAAAAACAAAGTATAAAATATATAGTATTTTCTCTATTTAAGTTTTTTTTACAGGGTATTTCTAGTGCATATCCCTCTCCAGTTTCCAACTCAGATCAGATCAAATGCGATTTAGATCGTGTGCGCTGAATACGATTGTTGAGAAACGAAGTTGGAGCACTTTTAATGATATCGCATGATTGATGATTACTCATCGACCGGTTTTGGATACACTAACCCCCCCAACCACCAGCAACAGTGGGGCAAGGTGAAGAATATGGATGATGGTGATGTGCGGTGCGGTTGGGAGAGGGGGAGAAGGGGACTCAGCACGCGAGCAAAACGAATGTTGAAGGCTCAACAGATAATTACCTCAAGAGTTTCGAGCTAACAAAAGTACGGTTAGTCACCGTCACCACCAGCAATGAGCAGTGAGCAGTGGGCAGGGGGAACCGAGGGGGAAACGCCTGATTGACAGTTTGACGAACTGTCGGCTTGACAAACTAAGCAACAAACTGCCCGGCTAGTTAGTTAGTTAGTTAGTTCAGCTAGTTTAGTTTAGTTAAGTTTAGTTTGTTGGCATTAGCGAGAATAACAACAACGATGGCAAAACACAAATCGATTGAACGACGTAGACAAGCTGGCAACACTACCTGCCTAGGTCGGAGACCCCCTCACTGTCCCCCACCGACAAGCAAACACTCCCCCCAGGGCGGTTCGCCCAACGGGGCCTGGCAACAGTTTCACAGTTACGACTACTACTACGAGTACAAGTCTGACCTTAAACTATTCGTATTTGCTTGTTGTTCTTCTTCTTTAGTCACTCGGTAAACAGAGATTAGCAGTCGTCACGCGACTCGAAATACCCTGTAAAAGTTAAGAGAGATCGATAGAGCGGCAGATAGTTTTTTGTAGTTTATGTAACTGTATATTAAATCAGCTAATGTTTTGTTTTAATGTTTTAATTTTCATCAGCTAATGTTTGATGAAAATCCAGCTATTTTTTTGTTATCGATAGTTAACGTTAGCTATAACTATCGATTATTTTATAGAATTAAATATAAAAGAATCTAAAACTTATGCTTCTTTAGATTCATTTGAATAATCATTCAAATTTACAATTTTATATCGAAGACTTTTTGGTTTAATCGATTTATCGAGTTATCGATAATATTCAATTCATCTTAAATACATTTTATATTTACTTTTAATTAGCTGCGATATTTCTTTTTAACGATTTAGTTTTTAGCCTTAAAAGTTAGTGTATTTATATTGACATTTGATTTGTTTAATCGATTTATCGAAGTATCGATAGCTGTCAATTCTTGTTGGATTTCATATAGGGTTATCATATATCTTTTTACACCACCTACAAATTTTTATAGATTTGAGTTTCAGCTTCAAAAATTAGTGCTGATATTGATATGTGTAACAAAATCGATAGATTTTCGATTAAAACAATTATCGATATTTGTCAATTAATGTGAGATTGTATATACATTTCATTCTTCCCTGTCTTTTAATTATTGATTTAGTTTTTACCTTAACAAATTACTAATTTTTAGGTCAATACTTTGTATTATATATGAGGTCCTCTCCCATTTCTAGGGTATCTTCTAGTAGTTCATTATTGGCTGTATATTCATTCTCATAAGGCCAGGTCACCCAACCAATATTTCGCTGTATTTGCACAACTGCTGAGCTGGTTTTTCCCCAGCTTTCTCGCCACACGGTTCTCGGAGCTGTCGGTGCCCCACACTATATAACTATCGTGTATATATATAGTATATCTGCAGGTACGTGGGGCATGTTTCATCATCAGACATCAGCTGTTGTCGGGGCTGTGATCTAATTTATGCAGTTCTGAAAAATGTTCTGGAAACTTGCCTGTCCCACTAAAAATTATGATTGTCCCCATATGTGCCACTGTGCACTGTGGTCTAAGTAACTCCACTGACTCATCTGAAAGACCCAATCGACACTGTTGCCAAGGCCCCAACTATAGGGAATGATGGAGGGGGGGATGGGGCCCATCTGATGCGTCGTCATCGTTGAATGAGTATGAAAGTCCGATAAGATGCTAAATGTTGGACATGCGAAACCAGGAAGAGAGTCATATTAGTGATATGACTAAACGGTTTGCAGTTTTTTATTCGGCAAGGTTGTAGATAAGGCACATAGAGAGGTGGCAGTGGGAGAGATTATGAAATTGAAAAAAATACATATAGTCAGAGAAGTAATTATAAATAAATGCATAATTTAATAAAATAAAATAAAATAAAATAAAATAAAATAAAATAAAATAAAATAAAATAAAATAAAATAAAATAAAATAAAATAAAAGAAAATAATATAATATAATATAATATAATATAACATAATATAAAATAATACAATATATAAGTAAAGTAAAGTAAAATAAAATAAATTAAAATAAAATAAAATAAAAAAAATAAAATAAAATAAAATGATTTTGAAATAAA